>JAIUJO010000359.1:0-357500 GCA_023846275.1 Vanilla planifolia
AGGAGAAGAAGAAGGAGAAGAAGAAGAAGAAGAAGAAGAAGAACAAGAAGAAGAAGAAGAAGGAGAAGAAGAAGAAGGAGAAGCAGGAGAAGGAGATGCAGGAGGAGAAGGAGAAGGAGGAGAAGGAGAAGAAGGAGAAGAAGTGGAAGGAGAAGAAGGAGAAGGAGAAGAAGAAGAACGAGAAGGAGAAGAAGAAGAAGAAGATGATGAAGGAGGAGAATAAGAAGAAGATGAAGGAGGAGAATAAGATGAAGAAGTAGAAGAAGAAGAAGTAGAAGAAAAAGAAGAAGTAGAAGAAGGAGAAATAATAGTAGTAGTAGAAGAAGAAGTAGAAGAAGGGGAAGAAGTAAAGGAAGAAGTAGTTTGGGAAGAAGAAGAAGAAGAAGAAGAAGATCAAAAAGGTGAAGAAAAAAGAAGAGGAAGGAAGGGAAACAAAGAAGAAAGTAGAAAGAAAAAAAAGAAGGAAGAATATAGATGAAGGAATTAAGAAACAATGGAAGATGGAAAAGGGAAGAAGGAAGAAATAAGTTCAAACGAATGAGGAACGAAGATGGAAGAAGGAATAAGGAAGAAGGAGAAGAAGAAGAGAAAGAAGAAGAAGAAGAAGAAGAAGATGGAGAAGAAGAAGACGAAGAAGAGGAAGGGGAGCAGGAAGGGGAAGAGGAAGAGGAAGAGGAAGAAGAAGATGAAGAGAAATAGGAAGTTAAAGAAGAAGAGGTAGAAGAAAATGAAGAAGAAGAAGATGAAGAAGAAGAGGATGAAGAAGTTGAAGAAGAAGAAGTAGAAAAACAAGAAGAAAAAGAAAAAGAAAACGAAGAAGAGGATAAGGATGAGGATGAAGAAGGAGAAGTTCAAGTAGTAGTAGTAGTAGAAGAAGAAGAAGAAGAAGAAGAAGAAGATAAAGAAGAAGAAGAAGAAGATGAAGAAGAAGAGGAAGAAGAAAGGGAAGAGGAGGAGGACGAAGATGAAGAAGAAGAGAAATAAGAAGAATAAGAGAAGATGTAGATGATGATGATTAAGACGAAGTAGAAAAAAGAAGAAGAAGAATAGGAAGAAGAAGAAGATGTAGTAGAAGAAGGGGAAGAAGAAAAAGGAGAAGAAGTTTGGGAAGAAGAAGAAAAAGAAGAAGAAGAAGTAGAAAATTGAAGAAAAAGAAAGAAGATAGAGGAAAGAAGGAAGATAGAAGCAATAAGTAAACAAAGAAGAGGGAGAAGAAGAGGGTGAAGAATAGGAAGAAGAGGAAGAAGAAGAAGAAGAATGGGAAGAAGAAGAAAAAGAAGAAGAAGAAGAAAAGGAAGAAGCAAAAGAAGATGAAGGAGGAGAATAAGAAGAAGATGAAGAAGAAGAAGAAAAGAAGAAGATGAAGAAGAAGAAGAAGAAGAAAAAGAAGTAGAAGAAGAAGAAATAGTAGTAATAGTAGAAGAAGAAGTAGAAGAAGGGGAAGAAGAAAATAAAGAAGAAGAACAAGTTTGGGAAGAAGAAGAAGAACAAGATGATGATGAGGAAGGTGAAGAAAAAATATGAGGAAGGAAGGGAAAGAAAGTAGAAAGTAGAAAGAAAAAAAGTAGGAAGAATATAGATGAAGGAAGAAAGAAACAATGGAAGAAGGAAAAAGGAAGGTAATATGTGGAACGAATGAGGAACCAAGATGGAAGAAGGAATAAGGAAGAAGTAGAAGAAGAAGACAAAGAAAAAGAAGAGGAAGAAGAAGAAGAAGAAGAAGAAGAAGGAGAAGAAGAAGACGAACAAGAGGAAGGGGGGAGGACGGGGAAGAGGAAGAGGAAGAGGAAGAAGAAGACGAAAAGAAACTAGAAGTTAAAGAAGAAGAGGTAGAAGAAAATGAAGAAGAAGTTGAAGAAGAAGAAGTAGAAAAAGAAGAAGAAAAAGAAAAAGAAGAAGAAGAAGAGGAGGAGTACGAGGATGAAGAAGAAGAAGAAGTTCATGTAGTAGTAGTAGTAGAAGAAGAAGAAGGTGAAGAAGAAGAAGAAGATGATGATGATGAAGAAGAAGAAGAAGATGAAGATGAAGAAGAAGAGGAAGAAGAAAGGGAAGAAGAAGAAGAAGAGAAATAACAAGAATAAGAGAAGAAGAAGTAGGTGATGAAGAAGACGAAGTAGAAGAAGAAGAAGAAGAATAGGAAGAAGAAGAAAAAGAAGTAGAAGAAGAAGGGGAAGAAGAAAATGGAGAAGAAGAGGTTTGGGAAGAAGAAGGAAAAGAAGAAGAAGAAGAAGAAGAAGTAGAAAATGAAAGAAAAAGAAAGAAGATAGAAGAAAAAAAGAAGATTGAAGTAATAAGTAAATGAAGAAGAAGAAGAAGAAGAGGATGAAGAATAGGAAGAAGAAGAAGTAGAAGAATGTGAAGAAGAAGAAGAAGAAGAAGAAGTTGGAAGAAGAATAAAAAGAGGAGGAAGAAGAAGAAGAGGAGGAGGACGAAGAAGTAGAAGAGGAAGAAGATGAAGTAAAAGAGGAAGAAGAAAAATAGAAAGATGAGGAACAAGTGAAGGAAGTAGAAGGAGTGTAAGAAGAAGAAGAAGAAAAGAAGGGAAAGGAAGAAGAAGAAGAAGAAGAAGAAGAGAAAGAAGAAGAAGAAGAGAAAGAAGAAGAATAAGAAGAAAAAGGGAAAGAAGAAGGGGAAGAAGAAGAAGAGAAAGAAGAAGAAGACGAAGAAGAAGAAGAAGGAGAATAAGAAGAAAAAGAAGAAGAAGAAGAAGAAGAAGGGGGAAGAAGAAGAAGAAGAAGAAGGAGGGGAATAAGGAGAAGAAGAATAGGAGGAAGAAGAAGACGGAGAAGAAGAAGACGAAGAAGAAGAGTAAGAAGAACAAGAAAAAAGAAGAAGAAGAAGTGGAAGAAGAAGACGAAGAAAGCGAGGAAGATGAGGAAGAAGAGGAAGAAGAAGAAGAAGAAGAGGAAGATGATAAAGAAGAAGAAGATGATGAGGAAGAGGATGAAGATGAAGAGGAGGAAGAAGAAGAAGTAGTAGAAGAAGAACAAGTAGAAGAAAAATATGAAGAAGACGAAGAAGAGGAAGAAGAAGAGGAAGAAGTAGTAGAAGAAGAAGAGGAAGAAGAAGAAGAAGAAAAAGAAGTGAAAGTTGAAGTAGAAGAAGAAGAAGAAGAAAAGAAGAAGAAGGAGAAGAAGAGCAAGAAGTGGAAGAAGAAGAAGAGGAAGAAGAGGAGGTAGAAGCGAAAAAAGAAGAAGAAGAAGAAAAAGAAGAGCAAGAAGAACAAGAAGAAGTAGGACACGAAGAAGAAGAAGAAGAAAAGAAGAAGATGAAGAAGAAGAAGTGGTAGGAGAAGTAGAAGTAGAAGAAGAGAAAGAAGTGGAAGAAGAAGAAGGAGGAGAAGAAGTTGAGGAAAAAAGGAAGAAAATGGGGAAGAAGAAAAGGTGAAGAAGAAGAAGAAGAGGAAGAAGAAGAAGAAGAAGAAAGGAAAAAGAGGAAGAAGAAGAAGAAGAAGAAAATGAAGTAGAATAAGAAGAAGAAGAGGAAGAAGAAGATCAGGAAGGAGAAGTAGAGGAAGAAGTAGAAGGGGAAGAAAAGGAAGAAGATGAAGAAGAAGATGAAGATGAGGAGGAGGAGGAAGAAGAAAAAGAAGAAGAAGAAAAAAAAAAGAAAAAGAAGAAGAAGAGGATTAGAAGGAGAAAGAAGAAGAAGAGGTGGAGAAGAAGAAGAGGAAGTTAAGAAAGAAGAGGGAGAAAAGTAAGAAGAAGAAGACTAAGAAGAAGAAGAAGAAGGGGAAGAACAGGAAGCAGAAGAAGATGAACTAAAGGTGGAAAAAGAAGAAGATGAAGAAGAAAAAGAGGAAAAAGAAGAGAAATGAGAAGGAGAGGAAGAAGTAGAGGATGAAGAAGTGGAAGAAGAAGAAGAAGAAGAAGAAGAGGAAGAACGTGAAGAATAGGAAGAAGAAGAAGATGAAAAGGAAGAAGAAGTTCAATAAGAAGAAGAAGATGAGAAAGAAGAAGAAGAAGAAGAAGAAGGAGAAGTAGTACTAGAAGAAGAAGAAGTAGAAGAAGAAGAAGAAGGAGAAGAAGAAAACAAAGAAGAAGAAGAAGAGGAAGTTGAAGAAAAAGGTCAAGAAGAAGAAGAAGAACAAGAGCACAAAGAAGAAAAAGAAGAGGAAGAGAAAGAAGAAGAACAAGAAGAAGTAGATGTTGAAGTAGAACTAGAAGTAAAAGAGTAAAAGAAGTAGAAGTAGCTGAGAAGAAGAAGAAGAAAAAATAGGAGAAGAAGAAGTAGTAGTAGAAGAAGAAGTAGAAGTAGAAGAAGAAGAAGAAGATGAAGAAGAAGAATTAGAATATGATTATGAAGACGAAGATGAAGTAGAAGAAAATGTAGAAGAAGAAGAAGAAGATGATGATGATTATGAATATGATGATGAAGACGAAGAAGAATAAGAATAAAAAGAAGAAGAGTAGAAGATGAAAAAGGAAGAAGAAGAAGAAAAAGAAGAAGGGCATGAAGAAACTGAAGAAGATGAAGAAGAAAAAGAGGAACAAGAAGAAGAAGTGGAAGAAGAAGAAGAAGAGGTTGACAAAGAAGAAGAAGACATAGAAGAAGAAGAAGAAGAAGGGGAAGAAGAAGAAGATAAAGAAGAAAATGAAGAAGATGAAGAGTAGGAGAAAGAAGAAGAAGAAGAAGAAGAAGAATCTGAAGGAGAAGAAGAAGAAGAATAAGAAGAAGACAAGAATGATGAGGGAGAAGAGGATGAACAAGAACAAGAAGATGAGGAAGAAGAAGAAGAGGATTAGGAAGAAGATGAAGAAGAGGAGGAAGAAGAAGAAGAAGAAGAACAAAAAGAGGAATTAGAGGAAGAAGAAGAAGAAGAATAGAGAGATGAAGTGGAAGAAGAGGAGAAAAAGAAGAAGAAGCAGTAGCAGTAGAAGATAGAGAAGAAGAAGAAGAAGAAGAAGTAAAAGAAGAAGAAGATGAAGACGAAGTAGAAGAAGAAGAAGAAGAAGAAGAAGAAGAAGAAGAAGAAGAAGAAGAAGACTAATTGGAAGAAGTAGAGAAAGGAGAAGAAGACAAAGAAGAAGAAGAAGAAGGAGAAGAGAAACAAGTAGACGAGGAAAAAGAAGAAGTAGGGGAAGACGAAAAAAAAAAAGAACAAGACATAGAAGAAGAAGATGAGGAGGAGGAGGCAGAAAAAGAAGAAGTAGAATAAGAAGAAGAATAGACAGGAGAAGAAGAAGAAATAGGGTAAGAAGAAGAAGAAGAAGAATAAAGAGAAGACGAAGAGGAAGAAGAAGAACAATAAGAACAAGAAGAAGAGAAATTAAAGGAAGAATAGGAGGAGGAGGAAGAAGAAGAAGAACATGTGAAAGATGTAGAATAAAAGGAACAAGAAAAAGAAGAAGATGAGGAAGAAGAAGAAGAAGAAGAAAGAAGAAGAAAAAGAAGAGGAAGAAGAAGATGATGACGAAGAGGAAGGGGAAGTTGGAGAAGAAGAAGAGGAAGAAGTAGAAGAAGAAGAAGAAGAAGAAGAAGAAGAAGAAGAAGAAGAAGAAGTTGAAGAAAAGGAAGAAGAAGAAGAAGAAGAAGAAGAAGGAGAAGAAGAAAAAGAAGAAGAAGAAGAATAAGAGGATGAAGAAGAAGAAGAAAAAGAAGAAACGAAAGAAGACGAAGAAGAAGAAGAAGAAGAACAAGAACAAGAAGAAGAACTAGAAGAAGAAGATCGGGAACAAGAAGAAGATGAACAACAAGAAGGGGAAGAACAAGAAGAAGATAAAGAAGAAGATGAAGAGGTGGAGGAGGAGGGGGAAGAAGAAGTAGAAGAAGAAGAGGAGAAAGAGGACAAAGAAGAGGAAGAGGAAGAGGAAGAGGAAGAAGAAGAAGAAGAGGGGCTGAGGAAGAAGAGGAAGAAAAGTAAGAAGAAGTATGAGAAGAAGAAGAAGAAGAAGAGGAACAATAAAAGAGGAAGAACAAGAACAAGAGGTGGAAAATGAAAACGAAAAAGATGAAAAAGAAGAAGAAGAAGAAGAAGAAAAAGAGGAAAAAGAAGAGAAAGAAGATGATGAATAAGAAGAAGATGATCAGAAACAAGAAGATGAAGAAGAAGTGGTAGAAGAACAAGAAGAAGAGCAAAAAGAAGAAGTAAAAGAAGGAGAAGAAGGAGATGGACAAAACAAAGAAGAGGAAGAAGAGGAAGTTGAAGAAGAAGATGAAAAAGAAGATAAAGAAGAAGAAGTAGTAGAAGAAGAAGTAGAAAAAGAAGAAGGAGGAGAAGAAGAAGAACAACAAGAAGAAGAAGTAGAAGTTGAAGTAGAAGTAGAACTAAAATAAGAAGTAAAAGGAGTAGAAGTAAAAGATGAAGATCAAGAAGAATAAGAAGAAGAAGAATAAGAAGAAGAAGAGTAAGAAGTAGTAGGAGAAGAAGAAGTAGAAGAAGAAGATGATGAAGAAGAAGAAGAAGAATGAAAATTTGAAGAAGAAGAAGAAGAAGAAAAAGAAGAAGAAGAAGAGGAAGAACATGAGGAGGAGGAGGAACAAGAAGAAGAAGTAGAAAAAGATGTACAGGATGAAAAAGTTGAAGAAGAAGAAGAAGAAGGGGAAAAAGAAGAAGAAGTGGAAGAAGAATATGAAGAGGAAGAAGAAGAAGAAGAAGAAAAAGAGGAAATAGGAGAAGAAGAGGAAGATGTTCAAAAAAGAAGAAAATAAAATAGAAAAAGAAGAAGAAGGTGAAGAAGAAGAAGAAGAAGAATAAGATGACGAGGAGGATGAGGAAGAAGAGGAAGAAAAAGAAGAAGAAGATTAGGAAGAAGAAGAGGATTACGAAGAAGTCGATGCAGATGAAGAAGAAGAAGATGAAGAACAACAACAACAACAAGAGAAATAAAGGGAAGAAGAAGAAGAAGAAGAAGGGGAAGACGAAGAAGTGAAAGAAGAAGAGAAAAATAAGATCAAGCAGCAGAAGAAGAAGAGGAAAAAAAAGAAGAGGAAGAACAAGAAGAAGATGATGTTGAAGAAGAAGAAGAAAATAAAGATAAAGAAGAAGACTAAGAGGAAGTAAAAGTGCAAAAAGATGAAGAAGATGAAGAAGAAGAAGAATAAGATAAGGAATAAGAGATAGAAGAGGAAGAAGTAGATGTGGAAAAGAAGAACAAGAAGAAGAAGGGGAAGAATAAAGGCAAAATGAACAAGTCCTAGAAGAAGAGTAGGAGGTAGAAGAAGAGTAGGAGGTAGAAGAAGATGGTGAAGTGGAAGAAGAATAAGAAGGAGAAGAAGAAGAAGAAGAAGAAGAAGAAGAAGAAGGGGAAGAAGAACAAGAACATGAAGAAGAAGAAGAAGAAGAAGAAGTGGAAATAGAACAAGAAAAAGAGGAAGAAGAAGAAGAAGAGGAGGAAGAAGAAGAAGATGAAGAAGAAGAAGACAAGGATGAGGAAGAAGAGAAGAAGAAGAAGAAGAAGAAGACAAAGAAGAAGAAGAAGTTGCAGTAGTGGTAGCAGTAGAAGAAGAGGAACAAGAGCAAGAAGAAGATGATAACGAAGAAGAAGAAGTAGAGGAAGAAGAAGAAGACTAAAGGAAGAAGTAGAACAAGAATAAGAAGTAGAAGTAGAGAAAGAAGAAGAAGAAGATGAGGACAAAAAAGAAAAAGAACAATTAGAAGAAGAAGAAGAAGAAGAGGAGGAGGAGACAGAAGAAGAAGAAGAAGAAGAAGTGGAAAAGGAAGAATAAAGAGTAGAAAAAGAATAAGAGGAAGAAGAAAAGGAATAATAAGAATAAGAATAATAAGAAGAAGAAGAACAAGAAGAACAAGAAGAAGGAGAAGTAGAAGAAGAAGAAAAAGAAGAGGACAAGGGGAAAAGAGAAGAAGAAGAAAAAGAAGAAGAAGAAGAAGAAGAAGATGAAGAAGAAGAGGAAAATGAGGAAGATGAGAAAGAAGAACAAGAAGTAGATGACGAAAAAGATAGAAGAATAAGAAGAAGAAGAGGAAGAGAATGAAGAAGAAGATGAAGAAGGACGAGAAGAAGAGGAAGAAGAAGAAGTGGAAGATGAGGAATTAGAAGAGGAAGAAGAAGAATTATAAGAATAAAAAACAAGAATAAGAAGAAGAAGAAGAGGAAAAAGAAGTAGAAGAGGAAGAAGAAGAAGATGATGATATTGATGATGAAGTAGTGGAAGAAGAAGAAAAAGAAGAAGTGGAAGAAGAAGAAGAAGAAGGAGAAGAAGAAGAAAAAGAACAAGAAGAAGAAGAAAAAGAAGAAGAAGAAGAGGAGGTAGAAGAAGAAGAAGAAGAAGGTGAAGTGGATGAAACATAGGAAGAAGAACAAGAAGAAGAAGAAGATGAAGGGGAAGAAGGAAAACAAGAAGTGGAAGAAGAAGAAAAAGAGGAAGAAGAAGTAGAAGAAGAAGAATAAGAAGAAGAAGTAGAAGAAGAAAAAGAAGAGGAAGAAGAAGAGGAAGAAGGTGAAGAAGGGGAAGAAGAAGAAGATAAAGAAGAAGATGAAGAAGAGAACAAAGACGAAGAAGAAGAAGAAGAAAAAGAAGAAGAAGAAAAAGAAGAGGAGGAGGATGAGGAAGAAGAGGAGGAAAAAGAAGAATAAGATTAGGAAGAAGAAGAAGAGGATTAGAAAGAAGTTGATGGAGACGAAAAAGAAGAAGAAGAAGAACAACAACAACAAGTGGAATAAGAGGAAGAGGAAGAAGAAGAAGAAGAAGAAGAAAAAGAAGAGGAAGAAGAAGAAGAAAAAGGGGAAGACGAAGAAGTGGATGAAGAGTAGAAAAATAAGGAGCAGAAGAAGAAAAAGAAGAAGTTTTAGAAGGAGAAGAAGAAAGGAAAAATGAACATGTCGTAGGAGAAGAAGAAGAGGAGGTAGAAGAAGATGATGAAGAAGAAGAAGAATAGGAAGGATAAGAAGAAGAAGAAGAAGAAGGGGAAGAAGAAGAAGTAGATGCAAATGAAGGGGAAGAAGAAGAAGATGAGAATGGGAGGAAGAAGAAGTAGGGGAGGAAGAACAAGAAGAAGAGGAGGAAGAAGAAGAAGAATAAGAAGAAGAAAAAGAAGAGATAAAAGAAGAAGTGGAAGAAGAAGAAGAAGAAGAGAAAGAAGAAGAAGATGAGGAAGATGACGAACTAAAGGAGGCAGAAGATGAAGAAAAATTAGTAAAAGAAGAAGGGGAAGAACAAGAAGAAGAGGAATAAGAAGAAAAAGAAGAGGAGGAAGAAGAAGAAGAAGAAGAAGAAGCAGGAAGAAGTAGAAGAAGAACCAGCAGAAGAAGAGGAAGAAATTGAAGAATATGAAGAAGAAGAAGAAGAAGTAGTAGAAGATGAAGAAGAAGAAGAAAAAGAAGAAGAAACAGAAGAGGAAGGAATGGAACAAGAGGAAGTCAATGAAGAAGAAGTAGAAAAAAGGAAGATGAAGAAGAAAATTAAGTAAAAGAAGAAGAAGAAGAAGAAGAAGAAGAAGAAGAACTAGAAGAAGAAGAGCAAGATAAAGAAGAAGAGAAAGAAGAAGAAAGAAGAAGAAGAAGGAGAAGAAGAAGAAGAAGAAGAGGGCAGGAACAAGAAGAAGAAGAAGAGGAGGAGGAGGAAGATGAGGAAGAAGAGTTAGAAGAGCAAGAAGAAGATGACAAAGAAGAAGAAGAAAAAAAAATAGAAGTAGTAGAGCAAGAAGAAGAAGAGGAAGAAGAAAAAGAAGATGAGGAAGAAGAAGAAGAAGAGGAAGACAAGGAAAAAGAGGAGTAAAAAAAAGAAAAAGAAGTACAAAAAAGTAGAAGTAGAAGAAGAAGAAGAACAAGAAGAAGAAAAAGAGGAAAAAGAAGATTAGGAAGAAGAAGAAAAAGAAGAAGAAGCAGGAAGAAGAAAAAGTAGATGAAGATGAAGATTAGGAAAAAGAAGAAGAAGATAAGAATGAAGAAGACGAGGAAGAGGAAGAAGAAAAAGAAGAAGAAGAAGAAGAAGAGGAAGAAGAAGAGGAAGAAGAAGAAGAGGAAGAGAAGACGTGGACGAAGAGGAAGAAGAAGAGGACGAAGAAGAGTTGAAACTTGAGGAAGAATAAGAGGAAGAAGAAGAAAAAAAAAATGAGGAAGAAGAAGAAGAAGAAGAACAACATCAACAACAAAAAGAAGAGCATAAAGAACAAGAGAAAGAAGAAGAAAAGAAGAGAAAGAAGAAGAAGAGAAAGAAGAGAAACTAGAGGAGAAAGAGGAAGAGGAAGAAGAACAAGAGGAAGAAGAGAAGGAAGAATAAGAAGAAGATGAAGAAGAAGTAAAGAAGATGAATGAGAAGAAGAAGAAGAAGAAGAAGAATAAGAATTAGAAAAAGAAGAAGAAGTGAATGAAGAACAGAAAGAGGAACAAGAAGAAGAAGAAGGAGAAGAAAAGAAGAAGTAGAAGACAAGGAAGAAGAAGAAGAAGAAGAGGAAGAAGTAAAAGAAGTTTAAGAAGAAGAGGTAATAGTAGTGGCAGTAGTAGTAGAAAAAGAAGAAGAAGAAGAATATGAAGAAGTAGTTGTAGTTGTAGTAGTAGTACTAGAAGAAGAAGAAGAAGAAGAAGTAGATGTTGAGGAAAAAGAAGAAGAAAGAGAAGAAGAAGAAGAGGAAGAAGAAGAAGATGGAGAAGAAGAAGAAAAAGATGATGAATGATAAGAAGAAGTAGAAGAAGAGGAAGAAGAAGAAGAAGAAGGAGAAGAAGAGGAGGAAGAAGAAGGGGAGGAAGAAGAAGAACAAAAGGAAGAAGAAATTGAAGTGGAAAAATAAGAACACGGGACGAATAAGTGGAGAAAGAGGAGGAAGAAAAAGAAGAAGAAGTAGTAGTAGAAGAAGATGAGGTGGAAGAATGAGAAGAAGTGCAAGAAGAAGAAGGAGAAGAAAAGGAAGAAGAAATAGTAGTATAAGAAGAAGAAGAAGAAGAGTAAGAAGAAGGAAAGGAAGAAGTTGAAGAACATGAAAAAGAAGGCAAAGAAGAAGTAGTAGAAGAAGAGGAAGAAGAAGAAGAAAAAGACGAAGAAGAAAAAGGGCTAAAAGTGGTATAAGAGAAAGCTGAAGAAGAAGAAGAAGAAGAAGAAGAAGAAGAGCAAGAAGAAGAAGCAGAAGAAGTTGAAGAAGAAGAAGAGGAAGAAGAAGAAGAAGAAGAAAAAGAAGATGAAGAAGAAAAAGAAGAATGAGAAGAAGAAGAAGTAGAAGTGGAAGAGGAAGAAGAAGAAATGAAAGAAGAAGAGGAACATAAAGAAGAAGAAGAGGAAGAAGAATGAAGAAGCAGAAGAAGAAGTAGAGAAAGAAGTGCAAAAAGAAGAAGAAGAAGAAGAAGAAGAGGAAGAAGAATAAAAAGTAGGTGAGGAAGAAGAAGATGACGATGAAGAAGTAAAGCTAGAAGAAGAAGACGTAGAGGAATAAGGGGAAGAGGAAGAAAAAAAGAAGAGGAAAATGAGGAAAAAGAGGAGCAAGAAGTAAAAAAAGTTTAAAAAGAAGTAGAGGTAGAAGATAAAGAATGAAATGGAGTAGAAGAAGATGAAGAAGGGAAAGTAGAAAAAGAAGAAGAAGAAGAAGAAGAAGAGAAGAGGAGGAAGAGGAGGTAGAAGAAGATGATGAAGAAGAGGAAGAAGCGGAAGAATAAGAGGAAGAAGAAGGAGAAAATGAGGAAGAAGAAGAAGTATAAGACGATTATGAAGAAGAGGAAGTACAAGAACAAGAAGAAGAGTAAGAAGAAAAAGAGGAACAAGACGAAATAGAAGAGAAAGCAGAGGAAGTGAAAGAAGAGGAAGGAGAGGAGAAAGAGGAAGTGGAAGAAGTATAAGAGGAAGAAGAGAAAGAAGACATAGAAGAAGAAGATGAAGGAGAAGAAGAAGAAGATGAAGAAGAATAAGAAGAAGAAGAAGAAGAAGAAGAAGAAGAAGAAGAAGAAGCTTGAAGAAGAAGGAGGAGAAGAAGATGAGAAAGATGAGGAAAAAGAGGAAGAAGAACAAGTAGAAGATGAGGAAGAAGGTAGAAGAAGAAGAAGAAGAAGAAGAAGAAGAAGAGGGAGAAGAAGAGGACAAAGATAAAGAAGAAGAGAAGTAAAGGAAGAAGAGGAAGAAAAAGAGGAAGAAGAAGAAGAGGAAGAAGTGGAAGAAGATGAGGTAGAAGAAGAAGAAGAAAAAGAGGAGGAAGAAGAAGAAGAAGAAGAGCAAGAAGAAGTATAAGAAGAAGAAGAAAAAGAAGAGGAACAAAAGAAGAAAGAAGAAAAGGAAGAAGAACAAGAGGAAGAAGGGGAGGAGGAAGAAGAAGAAGAAGAAGAAGAAGATGGTGAAAAAGAATAAGATGAAGAAGGAGCAAAATAAGATGTAAAAGAAGAGGAAGATGAAGAAGAAGAAGAAGAGGAAGAAGAAAAAGAAGAGTTAGAAAAAGTTATAGTAGCAGTACTAGTGGAAGATGAAAAACAATAAGAAGATGAGGAGGAGGAAGAAGCAAAAGAGGAAGAAGAAGAAGAAGTAGTAGAAGAAGAAGAAGAAGAAGAAGAAGAGGAAGAAGAAGGAGAAGAAGAGGAAGAATAAGAAGAAGAAGAAGAAGAAGAAGTGAAAGAAAACTAAGAGAAGAAGAAGGAGAAGATGATGAAGAAGAATAAAAGATGATGAAGAATAAAAAGAAGAAGAAAAGAAAGACATAGAATTAGAAGAAATGGAAGAAGAAAAAGTTGGAGAAGAAGTTTAGGAAGAAGAACAAGAAAAAGTAGAAGAAGAAGATGATGATGATGATGATGATGATGAGGAAGACAAAGAAGAAGAAGAGGAAGATGGAAAAAAAGAAAGAAGGAAGTAGAAAGTAGGAAGAAGAAGGAATAATTTAAATGGAAGAAGGAAGAAAGAAGGAGAAAGGAAGAAGGAAGAAATAAGTAGAATGAAGGAAGAAGAAAGATTTGAGATGGAAGAAGATGATGAAGAAGGGGAAGAAGAAGAAGAAGAAGAAGAAAAAGAAGATGATGAAGTCGAAGAAGAAGGAGTTGAAAAAAAAAAGATGATGAGGAAAAAGAAAGAGAATAAGAAGAAGAGGATGAGAAGGAAAAAGAAGAAGAAGAAGAAGAAGAAGAAAAAGAAGAAGAAGAAGAAGAAGGAGAAGGAGAAGATGGAGAAGAGAAGAAGAAGATGATGATGACGAAGAAGAAGAAGGAGAAGAAGAAGATAGGAAGAAGAAGAAGAGGAGAAGAGGAAGAAATAGAATAATAATAAGAAGAAGAAGAAAAAGAAGAGGGAGAAGAAGAATAGGAAGAAGAATAGGAAGAAGAAGGAGAAGAAGAAGAAGAAGAAGAAGAAGAAGAAGAAGTGGAAGAAGAAGAAGATGAAGATGAAGAGGAAAAGTAGAAGAAGAAGAAGAAAAAGTAGAAAAAGCAGTAGAAGAAGTAGAAAAAGTAGAAGAAGAAGAAATAGAAAGGAAAGAATAAGAAGAAAAAGAAGAAAAAGAAGGGAAATAGATGAAGAAGAAAAAGGGGAAAAAGAATAAGAACAAGAAGAAGAAGGAGAAGAAGAAGAATTGAAAGAAGAAGAAGAAAAAGTGGGAAGAAGAAGAAGACAAGGAAGATGAGGAAAAAGAGGAAGAAGAAGAAGAAGAAGAAGATGTGGATGAAGAAGATGAAGAAGAGGAATAAGAAGAATTAGAAGAAGAAGAAGAAGATGTGGATGAAGAAGATGAGGAAGATGATTAAGAAGAATTAGAAGAAGAAGAAGAAGAAGAAGAGAAGAAGAGGCGGAAGACGAAGAAGAGGAGGAAGAAGGGGAGGAAGAAGAGGAAGAAGAGGAAGAAGAAAAAGAAGAAAAGTGGAACGAGAAGAACAACAAGGAGGAGAAGAAGAAGAAGAAGAAGAAGAAGAGCAAGGCAAAGAAGAGGAAGAAGAAGAAAAAGAAGAGAAATTTAAAGAACTAAAACTAGAGGAAGAAGAGGAATAAGAAAAAGAAGTAGAAGAAGTTGAAGAAGAAGAAGAAGAAGAATAAGAAGAAGAATTAGAAGAATTAGAAGAAGAAGAAGAAAAAGAAGAGGTAGAAGAAGAAGCAGAAGAAGAAGAAGAAGAGGAAGAAGAAGAGAAGAAGAAGAAGCAACAGACAAAGAAGAAGAAGAAGAAGAAGTAGAAGAAGTAGCAGAAGAGGAAGTAGTAGTACCAGAAGAAGAAGAAGACGAAGAAGAAGTGTAGGAGTAGGAAAAAGTACAAGGAGTGGAAGTAGTAGAAGAAGAAGAAGGTGAAGAAGAAGAAGAACACGAAGAAGAAAAATAGGAACGAGAAGAAGAGGAAGAAGAAGAAAAAGAAGAAGGGGAAGAAGAAGAAGAAGAAGTGAAAGAAGAAGATATGGAAGAAGAAGATGAAAAAGAAGAAGAGGACGAAAAAGAAGAAGCAGATGATGAGGAAGAAGATCAAGAAGAAGTAAAGAAGAAAGAAGAAGCAAGATGGAAGAAGGAAGAAGGAAGAAGGACAAAGGAAGAAGGGAGATCAAAGAAGGATGATGGAAGAAATTGAAGAAGAAGAAGAAGAAGAAAAAGACAACGAAGAAGTGGAAGAGGAAGAGGATGAGGAATAAAAAGTGAAAGATGAAGAGAGAGAGGAAGTGGAAGAAAAAGAAGAAGAGGAAGAATATGAAGAAGACGAAGAAGTTAATGAGGATGAAGTAGTAGTAGAAGAAGAAGGAGAAGAAGAAAAAGAATAAGAAATGGAAGAAGAAGAAGAAGAAGTACAAGAGAAAAAGTAGAAGAAAAAGAAGAAAAAGGAGAAGAAGAAGAGGAAGAAGAAGAAAAAGAAGAAGAAGAAGAAGAAGAAGAAGAAGAAGAATAGGAAATAGAAGAAGAGAAGAAGAAGAAGAGGAAGAAGAGGAAGGGGAATAAGAAGAAGAATAAGAAAAAGATGGGGAAGACTAAGAAGGGGATGAAAAGAAGAAGACGAAGATGACGTAGTTGTAGAAGAAGAAGAAGTAGAAGAAGAAGTAGAAGAAGAAGAAGAAGAAGATGAAGAAGAAGAAGAAGATGACAATAAGGATAAAGAAGAAGAAGAAGAAGAAGAAGAAGAAAAACAAGAAGTTAAACAAGAAGATGCAGAAGAAGAAGAAGAGGAGGTGGCAGAAGAAGAAGAAGAAAGTGAAAAGGAAGAAGAGGATGAAGAAGAAGAAGGAGAAGAAGAGGAGGCGGAGAAAGGATATGAAGAACAAGAAGAAGTGGAAGAAAAAAAAGAAGAAGAAGAAGAAGGGAAAGATGAGGATGAAGAAGAAGAAAAACAAGAAGAAGATGAGCATGAAGAAGAAGAAGAAGAAGTAGAAGAGAAAGAGGAAAAAGTAGAGGTAGAAGAAGAAGAAGAAAAAGAGGAAGAAGAAGAGAAAGAAGTTTAGGAACATATGGAAGAGGTAAAAGAACGAGAAGCAGAAAAATAAGAAGAAGAAGAAATAGCAAGAAAAGAAGAAGGGGAAGAAGAAAAATAAGAAAAAGAAGAAATTGAAGATGAAGAAAAAGAAGAAGAAGAAAATGAAGAAACAAGGGCAAGAAGAGGAAGAAAAGGAAGAAGAAGAAGTGGAAAAACGTAAAGAAGAAGAAGACGAGGAAGTTTAGAAAGAAGAAATAAAAGAAGAAGAAGAGGTTTAGGAAGAAGAAGAAGAGGTAGAGGATGAAAAAGAACAAGAAGATAAGGAAAAAGAAGAAGGGGAAGGGGACGATGAATAAGAAGAAGAAGAAGAGGAAAGAGAGGAAGAATAGGAAGAAGTAGAGAAAGACAAAGAAGAAGTAGAAAAAGAAAAAGAAGAAGAGTTAAAGAAGGAGAAGAAGGAAAAAAAAGAAGAGGAAAGAGAATGAGAAGAAGAAGTAAAATAAGAAGAAGAAGAAGAAGAAGAAGAGAAGAAAAAGAAGTTGAGGAAAAAGAAGAAGAAGAAGAAATTGAAAAGGAAGAAGAAGAAGAATAAGAGGTTGAGGAGCAAGAAGTAGTAGTAGAAGAAGAAGAAGAAAAAAAAAAAGAAAGAAGAAGAAGAAGAAAAAAAAAGAAAGAAGAAGAAGAGAAAGAGAAGGAAAAAAAGAAGAAAAAGAGGAGGAAGAAGAAGAGAAAGAAGAACTAGAAGAAGGTGAGGAAGAATGAGAAGAAGAAGAAGAACAAGAAGAGGAGAAAGAAGAATAATAGGAAGAAGAAGAAGAAGAAGAAGAGTAAGACGAAGAAGTAGAAAATGAGGAACAAAAGGTAGAAGAAGAAGAAGAGGAAGTAGAAAAAGAAGAAGAAGAAAAGAAAAAGGAGGAAAAGGAGAAGGAGAGGAAGGGTGAGGAGTAATGGAAAGAGGAAGAAAAAGAAGGGGAAGAAGAAGAAGAAGAAGAAGAAGAAGAGAATAGGAAGAACCAGAAGAAGAACAAGAAGAAGTGTGAAAAAGAAGACAATGAAGAAGACGAGGAAGATGACGAAAAAAGGAAGAAGAAGAAGAAGAAGATGAGAAAGAAGTAGAAGAGGAACAAGAAGAAGATGAAGAAGAAGAGGAAGAAGGGGAAGAAGTAAAGGAAGAAGGGAAGAAGAGGCGGAAGAGGAAGAAGAAATAGAAGAAGAAGAGGGGGAAGAAGAAGAAGAGGTAGCAGAAGAAGAAGAGAAAGAGGAAGAAGAAGAAGAAGAAGAAGAACAAGAAGAAGAAGAAGAAGAGGAACAAGAATAAAAGTAGCGAAAGAAGAGGAACTAGAGGAGAAAGAATAAGAACAGGAAGATGACTAACAAGAGAGAAAGAAGAAGAAGAAGTACAAAAAGAAGAAGAGGAAGAACAAAAAGAAGGAAAAGAAGAAAAAGAGGATGAAGAAAAGGAAAAGAAGAAGAAGAAGGAGAAGAAGAAGAGGAGGAAGAAGAAGCAAAAGAAGTGGAAGAAGAAGAAGGAGAAGAAGAAGCAGAAGAAGAAGAACAAGAAGAGGAATAAGAAGAATAGGAAGAGGAAGAAGAAGAAGAAGAAGAAGAAGAGGAAGAAGAAGAAGAAGGGGAAGAAGATGATGATGAAGAAGAAGAGAAAGAAGAAGAAAAGGAAGAGGAAGGAGATGAAGAGGAAGATGAGGAATAATAAGAGGAGGAAGAAGAAGAAACAGAAGAAGAAGATAAAGAAAAAGAAGGAAAAGAAGAAGAAGATAAGGGAGAAGGGGAAGAAGAAGAAGAAGAAGAACAAGAGAAAGGAGAAGAAGAAGTAGAATAAGAAAAAGAGGAAGAAGACAAGGAAGATGAGGAAGAAGAGGAAGAAGAAGAAGAAGAAGAGGAAGGGGAAGGGGATGAAGAAAAAGAAGAAGAACAAGAGGACGAAGAAGAAGAGGAGGAAGAAGAAAAGGAAGAGGAAGAGGAAGAGGAAGAAGAAGAAGTAGAAGAAGAAGAATAGGAAGAGGAAGAAAGGGAAGAAGAAGAGTAATAAGAGGAAGAAGAAGAAGAGTAAGTAGAAGAAGAAGAAGAAGAAAAAGAAGAAGAAAAAGAAGAAGAGGAAAAAGAAGTAGAAGAAGAGTAGGAAAAAGAAGGGGAAGAAGAAGAAGAAAAGACAAAAGGAGAAGAGTAATTAGAAGAACTAGAAAAGCAAAAGGAATAAGAAGAAGAAGAAAAAGAAGAAGAAGATGATGAAAAAGAAGAAAAAGAAGAAAGACAGGAGGAAGAAGAAAGAGGAGGAGGAGGAGGAGAAGAAGAAGAAGAAGAAGAAGAAGACAAAAGAGGAAAAGAAGAAGAAGAAGAGGAAGAAGATGAAGAATGGAAAATAGAAGAAGAAGGGAAAGAAGAAGAAGAAGAAGAAGAAGAAGAGGAGAAGTAGAAGAGGAACAAGAAGAAGAATAAGAATAAGAAGTAGTAGAAAACAAAGAAGAAGAAGGAGAAAAAGAAGAAGAAGAAGAATAAGAACAAGAAAAAAAAGTAGAAGTAGCAGTGGAAGAAGAAGAAGAAGAAGAAGAAGAAAAAGAAGAAGAAAAAGAAGAAGAAGAAGAAGAAGAAGAAGAAGAACAAGATGATGAAGAAGAAGAAGAAGAAGAAGAAGAAGAAGAACAAGATGATGAAGAAGAAGAAGAAGGAGAAGAAGAGAAGGAGGAGGCAGAGGAGGAGAAGAAGAAGAAGAAGAAGAAGAAGTAGGAGTAGAAGAAGAAGAAGAAGAAGGAGAAGAGGAGGAAGAAGACGAAGAAGAAGAAGTAGTTGAAAAAGATGTAGAAGAAGTAATAGAAGAAGTGGTGGGAGTAGATGAGGAATAAGAAGTAGAACTAGAAGAAGAAGAACAAGTAGAAGAAGAAGAAGAAGAACAAGTAGAACAAGAAGTAGTAAAAGATGAAGGAGAAGAAGGTGAAGAAGAAGAAGGAGAAAATGAAGAGGAAGAAGGAGAAGAAGAAGCAGATGAAGAAGAACAAGAAGAAGAACAACAAAAAGAACAACAAGAAGAAGAAAAGTAAGAAGAAGAAGAGGAAGAAGAAGAAGAAGAAGAAGAAGAGGAAGAACAAGAAGTGGAAGAAAAGGAACTAGAGGTGGAAAAAGAAGATGAAGAAGTAGAAAAGAAGAAGAAAGAAGAAAAAGAAGAAAAAGAAGAGGAAGGAGAACGAGAAGAAGAAGTAGAAGAAGAAGTAGAAGATGAAGAAGAAGAGGAAGAGGAAGAAAAAAAGAAGATGAAGAAGAAAAGATGAAGCAAAAGAAGAAGAAGAAGAAGAAGAAGAGGAAGATGGGAGGGAAGAAGAAGAAAGAAGAAGGGAAAGAAGAAGAAGAAGTAGAAGTAGAAGAAGAAGAAGAAGAAGTGATGAAAGAAGAAGAAAAAGGATGAAGAAGAAGAAGAAGAAGAATAAAATGAAGAAGTGGAACAAGAAAAAATGGAGAAGAAGAGGAAGAAGAAGAGGGAAGAAAAGGAAGAAGACAAGGAAGAAGATGCAGACGAAGAAGAAGAAGAAGGAGAGAGAAGAAGATGAAGAAGAAGAAAGGTGGGGAGAAAGAAGAAGAAGAGGAAGTAGAAGAAGAGGAAGAGAAGAGAATGTTGAGGAAGAAGAGGAAGAATAAAAAGAAGAAGATATGGAAGAATAAGGAGAAGAAGATGAAGAAGAAGGAGAAGAAGAAAAGAAAGTGGAAGAAGAGAAAGAAGAAAAAGGAGAGGAAGTTGAAGAGGAAGATGAGGAATAAGAGGTGGAGAAATAAGAAGAAGAAGTAGAAAAAGTAGAATAAGAAAAAGAAAAAGAAAGGAAAGAAGAAGTAGAAGAAGAAGAAAAAGAAAGGGAGAGGAAAGAAGAAGAAGAAGGGAAAGAAGTGGAAGAAGTGGTAGTAGAGAGAGAAGAAGAAGAAGAACTAGAAGAAGATGAAGAAGAAGAAGAGATTAAGAAGTATTAGAAGAAGATAATTATGATGACAATGATGACGATGAAGAGCAAGAAGGAGAAGGAGAAGAAGTAGAGGAAGAAAGAGAAGAAGAAGAAGACAATGAAGAAGAACAAGAAGAACAACAAGAAGAAGAAAAGTAAGAAGAAGAAGAGGAAGAAGAAGAAGAAGAAGAGGAAGAGCATGAAAAGGAAGAAGAGGAACAAGAGGTGAAAAAAACAGATGGAGTAGAAAAAGATGAAGAAGAAGAAGGAAAAGAAGAAAAAGAAGAGGAAGGAGAATGGGAAGCAGTAGAAAGAAAAGTAGAAGAACAAGAAGATGAAGAAGATGAAGAAGATGAAGAAGAAGAAGAAGAAGAAGAAGAAGAAGAGGAAGAAGAAGGGAAAGAAGAAAAAGAAGAAGAAGAAAAAGAAGAAGAAGAGGAGGAGGAAGAAGAAGAAGAATAAGAAGAAGGAGAAGAAGGAGAAGAAGAAGAGGTTTTTGAGGAAGAAGAAGTTGAAGAACAAGAAGAAGAAAAGGATGGATAAGAAGAATAAGAAGAAGAAGATGAAGAAGAGAAAGTGGAAGAAGAGAAAGAAGAAAAAGTAGAAGAGGAAGATGAAGAAGAGGAAGATGAGGAGGAGGAAGAAGAAGAAGAAGAAAAAGTTGAAGAAGAAGAAGAAAAAGTACTGAAAGAAGAAGAAGAAGAAGAAGAAGAAGAAGAAGGAGAAGGAGAAGAAGAAGAAGAAGAAGAAGAAGGGGAAGAAGAAGAAGAAGAAGGAGAAGAGGAGGAATAGAAAGAAGATGAAGAAGGAGAAGAAGTAGAAGAACAAGACGAGGAAGATGATGAAAAAGAGGAAGTAGTTGAAGAAGAAGAGGAAGAGGAACAAGAAGAAAAAGAAGAAGAAAAAGAAGAAGAACAAGAAGAAGAAGAAGGAGAAGTTGTGGAAGAAGAAGAAGAAGAGAAGAAGGGGAGGTAGAGGAAGAAGAAGAGGAATAAGATCAAGAAGAAGAAGAAGAAGAAGAAAAAGAGGAAGAAGAAGGACAAGAAGAAGGAGAAGAAGAACAAGAAGAAGAAGGGCAAGAAGAAGAATTAGAAGAAGAAGAAGAAGAAGAAGAAGAAGAGAAAGAAGGGAAAGCCGAAGAATAAGAGGAAGACGAGGAAGAAGAAGAAGAAGAATAAGTAGAAGAAGATGAAGTACAAAAAGAAGTAGAAGTAGAAGAAGAAGAAGTGGAAGAAGAAGAGAAGACAAAGAAGTAGAAGACAAAGAAGAAGAAGAAGAAGGAGATGTAGAAAAAGAAGTGAAGTAAAAGAAGAAGTACTAGAAGAAGTAGAAGAAGAAAATGAAGAAGAGGATAAGGAGGAGGAAGAAGAAGAAGTGAAACTAGAAGAAGAAGAAGAATAAGTAGGAGAAGGTGAAAAAGAAGATGATAAAGAAGAAGAAGAAGAGGAAGAGAAGGAAGAAGAAGAGAAGAAGAAGAAGAAGGTGATGAAGAAGAAGAAGAAGAAAAATAAGAAGAATAGGAAGAAGAAGAAGAGGAAGAAGAAGAAGAAGAAGAAGAAGAAGAGGAGGAAGAAGAAGAAGAAGAAGAAGAAGATATGGAGGAAGAAGAAGAAAATGAAGAACGAAAGGAAAAAAAAGAAGAAGTTGATGAGGAGGAAGAAGAAGAAGAATAATAATAATAAGAAGACAAACGAAGAAGATTGATTAAAGAAGAATGATTGAAGAAGAAGAAGAAGAAGAAAAAGAAGAAGAAGACGAAGATGAAAAAGAGGAAAAAGAAAAAGTAAAAGATGAAGAAGTAGTAGAAGAAGAAGAAGAAGAAGAAGAGGAAATAGAAGAAGAAGAAGAAGAAGAGAAGAAGTAGAAGACAAAGAAGAAGAAGAAGAAGAAGACGAAGAAGAGGAAACAAAAGAAAAAAACAAGAAGAAGAAGAAGAAGAGCAAGAGGAAGAAGATGAAGAATAAGAAGAAGATGAAGAAGATGAAGGGGAACAAGAGAAGAAGAAGAAATAGAAGAAGATGAAGAAGCAGAAGAAGAAGATAATGAATATGATGAAGAAGAGGAAGAAGAGGACAAAGAGGAAACAAAAGATGAAGTAGATGAAGAAGAGGAAGAAGAAGAAGAAGAAGAAAAAGATGAAGAAGAAAATGACAAAGGAGTAAGAGAAGAAGGAGAAGATTAAGAAGGAGACAAAGAAGTAGAAGTAGAAGAAGAAGAAGAACGAGGACAAGAAAAAATACAAGAATAAAAAGAAGAAAAAATATACGAAGAAATAAAAGAAGGAAAAGAAGATGAAGAAGAAGAAGAAGAAGAAAAAGAAGAAGAAGAACAAGAAGAAGAAGAAGGAAGAGGAAGAAAAAGAAGAAGAAGAAGAAGAAGAAGAAGAAGAAAAAGAAGTAGAAGAATAGGAAGACAAAGAAGAAGAAGAGGAAGAACATGAAGAAAGTGAAGAAGAAGAAGAAGAAGAAGACAAAGAGGAAGAAGGAGAAAGGAAAGATGAAGAGGAAGAAAAAGAGGTAGTAGATGAAGAAGAAGGAGAAGAAGAAGATGTGGAAAAGGAATTAGAAGAAGAAGAAGAATAAGAAAAGGAGAAGAGGATGGAGAGAAGAAGAAGGAGAAGTAGAAGAAAAATTAGAAGAAGAAGAAGAAAAAAAGAAGTAAAAAAAGTTGAGGAAGAAGAAGAAGAAAAAGTTGAAGAAGAAGAAGGAGAAAAAGAGGAAGAAGAAGAAAAAGAAGAAGAAAGAGAAAGAGAAATAAAAGAAAAAGGAGAAGAAGAAGAAGACGAAGAAGATGATGAAGAAGAAGGAGATGAAAAAATGAAGAAGAATAAGAAGATGAAAAAGATGATGAAGGAGAAGAAGAAGAGGAAGAAGAGGAAGAAGAAGAAGCAGAAGAAGAAGAAGAAGAAGAAGAAGAAGAAGAAGAAAAATAAGAAGTAGAGGAGATGAAGAAGAAGAAGAAGCAGAAGAAGGGGAAGAAAAAGAAGAAGTAGAAGTAGAAGATGATGATGATGAAGAAGATGAATAAGAAGATGAAGGAGAAGACAAAGAAGAAGAGAAGAAAAATTAAAAGAAAAGGAAGGAGAAGAAGTAAAAGATGAAGAAGAAGAAGTGGAAATGGAATACGAAGATAAAGAATTAGAAGAAGAAGAAGAAGAAGAAGAAAAAGAAGAAGAAGATGTGGAAGAAGAAGTAGAAGATGAAAAGGAAGAAGAAGATGTAGAAAAAGAAGGAGAAGAAGATGAAGAAAGAGAAGAAGAAGACGAAGAAGAAGTAGAAGAAGGAGAAGAAGATGATGAAGAAGAAGAGAAGAAGATGAAGTAGACGAAGAAGAAGAAGAATATGGAGAAGAAGAAGAAGAAGAAGAAAAAGAAGAAGAAGAATAACTAGAGGAATATGAAGATGGGGAAGAGGAAGAAAAAGAGGATAAAGGAGAAGAAGTAAAAGAAGAAGAAGAAGAAGAAGACGAAGAAGAAGGAGAAGTAGAAGGAGAAGAAGAAGAAGAAGAAATAGAAGAAGAAGAAGGAAGAAGAAGAAGAAGAAGAAGACGTGGTAGAAGAGGAAGGAGAAGATGAAAAAAGAATGAGTAGAATGGGAAGGAGGAGAAGTGGAACGAAAAGAAGAAGAAGAAGAAGTAGTAGTAGAAGAAAAAGTAGAAGCAAAAGAAGAAGAAGAAGAAGAAGGAGAAGAAGAAGTAAAAAGTAGAAGATCAAGAACAATAGGAAGATGAAGAAGGAGAAGAAGGAGAATTAGAAGTAAGAGAGGAGGAAGAAGAAAAGTAGAAGAAAAAGAAAGAAGAAGAAGAAGAAGAAGAAGAAGAAGAAGAAGTGGAAGAAGACAAAGAAGGGGAAGAAGAACATGAAGAAAATGGCAAAGAAGAAGTTGAAAAAGAAGTAGAAGAAGAATATGAAGAAGATGGAGACGGAGAAGAAGAAGAAGAAGAAGAAGAAGAAGGAGAAGAAAAAGGAGAAGCAAAAGAATAAAAAGCAGAAAAAGAAAATGGAGAAGTTGAAGAAGAACAAAAAGATGATGAAGAAGAAGAAGAAGAAATAAAAGATGAAGAAGAAGCAAAAGAAGAAGAGGAGGAAGAAGAATAAGAAGAAGAAGAAAAGAAGACGTAAAAAGAAGAAGAAGAAGAAGTAGAGGATTACTGATTCCCGAAAAAACTTACAAGTGTCAGATTACTTAAAACATCCAGGATTATGAACATATAATCCACATACCAACCACAGTTGGAAATGACCCTTCCATAGTAGGAATACTGAATTTCATCGTTGATCTATTAAAAGAGATCAAAGATAAAATTCAGAATCTAGAACACAAACATAATAATACATCTAAGTTCTATTATGTTGGAACAAAACTAACCAAACAATAATGGTTAAATTAAAATCCACAAACTTTATTATCGATTTACAAAAATTAGATAAATCCTTTTACTTGGAGTTCTTGGAACTTCAACAAAAAGAACTCAATGGAGAAATTTCTAGTGAAAAAATTTATAACTTCTACGAACAAAATCATGAAGTTATAGATTTTTATAGAAACCAATTAGAAAATGATTATAACATTAGGATGGAAAGAAGAGAAAGTAGTAGTACTCTCTATCTCCCTGGTCCTCATGGTTATAGTCCACAAACACCTTCACTTGAAGTTAACATGCAAGAATCTCACAGAGATAATATGGAACAAGTTCATATTACTCCTTCATATTCATCCATGTTAAATTATGGTAAACGCTCAGATTGGCGTACATACCATAAAAATAAAAATCAACACTTAGAAGAAAAGAGAGACTCCTCTACTTGGGGACTCACTTTAAACATAGATTATGTACCATATAAAAGAGTTAAAGACTACTGCATAGAATGGACTCAAAAAATAAAAGGAATTATATTTATGCTCCCTCCTGCTATGAATGTTTCAGAATACATATAATTTGCTACATCATACTGGGAAGGAAATGCCCTATCTTGGTTGACAAATTTCAAAAGAAACAATAAAGACAAATGTCAAAAAATCTTACAACAAAAAGATAAACAAACTACAATTGAAATGCTGGTTTCACTACTAATTGCTGATTTTACTGGATCAGAATGGAGTGAAAACTTAAACTATGAAGAAAAACTTCGTAAAATAAAATTATGTGACATATGTATGTTAGATGAATTTGTTTCTAAATAAATAGGATATATTTATCATCTAAATGAAACTCCTCAACAAGAGTTTTCGATACAAGTGTTTTTTCTAAAATACCCTTTCCTTGGAACAGTATAATATCTACAAAATACCAAGAGTTGTTGACATCTAGAGGAACTCTTAGACAACATAAAACAGGAATGCTTAGAAGAGCATGTGCAGAATCTATGGAAAAGATCTGCGAAAATACTTCAGCTCAAAAGGAAATAAGCAGAAACTTAAAATCTTCTAGAATGGGCTACAATAGTTGCTCAAAATTCTCAGAAGACTTAAATTATATTTATGGTTGTCCACCCATTTATGACTGGAGGACATATGATTTTAAACCATATAAAAAGAAAAGAAGTCCAAGATATAAAATTTCTAAAAGAAAATGGAAACCCGAATTTAGAAAAGAACAAAGGTTTAGGAAAAAGAAGTTTATCAAAAAATATAATAAAAAAAAGTAAAAATATTGTAGATGTTTTAAATATAACAAAGAGGGACATTATGCAAATGAATGCCCAATTAACATCAAAAGAGTTATTATTCCTTATATAGAGGAATACTCCATCAATATTGGAACAATTGATGAAATTTCTAATGATAATTCTATCTATGAAATTACATCTTATTATGACTCCACAGAGTGTGAATCTGAACAACCTTCAGATAAACAATTGAAAGGTTTTGACAAACTGAAAATCAATATGATTACAATAAACAAAACATTGACACAAATAATGGTTATTCCTTTATTACTGTCTCTAGAACTTCCCAAAAAGGAAAAAATATCCTCACCAGGATGTACAATCTACATTGGAAAAATGCTTAGACTTAAGCGTTATCGAACTACAGATGTAACATTAGATCTAATCATTTTAATACCATTTGGATACTCTGGGATAATACATAATATCCCATATCTTGCCAAGGAAAATATCTTCATCACTCATGGGATAATCGAACTCATGACATATCAAGCACCAACAGTCTTGATTAAAAATACCAGTCTAGAAGATTGAGATTATTTAATTAGACCAAACGATGCTATCAGAACACTAGTTATCCATAAATATGAAGATTTTCCCATCATCACATCTGAAACAACCATAGATGATTCAGAGGATTCCGAAAAAATCGAGAGTCTTGAGTCAATATGAATATACTTACTTCTGAAGAAGTAAATACAACAGAACTACATGATAGTGTAGGAGAACAATTTGAAATCTCAGATGAAGACTTACAAAAACTAAAAGAGGCAATACCTCATGGAGAAAAGAATGAGATTTATAAAACTCCTTTTAAATCTCGCTTTCTCAATAAACACACTTATATTTTCGAGCGTATGCAAGGAAATATAGAATTAAAAGGAGATGATGATTTAACATCCATCAGTCTTCTTAACAAAAGCAAAATAGAAAAGCTAAAAAAAAAATACCCAAAAATGAAATACCTACACATAGGTATGATCCGATTAAAAATAACTACTCTATTTCGTAGTGGAATAGATACACCAATAATGATCGTTTGTATGGAAGAACAAATCATTAACAAACCACTTAGTAGCAAATTGGAGGAGTCAAATCAAACATTGCTAATAGATTATTTGGAATAAATATTCACCCTGATTTTTGTATAAGTCTAGACGACCAAAATGTTGAAAAACATTGTACATTATCAATAAGCCTTAAAGGAATACAATTACTACTTGGATCAAAAATCCTAGGTATACAACGGGAACATTGCGTGGCTCTAAATGAAACTTCCACATTTAGATCCATCACCCCAAAGAAATTCGTAAAATTATTTAATGTTGGGATTGGAAAAAGAATCCAACCAAAGGTCGTGGACATTCGACATCTTAAGCTAGATAATGATATCCAACTTTTTCTAAAAACCTTAAAACCAAAGGTTCAAATACCAGTAGAATATTTTATTGCTTCTGGCAATACAATTTCTACCATTACAAAAAATCCTATCAATCTTATCTATTCTTCGATAAGTCTTCCAAGACATTATGAAGAAGGAGAAACATCTGAACCTCTAGAAGCGAGACCAAGCTTTCATATTCCTGTACAAGATCCAGACGAAGGTCGTACCTTGCGACTTCTTGAAAATAAAAAATCTATTACTCCTCCCTAAATGGATTTAAAGAAGAAAGCTCAATTACATATCTATCTTCGTATTACTATAAATCTTCCAGATTATGAGGATGTGACACTTCATGCTTTAGTAGACACTAGTGCTGAAGCTAATTTACTTCAGCAAATCTTCATTCCTAAAAAATTTTGGCTTCCTTTAGAACCAAAACAACACTAACCGATTTTATGGGAAAACAAGTCCCTGTTACCCATAAAGTAGCAACTCTCAAAATATCTATACCTTATATTTACAACAACCCTCATACTTATACATTTAACTTTGCATTATTACCATTAGACTTCAATATTGATTGTCTACTTAGGCTTGACAATCTTCACCATTTTACTCCTTTTAATACCCATTTTTTTGACTTTGATGGACACGTTATTCCTCGTATCCATCTTCCTGCCCGCATTGGCCCTTATTTTTCTGCAGCCCAGCGTGGTGAAAAACCCAAAACCACTCTCATCGATACCAATACCTTCATCGATACCAATCCTCAATTCATCCAATCTATACATATAACCTTCCAAATGCAACCCATTTTGATGAAACCGTTCACAAACTCTTAGAACCTCTATATTCCAATAACCCTCTAAAATGACATGATAAATCTCCTCGCTATTATTCTATCGAACTCAACAATACCAGAATACCAATATACGAGTGAATAGTATAATGGTATCTCCAATAGACAAACAAGAATTTAACAGTCAAATACAGGAACTGTTAAATTTAAAATTAATACAAAAGAGCCACAGCTCACATTCTTCTCCAGCATTTATAGTACGAAATCACGCAGAAATAAAACGTGGTAAGGCCCGAATGGTCATTAATTATCGCAAGTTAAACTCTTGCACAAAATTTGATGTTTATTCTATACCAACTTCTGAGCACCTAATCGAACAAATCAACGGTGCTAAATACTATAGCAAATTTGATGCCAAATCAAGATTTTGGCAAATCAAACTTGCAAACCAAACATCAGTAGAATTAACAGCTTTTAGCTGTCCACAAGAGCATTTTGAATAACTTGTTATGCCATTTGGATTAAAAAATGCACCTCAAATATTCCAAAAATAGATTAATTCTATTTTTGGACATTTACCTTATGTCGTTTCTTTCATAGACGGTATACTTGTTTTTTCTCTAACAGAGGAAGAACATAAAGATCACCTTTTACATGTTATCAAAATAATGCTAAACCATGGTATTATTTTGATTCCAAAGAAAATAGAATTATTCAAAACTGAAATAGAATTTCTAGGAAAACAAATAAAAAATGGTCAAGTACAATTACAAGACCATATATATACAAAAGTTAAAGAGTTTCCCGAAAACTTTACCAGTTTAAAATGACTGCAAAGTATTTTAGGACTCTTAAACTATGGAAGAAAGTTTATACCTAAACTTTCTTCCAAAATTAAAGCCTTACAGACCAAATTGGCAACCGAACAAGCCAAATACAAAATGATTAACGGCGAGCAACCTCGTCGTTGGAATACATATAAAATCCCTATTTCTTTGAGTTTAGAAGAACAGAAAGAAATTAAACAAATTAAAGAGTTTGTTACAAAATAGCAAATTCTTCATTTTCCAATAGAAGATGAATAAATTATATTAAAAATAGATGCCTCAGATTTATTCTGGTATGGAGTCTTAGTAACAAATACAAATGAGATTGTAGCATATACTTCAGGAAAATTTGCAAAACCCCAAAGTAAATATGCTACTTATGATAAAGAATTATTTGCTATAAAATTAGCCATCAAAAGTCTCAAAATATATCTACTCCATAGAGTATTTACAATAGAAACTGACAACAAATATGTTGCCCAATTTTTACAAAAAAAGACTATAAATAATCTAGAAGAAATTCTTCGACGCATACGTCTTGCTTTATATCTTGAAATATTTACTTACAATGTTAAATATATTCCTGGTTTTACTAACATTGTTGCTGATTTTCTTAGCAGACCATGAATGAAGAAGATCTTAAATTTCTCAAAGACTTTGTAGAAAAAATGAAAAGAGTAGGAGAATTTACTGAAATTCTTCCTAAAAAAGCAAAGGCCCAAAAGGCTGAAGTAGAGACATCTGCCCAAAACCAAAAGGCAGAAACTTCTCATGCCCAACAAGCATCAAAAACCCAAAAGGTTGATTTAAAAACCCAAACC
Organism: Vanilla planifolia; assembly: GCA_023846275.1. Classification (NCBI taxonomy): domain Eukaryota; kingdom Viridiplantae; phylum Streptophyta; class Magnoliopsida; order Asparagales; family Orchidaceae; genus Vanilla; species Vanilla planifolia. The sequence goes on from JAIUJO010000359.1 coordinate 28,683, forward strand.
CAACAAGGAAAAGATCAAGCTCAACCAGCTAAATTTTGATTAAACAGAAAACCAATTTATTACGACACCCTCGAAAAGGGAAAGGCGTTTGCCTCTACAGTGGCAAAAGAATGGTATAACAAAGCTCTCAAAGAATCAGATCTAGCTTTCTTTGAGAAAATTAATGGATGCTTCCATGCTTTACAAGCCAATGATTGGCGATCAACAAATTATTGGCCAACACAAATTGAGAAAGGTTACTTAAGCTTGAAGCAAACAATGGTCCAACAGACCAATCAAGAAGAAAACTACAAGAAGACCCTAGAATTATTATTGTCTAGATCTACAACTCAGTCTTCCTCTTTGCAAAAATTCGAACAACAACATTCGTCGATTGAATAACTCTCATAACTATTTGCTAACTGCCATACTTTTGATCTGATTCATTTCCGTATTAAGGATTTCTTATCCTTATTACATCTGTTCAATATAAAGTCTGAAGAAACAAGGAAATTAGAGGCTGGAGTTACTATTCAGGAAATGCCTCAGCTATATCAGCAAAATATTTTGAACAAAGAAAAGTTGCTTTTATTCTTTAAACAACTTGAGAAAACAAATATAATGCAATTGTGCCTCAATCAAGAAGTTTTTTGTTATTCTACTACTGAAAGGCCTAGAATAATAGCTTGCTTCAATGAGATTCCCAAATACCAAGTCCATCTCAGAAAAGAACTAGTACATGAAGTCTATATTAATACCAAACAGCCTGAAGATTATACAGGCTTTATTCTAGACATTTGCAAGAATAGCCTGAATCTTTACTCCACCAAATTCTCAACAATTTTTATTTTTCGCATATGGACAATCTGTGAAGAACAAGAGTATATTAATTTATACTCTTCAATTCAGTTATGGATGCTTGTAAAACATTCAGATACTCCACCAATACTTGAAGAATTCAAACCAAGCTTATTCAAAAAAGAAGAAGCTCGATGGTATACTGCTACAGACTTTTTTCAGAAGCTAGATTTCAATTCTAAATATCTAGCCAAACAAATTCATTATGGGAAAACAGTCTATTTTCTGGACACTTTAGCCAACGACGCTGAAGATTTATCTCAGAAAGGAAAGAAAATACAAATGTTTCTGAGAAAGATTAAATTGGGTAAAAAGGACAAGCAGCTAAAGAAGAGTTCTTTGCTACTCACACGGAATTCAATTTAGAAAAAAAATGAATTGGATGAAGAAACTATGGAAGCTTTGGCCCTCATAGATTGAAGCATGGTGGGACCATAAAAAATCACTTTACAAACACCTTTTAATCTCTTCAGAAGCATTCAAAAGATTCCCAGCTACAGCACAGGCCAATAAATGAAGTATGATCTACAGTGAACAGTGTACGATCTACAGTGACCAGTGTAAGGTCTAAAGTAAAAAGCGTACGATGAACAATAGCATGCAACAGTGTTGAGCAATTATCAAAAGCAATGTCTACAGGAAACGTACTTTCTTTTACTTCCAACTAAAGTAAGCCTGGTCTATAAATTAAGACACTCTCCAGAGCAAATGCAACAGAAGAATTCTAGGTTTCTTTTTGCTTTCTGCTTTCTGTCTCCACTCTACTCTCCCTTTCCTACCTCCACTGTTGTAAATCTCCACTCTTGTAGATTACTTTTGAGTGTTTTTGTATAAAGCTACTAAGGTTGGTGTGCCGCTGGTATCAGAGCCTTGTGCTCATATTGTACTGTAAGTTTTTTTTATGAAATAAACTTTATGTTTGCTTCTTATATTATATTTGAGTAAGCTTTGTTTTACGATTTCTTATTAAAAGATTTGTTTGTACAATGAGTTAGTTTGTTTTAAGATTCTTCTTCTTCTTTGTATTATCTTTCTTTACACTATGGAGTAGGAAACGAACCGTAGCTGTGCTCCTATTTTATGTAGCAGTCTACAAGGGATGGTGGTCTTTATAAGAATCCCTATCTTCCCCAAGAAACCCACAGGAACCTTGCGGTTTTGGAAGGGTAGATGTAGCCGTAAAATAATGGGTCAAAAAAGAAATATAATACAAAAGAAGAACAAGCCTCTTAAAAAAATCAAAACTCATCTTACAAACTTATCTAGTAATAATAAAACATAAACATCTACTCAAAATGAAAAATATACTGATTTTTGATAACACTTATAAGTGTCAGATTACTGAAAACATCCAGGATTATGAACATATAATCCACATACCAACCACAATTGGAAATGACCCTACCATAGTAGGAATACTGAAATTCATCGTTGATCTATTAAAAGAGATCAAAGATAAAATTCAGAATCTAGAACACAAACATAATAATACATCTAAGTTCTATTATGTTGAAACAAAACTAACCAAACAATAATGGTTAAATTAAAATTCACAGACTTTATTATGGATTTACAAAAATTAGATAAATCATTTTACTTAGAGTTCTTAGAACTTCAACAAAAGGAATTTACTGGAGAAATTTCTAGTGAAAACATTTATAACTTCTACGAACAAAATCATGAAGTTATAGATTTTTATAGAAATCAATTAGAAAAAGATTATAACATTAGGATGGAAAGAGGAGAAAGTAGTAGAAGTACTCTCTACCTCCCTGGTCCTCATGGTTATAGTCCACAAACACCTTCACTTGAAGTTAACATGCAAGAATCTCACGGAGATAATATGGAACAAGTTCATATTACTCCTTCATATTCATCCATGTTAAATTATGGTAAACGCTCAGATTGGCGTACATACCATAAAAATAAAAATCGACACTTAGAAGAAAAGAGAGACTCCTCTACTTGGGGACTCACTTTAAACATAGATTATGTACCATATAAAAGAGTTAAAGACTATTGCATAGAATGGACTCAAAAAATAAAAGGAATTATATTTATGCTCCCTCCTACTATGAATGTTTCAGAATACATATAATTTGCTACATCATACTGGGAAGGAAATGCCCTATCTTGGTTGACAAATTTCGAAAGAAACAATAAAGACAAATGTCAAAAAATCTTACAACAAAAAGATAAACAAACTACAATTGAAATGGTGGTTTCACTACTAATTGCTGATTTTACTGGATCAGAATGGAGTGAAAACCTAAACTATGAAGAAAAACTTCGTAAAATAAAATTATGTGACATATGTATGTTAAATGAATTTGTTTCTACATACATAGGATATATTTATCATCTAAATGAAACTCCTCAACAAGAGTTTTGGATACAAGTTTTTTTTTAAAATACCCTTTCCTTGGAACAATATAATATCTACAAAATACCAAGAGTTGTTGACATCTAGAGGAACTCTTAGACAACATAAAGCAGGAATGCTTAGAAGAGCATGTGCAGAATCTATGGAAAAGATCTGCGAAAATACTTCTGCTCAAAAGGAAATAAGCAGAAACTTAAAATCTTCTAGAATGGGCTACAATAGTTGCTCAAAATTCTCAGAAGACTTAAATTATATTTATGATTGTCCACCCATTTATGACTGGAGGACATATGCTTTTAAACCATATAAAAAGAAAAGAAGTCCAAGATATAGAATTTCTAAAAGAAAATGGAAACCCAAATTTAGAAAAGAACAAAAGTTTAAGAAAAAGAAGTTTATCAAAAAATATAATAAAAAAAAAGTAAAAAACATTGTACATGTTTTAAATGTAACAAAGAGGGACATTATGCAAATGAATGCCCAGTTAACATCAAAAGAGTTATTATTCCTAATATTGAGGAATACTCCATCAACATTGGAACAATTGATGAAATTTCTAATGATAATTCTATCTATGAAATTACATCTTATTATGACTCCACAGAGTGTGAATCTGAACAACCTTCAGATAAACAATTGAAAGGTTTTGACAAACTGAAAATCAATATGATTACAATAAACAAAACATTAACACAAATAATGGTTATTCCTTTATTACTGTCTCTAGAACTTCCCAAAAAGGAAAAAATATCCTCACCAGGATGTACAATCTACATTGGAAAAATGCTTAGACTTAAGCGTTATCGAACTACAGAGGTAACATTAGATCTAATCATTTTAATACCATTTGGATACTCTGGGATAATACATAATATCCCATATCATGCCAAGGAAAATATCTTCATCACTCATGGGATAATCGAACCCATGACATATCAAGCACCAACAGTCTTGATTAAAAATACCAGTCTAGAAGATTGGGATTATTTAATTAGACCAAACGATGCTATCAGAACACTAGTTATCCATAAATATGAAGACTTTCCCATCATCACATCTGAAACAGCCATAGATGATTCAAAGGATTCCGAAAAAATCGAGAGTTTTGAGTCAATATGAATATACTTACTTCTGAAGAAGTAAATACAACAGAACTACATGACAGTGTAGGAGAACAATTTGAAATCTCAGATGAAGACTTAGAAAAACTAAAAGAGGCAATACCTCATGGAGAAAAGAATGAGATTTATAAAACTCCTTTTAAATCTCGCTTTCTCAATAAACACACTTATATTTTCGAGCGTATGCAAGGAAACATAGAATTAAAAGGAGATGATGATTTAACATCCATCAGTCTTCTTAAAAAAAGCAAAATAGAAAAGCTAAAAAAAAAATACCCAAAAATGAAATACCTACACATAGGTATGATCCGATTAAAAATAACTACTTTATTTCGTAGTGGAATAGATACACCAATAATGATCGTTTGTATGGACGAACAAATCATTAACAAACCACTTAGTAGCTAATTGGAGGAGTCAAATCCAACCTTGCTAATAGATTATTTGGAATAAATATTCACCCTGATTTTTGTATAAGTCTAGACGACCAAAATGTTGAAAAACATTGTACATTATCAATAAGCCTTAAAGGAATACAATTACTACTTGGATCAAAAATCCTAGGTATACAACGGGAAAATTGCGTGGCTCTAAATGATACTTCCACATTTAGATCCATCACCCCAAAGAAATTCGTAAAATTATTTAATGTCGGGATTGGAAAAAGAATCCAACCAAAGGTCGTGGACATTCGACATCTTAAGCTAGATAATGATATCCAACTTTTTCTAAAAACCTTAAAACAAAAGGTTCAAATACCAGTAGAATATTTTATTGCTTCTGGCAATACCATTTCTACCATTACAAAAAATCCTATCAATCTTATCTATTCTTCGATAAGTCTTCCAAGACATTATGAAGAAGGAGAAACATCTGAACCTCTAGAAGCGAGACCAAGCTTTCATATTCCTGTACAAGATCCAGACGAAGGTCGTACCTTGCGACTTCTTGAAAATAAAAAATCTATTACTCCTCCCTAAATGGATTTAAAGAAGAAAGCTAAATTACATATCTATCTTCCTATTATTATAAATCTTCCAGATTATGAGGATGTGACACTTCATGCTTTAGTAGACACTAGTGCTGAAGCTAGTTTACTTCAGCAAATCTTCATTCCTAAAAAATTTTGGCTTCCTTTAGAAACCAAAACAACACTAACCAATTTTATGGGAAAACAAGTCCCTGTTACCCATAAAGTAGCAACTCTCAAAATATCTATACCTTATATTTACAACAACCCTCATACTTATACATTTAACTTTGCATTATTACCATTAGACTTCAATATTAATTGTCTACTTAGGCTTGACAATCTTCGCCATTTTACTCCTTTTAATACCCATTTCTTTGACTTTGATGGACACGTTATTCCTCGTATCCATCTTCCTGCTCGCATTGCCCCTTATTTTTCTGCAGCCCAGCGTGGTGAAAAACCCAAAACCACTCTCATCGATACCAATACCTTCATCGATACCAATCCTCAATTCATCCAATCTATACATATAACCTTCCAAATGCAACCCATTTTGATGAAACCATTCACAAACTCTTAGAACCTCTATATTCCAATAACCCTCTAAAATGACATGATAAATCTCCTCGCTATTGTTCTATCGAACTCAACAATACCAGAATACCAATATACGAGTGAATAGTATAATGGTATCTCCAATAGACAAACAAGAATTTAACAGTCAAATACAGGAACTGTTAAATTTAAAATTAATACAAAAGAGCCACAGCTCACATTCTTCTCCAGCATTTATAGTACGAAATCACGCAGAAATAAAACGTGGTAAGGCCCGAATGGTCATTAATTATCGCAAGTTAAACTCTTGCACAAAATTTGATGTTTATTCTATACCAACTTCTGAGCACCTAATCGAACAAATCCATGGTGCTAAATACTATAGCAAATTTGATGCCAAATCAGGATTTTGGCAAATCAAACTTGCAAACCAAACATCAGTAGAATTAACAGCTTTTAGCTGTCCACAAGGGCATTTTGAATGACTCGTTATGCCATTTGGATTAAAAAATGCACCTCAAATATTCCAAAAATAGATTAATTCTATTTTTGGACATTTACCTTATGTCGTCTCTTTCATAGACGGTATACTTGTTTTTTCTCTAACAGAGGAAGAACATAAAGATCACCTTTTACTTATTATCAAAATAATGCTAAACCATGGTATTATTTTGATTCCAAAGAAAATAGAATTATTCAAAACTGAAATAGAATTTCTAGGAAAACAAATAAAAAATGGTCAAGTACAATTACAAGACCATATATATACAAAAGTTAAAGAGTTTCCCGAAAACTTTACCAGTTTAAAATGACTGCAAAGTTTTTTAGGACTCTTAAACTATGGACGAAAGTTTATACCTAAACTTTCTTCCAAAATTAAAGCCTTACAGACCAAATTGGCAACCGAACAAGCCAAATACAAAATGATTAACGGCGAACAACCTCGTCGTTGGAATACATATAAAATCCCTATTTCTTTGAGTTTAGAAGAATAGAAAGAAATTAAACAAATTAAAGAGTCTGTTACAAAAAAGCAAATTCTTTATTTTCTAATAGAAGATGAATAAATTATATTAAAAAGAGATGCCTCAGATTTATTCTGGTATGGAGTCTTAGTAACAAATACAAATGAGATTGTAGCATATACTTCGGGAAAATTTGCAAAACCCCAAAGTAAATATGCTCCTTATGATAAAGAATTATTTGCTATAAAATTAGCCATCAAAAGCCTCAAAATATATCTACTCCATAGAGTATTTATAATAGAAACTGACAACAAATATGTTGCCCAATTTTTACAAAAAAAGACTATAAATAATCCAGAAGAAAATCTTCGACGCATACGTCTTGCTTTATATCTTGAAATATTTAGTTACAATGTTGACTATATTCCTGGTTTTACTAACATTGTTGCTGATTTTCTTAGCAGACCATGAATGAATAAGATCTTAAATTTCTCAAAGACTTTGTAGAAAAAATGAAAAGAGCAGGAGAATTTACTGAAATTCTTCCTAAAAAAGAAAAGGCCCAAAAGGTCGAAGTAGAGACATCTGCCCAAAACAAAAAGACAGAAACTTCTCATGCCCAACATGCATCAAAAACCCAAAAGGTTGATTTAAAAACCCAAACCCAACAAGGAAAAGATCAAGCTCAACAAGCTTACGACACCCTCGAAAAGGGAAAGGCGTTTGCCTCTACAGTGGCAAAAGAATGGTATAACAAAGCTCTCAAAGAATCAGATCTAGCTTTCTTTGAGAAAATTAATGGATGCTTCCATGCTTTACAAGCCAATGATTGGCGATCAACAAATTATTGGCCAACACAAATTGATAAAGGTTACTTAAGCTTGAAGCAAACAATGGTCCAACAGACCAATCAAGAAGAAAACTACAAGAAGACCCTAGAATTATTATTGTCTAGATCTACAACACAGTCTTCCTCTTTGCAAAAATTCGAACAACAACATTCGTCGATTGAATAACTCTCATAACTATTTGCTAACTGCCATACTTTTTATCTGATTCATTTCCGTATTAAGGATTTCTTATCCTTATTACATCTGTTCAATATAAAGTCTGAAGAAACAAGGAAATTAGAGGCTGGAGTTACTATTCAGGAAATGCTTCAGCTATATCAGCAAAATATTTTGGACAAAGAAAAGTTGTTTTTATTCTTTAAACAACTTGAGGAAAAAAATATAACGCAATTGTGCCTCAATCAAGAAGTTTTTTGTTATTCTACTACTGAAAGGCCTAGAATAATAGCTTGCTTCAATGAGATTCCCAAATACCAAGTCCATCTCAGAAAAGGACTAGTACATGAAGTCTATATTAATACCAAACAGCCTGAAGATTATACAGGCTTTATTCTAGACATTTGCAAGAATAGCCTGAATCTTTACTCCACCAAATTCTCAACAATTTTTGTTTTTCGCATATGGACAATCTGCAAAGAACAAGAGTATATCAATTTATACTCTTCAATTCAGTTATGGATGCTTGTAAAACATTCAGATACTCCACCAATACTTGAAGAATTCAAACCAAGCTTATTCAATAAAGAAGAAGCTCGATGGTATACTGCTACAGACTTTTTTCAGAAGCTAGATTTCGACTCTAAATATCTAGCCAAACAAATTCATTATGGGAAAAAAGTCTATTTTCTGGACACTTTAGCCAACGACGCTGAAGATTTATCTCAGAAAGGAAAGAAAATACAAATGTTTCTGAGAAAGATTAAATTGGGTAAAAAGGACAAGCAGCTAAAGAAGAGTTCTTTGCTACTCACACGGAATTCAATTCAGAAAAAAAATGAATTGGATGAAGAAACTATGGAAGCTTTGGCCCTCATAGATTGAAGCATGGTGGGACCATAAAAAATCAATTTACAAACACCTTTTAATCTCTTCAGAAGCATTCAAAAGATTCCCAGCTACAGCACAGGCCAATAAATGAAGTATGATCTACAGTGAACAGTGTACGATCTACAGTGACCAGTGTACGATCTAAAGTAAAAAGTGTACGATGAACAATAGCATGCAACAGTGCTGAGCAATTATCAAAAGCAATGTCTACAGGAAACGTACTTTCTTTTACTTCCAACTAAAGCAAGCCTGGTCTATAAATTAAGACACTCTCCAGAGCAAGCGCAACTGAAGAATTCCAGCTTTCTTTCTGCTTTCTGCTTTCTGTCTCCACTCTACTCTCCCTTTTCCTACCTCCACTATTATAAATCTCCACTCTTGTAAATTACTTTTGAGTGTTTTTGTATAAAGCTACTAAGCTTTGTGTGCCGCTGGTATCAGAGCCTTGTGCTCATGTTGTACTGTAAGTTTTTTTTATGAAATAAACTTTATGTTTGCTTCTTATATTATATTTGAGTAAGCTTTGTTTTACGATTTCTTATTAAAAGATTTGTTTGTACAATGAGTTAGTTTGTTTTAAGATTCTTCTTCTTCTTTGTATTATCTTTCTTTACACTATGGAGTAGGAAACGAACCGTAGCTGTGCTCCTATTTTATGTAGCAGTCTACAAGGGATGGTGGTCTTTGTAAGAATCCCTATCTTCCCCAAGAAACCCACAGGAACCTTGCGGTTTTGGAAGGGTAGATGTAGCCGTAAAATAATGGGTCAAAAAAGAAATATAATACAAAAGAAGAACAAGCCTCTTAAAAAAATCAAAACTCATCTTACAAACTTATCTAGTAATAACAAAACATAAACATCTACTCAAAATGAAAAATATACTGATTTTTGATAACACTTACAAGTGTCAGATTACTGAAAACATCCAGGATTATGAACATATAATCCACATACCAACCACAGTTGGAAATGACCCTACCATAGTAGGAATACTGAAATTCATCGTTGATCTATTAAAAGAGATCAAAGATAAAATTCAGAATCTAGAACACAAACATAATAATACATCTAAGTTCCATTATGTTGGAACAAAACTAACCAAACAATAATGGTTAAATTAAAATTCACAGACTTTATTATGGATTTACAAAAATTAGATAAATCCTTTTACTTAGAGTTCTTAGAACTTCAACAAAAGGAATTTACTAGAGAAATTTCTAGTGAAAAAATTTATAACTTCTACGAACAAAATCATGAAGTTATAGATTTTTATAGAAACCAATTAGAAAATGATTATAACATTAGGATGGAAAGAGGAGAAAGTAGTAGAAGTACTCTCTACCTCCCTGGTCCTCATGGTTATAGTCCACAAACACCTTCACTTGAAGTTAACATGCAAGAATCTCACGGAGATAATATGGAACAAGTTCATATTACTCCTTCATATTCATCCATGTTAAATTATGGTAAACGCTCAGATTGGCGTACATACCATAAAAATAAAAATCGACACTTAGAAGAAAAGGGAGACTCCTCTACTTGGGGACTCACTTTAAACATAGATTCTGTGCCATATAAAAGAGTTAAAGACTATTGCATAGAATGGACTCAAAAAATAAAAGGAATTATATTTATGCTCCCTCCTGCTATGAATGTTTCAGAATACATATAATTTGCTACATCATACTGGGAAGGAAATGCCCTATCTTGGTTGACAAATTTCGAAAGAAACAATAAAGACAAATGTCAAAAAATCTTACAACAAAAAGATAAACAAACTACAATTGAAATGCTGGTTTCACTACTAATTACTGATTTTACTGGATCAGAATGGAGTGAAAACCTAAACTATGAAGAAAAACTTTGTAAAATAAAATTATGTGACATATGTATGTTAGATGAATTTGTTTCTACATAAATAGGATATATTTATCATCTAAATGAAACTCCTCAACAAGAGTTTTGGATACAAGGGTTTTTTTCTAAAACACCATTTCCTTGGAACAATATAATATCTACAAAATACCAAGAGTTGTTGACATCTAGAGGAACTCTTAGACAACATAACTCATGAATGCTTAGAAGAGCGTGTGCAGAATCTATGGAAAAGATCTGCGAAAATACTTCTACTCAAAAGGAAATAAGCAGAAACTTAAAATCTTCTAGAATGGGCTACAAATGTTGCTCAAAATTCTCAAAAGACTTAAATTATATTTGTGGTTGTCAACCCATTTATGACTGGAGGACATATGCTTTTAAACCATATAAAAAGAAAAGAAGTCCAAGATATAAAATTTCTAAAAGAAAATGGAAACCCAAATTTAGAAAAGAACAAAGGTTTAGGAAAAAGAAGTTTATCAAAAAATATAATAAAAAGAAAAGTAAAAAACATTGTAGATGTTTGAAATGTAACAAAGAGGAACATTATGCAAATGAAACCGTTCACAAACTCTTAGAACTTCTATATTCCAATAACCCTCTAAAATGGTTTGATAAATCTCCTCGCTATTGTTCTATCGAACTCTTAGAACAATACCAGAATACCAATATACGAGTGAATAGTATAAGTGTATCTGCAATAGACAAACAAGAATTTAACAGTCAAATACAGGAACAGTTAAATTTAAAATTAATAAAAAAGAGCCACAGCTCACATTCTTCAACAGCATTTATTGTACGAAATCACGCAGAAATAAAACATGGTAAGGCCTGAATGGTCATTAATTATCGCAAGTTAAACTCTTGCACAAAATTTGATGGTTATTTTATACCAACTGCTGAGCACCTAATCAAACAAATCCAAGGTGCTAAATACTATAGCAAATTTAATGCTAAAACAGGATTTTGGCAAATCAAACTTGCAAACCAAATATCAATAGAATTAACAGCTTTTAGCTATCCACAAGGGCATTTTGAATGGCTAGTTATGCCATTTGGATTAAAAAAATGCACCTCAAATATTCCAAAAATTGATTAATTCTATTTTTGGACATTTACCTTATCTTGTTGCTTACATAGACGATATACTTGTTTTTTCTCTAACAGAGGAAGAACATAAAGTTCACCTTTATACATGTCATCAAAATAATGCTAAACCATGGTATTATTTTGAGTCCAAAGAAAATAGAATTATTTAAAACTGAAATAGATTTTCGAGGAAAACAAATAAAAAATGGTCAAGTACAATTACAAGATCATATATATACAAAAGTTAAAGAGTTTCTCGAAAACTTTACCAGTTTAAAACAACTGCAAAGTTTTTTAGGACTCTTAAACTATGGACGAAAGTTTATACCTAAACTTTCTTCCAAAATTAAAGCCTTACAAACCAAATTGGCAACCGAACAAGCCAAATACAAAATGAATAACGACGAACGACCTCGTCATTGGAATACAGAAAAAATCCCTATTTCTTTGAGTTTAGAAGAACAAAAAGAAATTAAACAAATTAAAGAATTTTTTACAAAAAAGCAAATTCTTCATTTTCCAATAGAAGATGAACAAATTATATTACAAACAGATGCCTCAGATTTATTCTGGTCTAGAGTCTTAGTAACAAATACAAATGAGATTGTAGCATATACTTCGGGAAAATTTGCAAAACCCCAAAGTAAATATGCTACTTATGATAAAGAATTATTTGCTATAAAATTAGCCATCAAAAGCCTCAAAATATATCTACACCATAGAGTATTTACAATAGAAACTGACAATAAATATGTTGCCCAATTTTTACAAAAAAAGACTATAAATAATCCAGAAGAAATTCTTCGATGCATACGTCTTGCTTTATATCTTGAAATATTTACTTACAATGTTAAATATATTCCTGGTTTTACTAACATTGTTGCTGATTTTCTTAGCAGACCATGAATGAAGAAGATCTTAAATTTCTCAAAGACTTTGTAGAAAAAATGAAAAGAGCAGGAGAATTTACTGAAATTCTTCCTAAAAAAGCAAAGCACCAAAAGGTCAAAGTAGAGACATCTGCCCAAAACCAAAAGGCAGAAACTTCTCATGCCCAACAAGCATCAAAAACCCAAAAGGTTGATTTAAAAACCCAAACCCAACAAGGAAAAGATCAAGCTCAACCAGCTAAATTTTGATTAAACAGAAAATCAATTTATTACGACACCCTCGAAAAGGGAAAGGCGTTTGCCTCTACAGTGGCAAAAGAATGGTATAACAAAGCTCTCAAAGAATCAGATCTAGCTTTCTTTGAGAAAATTAATGGATGCTTCTATGCTTTACAAGCCAATGATTGGCGATCAACAAATTATTGGCCAACACAAATTGAGAAAGGTTACTTAAGCTTGAAGCAAACAATGGTCCAACAGACCAATCAAGAAGAAAACTACAAGAAGACCCTAGAATTATTATTGTCTAGATCTACAACTCAGTTTTCCTCTTTGCAAAAATTCGAACAACAGCATTCGTCGATTGAATAACTCTCAGAACTATTTGCTAACTGCCATACTTTTGATCTGATTCATTTCCGTATTAAGGATTTCTTATCCTTATTACATCTGTTCAATATAAAGTCTGAAGAAACAAGGAAATTAGAGGCTGGAGTTACTATTTAGGAAATGCTTCAGCTATATCAGCAAAATATTTTGGACAAAGAAAACTTTCTTTTATTCTTTAAACAACTTGAGGAAACAAATATAACGCAATTGTGCCTCAATCAAGAAGTTTTTTGTTATTCTACTACTGAAAGGCCTAGAATAATAGCTTGCTTCAATGAGATTCCCTAATACCAAGTCCATCTCAGAAAAGGACTAGTACATGAAGTCTATATTAATACCAAATAGCCTAAAGATTATACAGGCTTTATTCTAGACATTTGCAAGAATAGCCTGAATCTTTACTCCACCAAATTCTCAACAATTTTTGTTTTTCGCATATGGACAATCTGCAAAGAACAAGAGTATATCAATTTATACTCTTCAATTCAGTTATGGATGCTTGTAAAACATTCAGATACTCCACCAATACTTGAAGAATTCAAACCAAGCTTATTCAATAAAGAAGAAGCTCGATGGTATACTGCTACAGACTTTTTTCAGAAGCTAGATTTCGACTCTAAATATCTAGCCAAACAAATTCATTATGGGAAAACAGTCTATTTTCTGGACACTTTAGCCAACGACGCTGAAGATTTATCTCAGAAAGGAAAGAAAATACAAATGTTTCTGAGAAAGATTAAATTGGGTAAAAAGGACAAGCAGCTAAAGAAGAGTTCTTTGCTACTCACACAGAATTCAATTCAGAAAAAAAATGAATTGGATGAAGAAACTATGGAAGCTTTGGCCCTCATAGATTGAAGCATGGTGGGACCATAAAAAATCACTTTACAAACACCTTTTAATCTCTTCAGAAGCATTCAAAAGATTCCCAGCTACAGCACAGGACAATAAATGAAGTATGATCTACAGTGAACAGTGTACGATCTACAGTGACCAGTGTACGATCTAAAGTAAAAAGTGTACGATGAACAATAACATGCAACAGTGCTGAGCAATTATCAAAAGCAATGTCTACAGGAAACGTACTTTCTTTTACTTCCAACTAAAGCAAGCCTGGTCTATAAATTAAGACACTCTCCAGAGCAAACGCAACAGAAGAATTCCAGCTTTCTTTCTGCTTTCTGCTTTCTGTCTCCACTCTACTCTTCCTTTTCCTACCTCCACTATTGTAAATCTCCACTCTTGTAGATTACTTTTGAGTGTTTTTGTATAAAGCTACTAAGCTTGGTGTGCCGCTGGTATCAGAGCCTTGTGCTCATGTTGTACTGTAAGTTTTTTTTATGAAATAAACTTTATGTTTGCTTCTTATATTATATTTGAGTAAGCTTTGTTTTACGATTTCTTATTAAAAGATTTGTTTGTACAATGAGTTAGTTTGTTTTAAGATTCTTCTTCTTCTTTGTATTATCTTTCTTTACACTATGGAGTAGGAAACGAATCGTAGCTGTGCTCCTATTTTATGTAGCAGTCTACAAGGGATGGTGGTCTTTGTAAGAATCCCTATCTTCCCCAAGAAACCCACAGGAACCTTGCGGTTTTGGAAGGGTACATGTAGCCGTAAAATAATGGGTCAAAAAAGAAATATAATACAAAAGAAGAACAAGCCTCTTAAAAAAATCAAAACTCATCTTACAAACTTATCTAGTAATAACAAAACATAAACATCTACTCAAAATGAAAAATATACTGATTTTTTATAACACTTACAAGTGTCAGATTACTGAAAACATCCAGGATTATGAACATATAATCCACATACCAACCACAGTTGAAAATCACCCTACCATAGTAGGAATACTGAAATTCATCGTTGATCTATTAAAAGACATCAAAGATAAAATTGAGAATCTAGAACACAAACATAATAATACATCTAAGTTCTATTATGTTGGAACAAAACTAACCAAACAATAATGGTTAAATTAAAATTCACAGACTTTATTATGGATTTACAAAAATTAGATAAATCCTTTTACTTAGAGTTCTTAGAACTTCAACAAAAGGAATTTACTGGAGAAATTTCTAGTGAAAAAATTTATAACTTCTACGAACAAAATCATGAAGTTATAGATTTTTATAGAAACCAATTAGAAAATGATTATAACATTAGGATGGAAAGAGGAGAAAGTAGTAGAAGTACTCTCTACCTCCCTGGTCCTCATGGTTATAGTCCACAAACACCTTCACTTGAAGTTAACATGCAAGAATCTCACGGAGATAATATGGAACAAGTTCATATTACTCCTTCATATTCATCCATGTTAAATTATGGTAAACGCTCAGATTGGCGTACATACCATAAAAATAAAAATCGACACTTAGAAGAAAAGGGAGACTCCTCTACTTGGGGACTCACTTTAAACATAGATTCTGTGCCATATAAAAGAGTTAAAGACTATTGCATAGAATGGACTCAAAAAATAAAAGGAATTATATTTATGCTCCCTCCTGCTATGAATGTTTCAGAATACATATAATTTGCTACATCATACTGGGAAGGAAATGCCCTATCTTGGTTGACAAATTTCGAAAGAAACAATAAAGACAAATGTCAAAAAATCTTACAACAAAAAGATAAACAAACTACAATTGAAATGCTGGTTTCACTACTAATTGCTGATTTTACTGGATCAGAATGGAGTGAAAACCTAAACTATGAAGAAAAACTTTGTAAAATAAAATTATGTGACATATGTATGTTAGATGAATTTGTTTCTACATAAATAGGATATATTTATCATCTAAATGAAACTCCTCAACAAGAGTTTTGGATACAAGGGTTTTTTTCTAAAACACCATTTCCTTGGAACAATATAATATCTACAAAATACCAAGAGTTGTTGACATCTAGAGGAACTCTTAGACAACATAACTCATGAATGCTTAGAAGAGCGTGTGCAGAATCTATGGAAAAGATCTGCGAAAATACTTCTACTCAAAAGGAAATAAGCAGAAACTTAAAATCTTCTAGAATGGGCTACAAATGTTGCTCAAAATTCTCAAAAGACTTAAATTATATTTGTGGTTGTCAACCCATTTATGACTGGAGGACATATGCTTTTAAACCATATAAAAAGAAAAGAAGTCCAAGATATAAAATTTCTAAAAGAAAATGGAAACCCAAATTTAGAAAAGAACAAAGGTTTAGGAAAAAGAAGTTTATCAAAAAATATAATAAAAAGAAAAGTAAAAAACATTGTAGATGTTTGAAATGTAACAAAGAGGAACATTATGCAAATGAAACCGTTCACAAACTCTTAGAACTTCTATATTCCAATAACCCTCTAAAATGGTTTGATAAATCTCCTCGCTATTGTTCTATCGAACTCTTAGAACAATACCAGAATACCAATATACGAGTCAATAGTATAAGTGTATCTGCAATAGACAAACAAGAATTTAACAGTCAAATACAGGAACAGTTAAATTTAAAACTAATAAAAAAGAGCCACAGCTCACATTCTTCAACAGCATTTATAGTACGAAATCACGCAGAAATAAAACATGGTAAGGCCTGAATGGTCATTAATTATCGCAAGTTAAACTCTTGCACAAAATTTGATAGTTATTTTATACCAACTGCTGAGCACCTACTATAACCAAATCAATTCCAAAAAGATAATTGGCAAGGTGTTTCTGCACTTGAGAGAGTATGATGTGGGTCAATGTAGGCTCTGGGGTCAAAATAAGTTCATTGGTCAATGTATGTGGGCATACGTTAATGCTAATGACAAGTGGGTTGACACAAGTCGTGACATAGATGAGTGAGTGGTTGAGGTAGTAATGCAGCAATTAGGATTTTGGCTAACTATGTATAGAAATAGCTATAAATTTAAATTTGTCATTCTTATCAAACTTTGCATTAAAACAAACTAGAATTGTTGCAACAATATCATAGATTGGATTTTGAGTGTAATTATTTGTAAAATTGCTAGCTAACTTGCAAACAACTCAAAATAAAGTATAACTAGATGAACTAAATTGAATATAAAATTTGTTCAAGCTAAAAACTGAAGTGCAATAATAAACAGGGGTTGATTATAATCAACCCCCTAAAGCGAGTGATAATGGAAATAAGAAGGAAGTATAATCTTTGTAGGATCTAAAAGATGCTACTACTAGACTCTTTCTTGTCCTTTCTCTCTATTACTTGCAATTAGGTCCTATCTCTATTTTGTCTCTTTTCTCTTTCCTTATTCTTATCTTTACCCTCTCTCTTGTCCATCTCTCTTAATCTCTTTCTCATCTATCTTCTTCTTCCTTTCTCTATCCTCTGTCTTCATTATCTTCCTATGTGTTTTCATTATCATTTACACAAACCTCTCTCTTTTCTAATTTTTTTTGTCTTTAGTTTTCTTTAACTTTATTAATCTCCCATTAAATGTTTGGCATTTTTATGACTATTTATCAATTTCACTATATCCCCCTTATTTTAACAATCTCTTTATCGCCCTCTCTTTTTTTTAGTTTTTTCTCTCTTGCTCTAATATATCCCTTTAGAAATTAATATTAATTGTAAACAAGATTTGATTGAGATGAAACAAACATCTTTAGACTAGTCTAAATGAGCTCTATCAAATTAAATATTTAATTTTTTATTTTTAAATATTTTATTTTTGTGCATTTTACAAGACATTTGATTTGTACATCATTTGATGATTAATAATGTTTCACTAATTCTCATTAGTATATTAAAATTCAACTTTACCAAACATCTTATCCCATGTATTGAATGTTTTTTCTTTTATTTTGTCATATTACCATGAAACTCTAATTCTCCTCTCGTGTAATCTTTATATCAATTTGATTTTGTTTTATTATATAGATTAATTTATGTCAATTGAGCTTTAATATTTATTTACTTATAATTAAAAATGATAATTAACTATTTTTTATATTTACTTTATTTAAATATTTTGTAATAATTCTAAATGAGATCTCGCAGAGTTGAAGAAATTTTCATTGTACTCATCTTGACAAAAACTTATAATTAAATATTCTCTTTTAAACTTTTTCATAATTTATTTTCTCTACCTTTTTACATTCTTTAGGGACATTTTTATTTATATCTTATTTACAAAATGTACATGCAACAGTCAATCTTTTTTGTATGTTAGAATGCAACATTCCTATAAAATTTGACATTATTTTTTTCCTTAGATGTGGCAATATTCTTATGTAACTCAAAAATCATATTTGTTATGACCTTTTCATCACTTCGATTTGGTTATTTCCATTACTTTAGTTTATCTTAATTTAGGTTTAGTATATATATTCTTAATGTTGAGGGTGTAACGTTTTGTTGTTTAATTTTATTTACTTTAGAAATTTGCTCTATATTGATATGAGATCAAGTCAAGACAATGAAATGTCATCTGACTTGTCTCAAAGAGCTTTATTTAGTAAAATTTTCATTTTTGTAATATTTTGAAAATATTTGTTTTAATTTTATTATAATACTATGTAAATTTAAAATTATACTACTACAACCTTTACATTGCTTTGATATTATTTTAATATGTTTATTCAATTTATTTTATTTGAATTTCAATATACGTTTACTTTAAAATAAAATAATAGTTTGTTATTACATTGTCCAATTTACTCCAAAAATTCCTCATAATTTCAAATGAAGGATGATCGAGTGGAAAAAAATATAGTTCAGCTTGACTCAATGAGCTCTATCCATTAACTATTCTTTTTTTAATAAAAATTTTACTTTTAAATTTTTTGGTATGTCTTATAGGTCATCTTGATTTGTAGCCTATTTAACTAGCGAGGATATTACACTTGATCCCTTTAATACCTAGGAAAGAAGATTTCATATACAATTTAACATATTTCTCTAAATATTCTTATATTTTGATATTTTACTATGAAATTCTAAACCTCAACTCATGTGACCCATTTCATTACTTTTGATTAGGTTATATTTCATTTCTTAATATTAATAAAATAAGATTTTATTATTTTGCTTATTTTTTTGGTAGCACTAAGCAATCCCAAACAAGCTCCAATTTGAAGGAAACAAACATTATGGTATTTGTTTAAATGAGCTTAATCTAATTAACAATTAATTTTTATATTTTTCAACATTTTATTTTTTAATATTTTGATATGCTTTGTAAATATTTTAAATCATACCTAATTTAAAGGTCAAGGTTGTCAAACATGATTGTGCTAGTATAATAGTCTGCAGCTTTCTTACAAAATGTAAATATTTTGTTAATAATTTTTCTTTGTTTTGCTATATTACTATGTTAATCTAAATGTGTGCTTGTGCAATATTTATATTGCTTAGATTTGGTTGTAACACATTCCTTAATTTATTTGATTTTAATTTTAATACATATTGACATAATTTTAATGTAATAATTTATTATTATTATGTTTATTTAATTTGGTAATTCATAGAATTTGCAAAAAAGTTTTTATTTGGATAATACCAAAGTTATTGCACTGGACCCATCAAGCATTATCCAAATAAATATGTATTTTTATATTTTTAAGTATTTTACTTCCTAGGGTGATGACGTGCTTTATGAGAAATTATCATTCATGCCTTAATTAAAAATTGATAATTTCAAATTCAATCTCAATAGTATTTTGGAATGCAACTTTTTCTTATTTTATCTTCAATTTTATTGTTTGATTTGGTCTTATTACTCTATTATTTTAAATCTCTTCTAGTGTAACCTATACATTGCATTGGTTTATTTACATTATATTACTTTTATTTAAATTATTTTATCCTTAATGTATATTTAAATAATTTATCCCGTTTGTTTTGGAGTGTGACTTTTTTGTTTAATTTATCTTGTTTCTTATACTTTGTATCTCCAAATCTATCATCATACAATTTTTACATTGCTTTGATTTGGTTATGTTACAATACATCAATTAATCTTCTTTTGATGACAACATATATTTATTTTACTTTTTAAATATTATTTTTTGTAATATATATTTATTTGTTTAGGTAATTCATAGTAATTTTAAATTGGGTCCAACTAGGACAAATCAAATTTCCTTGGGTTCATTTTGATGAGCTCAATCAAAATAAATATTCATTTTTATATATTTTAAAATATTTTACTATTTATATTTTGGAATTCTTTATGTGACATTTTATTTTATTTATGATTTTACAATCAACGATATTGCACTTGATCACCATAGTATCATGGAATGCAACTTTTTCATATAATTTGTCTCATTTATTCAAATCTTTTGCCTTTATTTTTTATTTTATTATGTAACCCAAAATATTCTCTCATGTGACCTTTACATAGCTTTGTTTAGTTTTGTTATATAGTTTTAATTTGTCTCATTTAAAATTTAATAAATTTTTGTTTAATATTAAATATATTTGTTATTATTTATTTATTTTCAACAACTAGCAATTATTCCAAATGAGGTCTGCTTAAGATAAAACAAACGTTGTTTGGCTCAACTCAATGAGTTTTATCGAATCAAATATCACTTTTACATTTTAAAAATTTTTATTTTCTTATTCTTTGACATGTTTTATGAGGCATTTTGATTTTTCTTCTTTTAATAATTAACAATTATATAATCAATTTCCATAGTATCTTAGAAAATAGCTTTTTTGTGTAATTTATCTCAAATTTTTAAAATTTTTAATTTGATTTGCTTATATTAGTATGAAACTTTAACTCTCAAATGTTATGACCTTTACATCACTTTGATTTGGATATATTATATTACTTAAGGTTATATTTTTTAATATATATTTATTTAATATTAAAAACATTAATTTGTTTTTTATGTCTAATTTGTTAAGCAATTTGCATTGATTCTAAATGAAGTCTAATGGAGATGAAAAAAGATCATAGAACTCCACTTGATTGGCTCCATCCAACAAAAAATTTTATATTTTTCAATATTTAATTTTTTTTTAGATATTTTTATGTTTTATAAGATATTTTAATTCTTACCATAATTTAAAATAAAAAATATTACACTTCATCTTCTTAGACTTTTCTCAATGAGCACTATCCACTTAACTACTCATTTTTATTTTTTTTAATGTTTTATTTTTCAGAATTTTCACATTTCTATAAGGAATTTCAATTCTTATTAAATTTGCTAATTGGGAATGTTGTGCTCAATCACTCTAATATCTTCAAATGAAACTTTTCATTACAAATTTTGTTTCTTCAAATGGTTTTCTTAGCTTTAGTTAGATAACTATGTAACACTAAATCTTGACTCATGAGACCTTTATATCATTTTGATTTTATTATAATTTCTTACATCATTTTATCTCTTCAATTTTAAAATAGATTTATTTTATATAGAAATAACTATTTGTTATTATTTATGCTTATTTTCTTTAGTAATTCACCTTAATTCCCAATAATATCATACTAAGACTCAACAAATGTTGTTTGATTAATAAGAGATTAAATAATCATTTTAATGTTTCTTAAAAAATTAGTTTATAGAGATTTGGTTTTAGAAGACATTTTGATTCTTACTAGGTTTGATGATCAAGGATGATTTATTAGATCTCATTAGAATCTTTTGTTGTATCTTTCACATTCAATTTGTCTTATTTTTTTAAGTTTCCATGCAAGTCTTATTCTCTTATACTATGATATTTACATTGGTCTGATGTGGTTGTATTACATTTTCTCAACTTATCTTATTTCAACTTTATTATATTTAAACTTAGCATTAAAAGGAATAAGAATAATTTGAAATGAGATCTCATTGAGACAAAAAAAACATTGTTGTTCTTATCCTCAGGAGCTCTATCAACTTAAATATTAGCTTTTATATTTTAAATTTTTTTTAATGTTTTAGTAAGTTTTACGAGAATTCTTTTTTGCAACTAATTTGATAATTAAGAATGTTATGCTCTATCTTCTTAATATATTCGAATTCAACTTTATCAATCAATTTAACATGTTTCCTAAAATCGTTTGCTTTGAATAGGTTATATTGCTATGTAATTCTAATTCTCCTCTACTACCACCATTTCAACCTTTTTTATTTTGTTATATTATGTTGCTTTGATTTATTCTACTTTAAGTTTCATTTAAAATTATGTAGCACTAAAATAATAACTCACTACTATTTATGTTGAATTATATTAGTAATTAAGAGTAATTTTAATTGAGATTTGAGAGAGATGGAACAAACATCATTCGACTTCTCATGATAAGCTCTATTCTATTAAATTATTAATTTAATATTTTTAAAATATTTTATTTATTAGGATTTTGATATGATTTATAAGCCATTTGAATTAATACTTAATTTTACTAATGGAAATGTTATACTCTATCGCTTTAGTATCTTAAAGTACACTTTTCCATTACAATTTATCTTATATCATTAATTTTTTCATTTTGATTTTTTATAATAAAGTGAAACTATAAATCTTCTCTTATTATATTATGTTATTTTAATTTATCTTTGTTGAGATTTAGCAGATCTTTAGTTAATTGTAAATGATAATTTATTATTTTTTACGTTTTTTACTTTAAAAATTAGCAATAATAAAAAATGAGGTCCATTCTTGGTTAAGCAAAAGTTCTGACTCATCTAAATGAGCTCTATCTAATTAAATATTTATGTTTTATATTTTAAAATATATTATTAATTATTATTATTTTTTATTTTTGAGAATTTGTAATAATTCAAAATGAGGCCAGCCCTTAAGAAATTAAATCTCATTACACTTGTCATGACGAGCTCTACTCCATTAAATGTCATTTTTTAATTTTAAAATTTTTATTTTCAAGTGCTTTGATAGATTTTACTAGACATTTTGATTCAGGCATATTTTGAGTATTATGGCTGATACACTCATTATGCATTGCATCTTTGAATGTAGCTTTCTTATTCAATTTATCTAACATTTTTAAATTTTTTATTTTGATTTACTTCAATTTTTATCAAACTATAATTCTCTTATCATGTGATATTGATAATGCATTGATTCTATTATATTTAAAGTCTTTGATTTATCTTATTGCTACTTCAAAAAAAATTTAATTAATATTTAAAAACATAATTTATTTTTTTAAATAGTTTTAAAATTAATAATAATTTCAAATAAGGATCAATAGAGATAGAAAAAGTAGTTAGACTCACCATAACAAACTCTGTCAAATAAATGTTTATTTTTCAATTTTTAAATATTTTTATTTTTAGGGTTTTAACATGCTTTATTAAATATTTGACTCATACTATATTTGATGATTAAGGATATTGCACTTGCCTTAGTATCTCAGAATGAACCATTTCGTTATAATTTATCTTTTTTTAATTTTTTTATTTTTTTTCTTATATTATAATGTAACTCTAAATCTATCCTCATGTGACTTTTTCATAACTTTTGTGTTATTAAATTACATTACTTGAATTTATTAAATAAGAATTTACTGTACTTATGTTTAATTACTTTGTTGATCCTCCAAAATTCAAAATGAGGTATGATCGAGATGAAAGAAATTTCGTTACAAACATCTCAATGAGTTATATCAAATTTATTTTTTATTTTTATATTTTTAAAATATTTGGTTTTCTAAAGTTCTTTTCTGCTTTATGACAAATTTTAATTCTTTCCATATGTGATGATTAAAAATGTTACACTCGATCTCCTTAGGACCTTGGAATGTAGCTTTCTTGTACAAACTATTTCTTGAAATACCTTGCTTTGAGTTGGTTATATTACTACATAACTTTAAATCTTCATTTGTGTGACCTTTTAGGGCTTTGATTTGGTGATTCACTTTAATTCCAAATGAGGTCTAATTATGGCAAAACAAATATCATTAGAATCATCTTCATGAGCTCTATCTAATTTAAAATTTATTTTTATATTTTTAGATAAATTTTTTAGAGTTTCAGCCTACCTTTTGAGACACTTTTATTCATAACAAGTTTGTTGATTGAGGATGTTGCACTCAATGTCCTCAGAATCATTGAATGCAACTTTCTTATTAACTTTATCTCATTTCTTTGAGTGTTTCACTAAACTTTTGCTATATTTCTATGGAAGTATTTTCTCCAAACATGTAACGTTTACATTTCTTTGATTTGTTCATATTATATAACCTTAACTAATCTTATTCAAAATTTATTATATTTTTACTTAATAATGAAATAATAATTTATTTTTTTTTATATTTATTTACTTTAATAAGCCATAATAATTCAAAACAAGGTCTGATCTGTATAAAAAATTGTTCGAGTCATCCTAACGACCTCTATCAATATAAATATTAGTTTTATATATTTTTAAAAAAATTTCTAAGGTTTAAGCATGCTTTCAAGCCATTTGGGTTTGTAACTGATTTGACAATCAAGATTGTTGAACTCGATCTCTTTTTCATATTGGAATTCAAATTTCCATAAATTCTATCTAATTTCTTCCAAGTTTTGACTTTGAATTGGTTATATTACTAAAAAACTCTAATTCTCATCTTGTATCACCTTTGCATTTCTTTGATTTGATTATATACATTGTATAAATTTATTTTTTTCAACTTTAAAAAATAATTTGTTCCTATTTATGCGGAATTATTTTGGTAATTTAGAGTGATTCTAGTTGAGGTCTGATCAATATGAAGTAAATATTGTTTGACTTATCTCAACAAGCTTTATCGTATTAAATATTCATTTTTATATTTTTAAATATATTATTTACTAAGACTTTTGTGAGCTTTACATGAGATTTAAGTTCAAACCTCTTTTAACCATTGAGGATGTTACACTTGATCTTCATAGTACCTTGGAATGCAACTTTTGGTCAATTTATCTCAATTATTTAAATGTTTTCATTAATTTTATTATGTTAATATGTAACTCTATATCTTCCCTCATGCAAGATTTACAATGCTTTTAGTTTGTTGTATTATATTACTAAAAAAATTTTCTTAATTCAGATTTAATATATATTTAGTTAATGTTAAAATGATAATTTGTTATTATTTATGATTGTAAAGTTTGGTATTTTGTTGCAATTCTAAATATGGTCTAATCAAAATAAAACAAACATTATTGGATCTATCTTAATGAGCTTTATCGATTTTAAAATTATTTTTTTTTATATTTTAAAATAAATTATTTTTACTATTATTTTTTCCTATAGTAATTTCTTTAGTAATTCAAAATGAGATCTATTCTAAACAAAATAAACCAAATTGTAGTGGTCTTGATGAGTTATATACAATTAAATATCACTTTTTTTATTTTTTTTAAATATTTATTTTCAATGATTTGGACATGTTTTATGAGAATTTTTAATTCATACCTAATTTCATGATTATGGATGATACACTTGATCACCTTAGCAATTTAAAGAAATAATTTATTAGTTTTTATGATTATTTTTTTTGGTAATATAATGAAATTCTTAACCAATTTCAATAAAGACAAAAAAACTTGCTTTGACTAATCTTGATAGGCTCTATCAATTTAAATATCATTTTTAATTTTCAAATACATTAGTTTTTAGGATTTTGACATGCTTTGGGATGCATTTTGATATCTACTTTATTTATTTATCATGCAAGTAACACTTGATCTTTTATCATGTAATGTGACATTTTTATAATTTGTCTTATGTTTTTCAAACTTTTTCTTTAATTTTTTTAGATTACAATGTAAGTCTCCATCTATTCTCATGTGATCTTTATGTTTCTTTGATGTATTTAATTGACATAGCTTCAATTGATCTCATTTTAGTTTTAACATAAATTTTCTTAATTTTGAAAAAAGTTTCATTTTTTATTCTTATTTATAATGGTAATTCATAGTAATTGCAAACAAGGTGTGATTGACATGAAATACATACTGTTGGACACATCTTCATAAGTTCTAACAATATATGTCATTTTCATATTTTTTTAATTATTTTATTTTCAAGTTATTTACATGCTTTATAGGTTATTTTAATTTGGATTTGTTAATTTTTTTACTAATAGAGCTCAAATCCAAATCACTTCTTTAATTGGTGATTTTAAGCAAACATCATTGTAGTTATCTCAACAAGCTCTAATTAATTAAAAATTATTTTTAATCTTTAATTATTTTATTTTTTCAAGTTTTACATGTTTTACAAGCCATTTTGATTCATCCCTAACTTGATGATGAAAGATTTTACATTCAATGTCCGTAAAATCTTGGAATGCAACTTTGAAGCACAATTTAAGTCATTTCTTTAGATCAATTACTTTGATTAGGTTATATACTATGCAGCTCTAATTCTTCTCATACTTTATGAGGTATTTTTTATATTTAATTTATTGATCAATGATGTTACAACAAATATCCTTAACATTCTAAAAGGTAATTTTTTAATACAATTTATTGCATTTTCCTTATTTTTGGCTCTCTTTGTGAGATATCTTTATTCGAATCTTATTTATGATCGAGGATGTTACACTCGATCTCTTTATTATCTTGAAATGCAACTTTAGTGTCTAATTTATCTCATTTATTTAAAGTTTTCACTTGGAATTAGTTATATTACTATGCTATTATAAATTTCCTATCAAGTGAACTTTATGTCATTTTTATTTGGTTATATTATGTTGCTCAGATGACCTAATTTTAGATTTAATAAATATTAATTAGTATTAAAATAATAATTTATTAAATCAATACTAATTTAACCTTGTAATTCAATGTAATTCATAATGAGGTTCGTTCGAGACAAAACAAACAATGTTGGACCCATCTCAATATGATCCATCCAATAAACTATTATTTTGTTTAGTTTTAAATATTTTATTCTTGAGTTTTGGCATGCTTTGTGAGACATTTTGATTCATACCTAACTTAATGATTATTGATATCACACTTGTTCTTTTTTATCATTTTGAAATGAAACATTCCTAAACCATTTATCTTATTTTTTCAAAACTTATGCTTTGATTTGGTTTATTACTAATACACTATAATTCTTCACATATATGATATTTACATTATTTTAATTTCATTATATTACACTACTTCAACATATCTCAATTAAGGTTTTATCTATATTATTTTATATTAAAATTATAATTTATTATTATCTATACTGATTTACATTTCAAATTCGTGATAGTTTTAACACAAGGTCAAATTTAGATGAAACAAATGTCATTAGACTCATCTTAATAAGCACTGCCAAATTAAGTATTTATTTTATTATTTTTTAAATATTTCATTTTTAATGTTTTGGCATGATTTTTAATTCATACCTAATTTGATGATAAAAGATGTAATACTCAATATCCTTAGTATAAGAATGCAAGTTTTGTGTACATTTTATGACAACTTCGAAATTTTCTCTTTTATCTAGCTTTTTTTACTGTGAAACTCTAATTCTATTCTTTTATAATAATTACATCACTTTAATTTGGTTAAATTATATTTCTTTCATTTTTCCTGTCTTAGCTTTGATGTATATCTGCATAATAATAAAACTATAATGTATAATTATTTGTGCATGTTTATTTTTGTATTTCATGGTAATGTAAAATGAATTCCTATTGAGATGAAACAAATGTCCTTGCACTTGCCTCGATGAGCTCCACCCAAATAAATATTAATTTTCGTCTTTTTAAAAATTTTATTTTACACGGCTTTTACATGCTTTTGAGCCATTTTTGTTTTCGATGATGATAAATGTGACCTCATTAATACCTTGTAATACAACTTTCCAATACAATTATCATTATTCTTCAAATATTTTTTATTAATTCATTATATTATCATGAAACTCTAATTCTATTATGATGTGGCCATCACATCACTTTGATTTAGTTATATTATATTACTTTGGTTTATCTCATTTCATCTTTAATATATATTTTCTTAGTATTAAAATAATATACTTTTTTTAATTTTTTATAAATATTTAATTTTGGTAATATATAAAAATTCCGAATAAGGTCTTATTAAGATGAAATAAATTTTTTTGGACTCTTTAATATCAGTTCTATCCATTTAAATATTTATTTTAATATTTTAAAATATTTTAATTTGTTATGGTCTGGCATAATTTAATAATCATTTTGTTTTATACTTAACATAATGATTGAATATGTTATAGTCAATCATGTTAGTCTTCTATAATTCAACTTTTTAATAGAATTAATCTTATTTTGTCAATTTTTTTTATTTGGTTATATTACTATGAAACTCCAATTCTCGTCTTATATGAGCTTTAAATTTCATTGATTTCTTTTTATTACATTACTTCAATTTATCTTAATTATTTGTAATAGTAATTTCCTACAATACCAATCGAGGTTTCATCGACACAAAAAATATGTTATTGTACTAATCTAAATGAGCATGTCAAATTAAATATTCATATTTATATTTTTTTAAAAATTTAATTTTTAGCAGTTTATGCACAATTTATGAGACATTTTAATTCTTTCCTATTTTGATAATTTAGGATGCCACTTTGATCACTTTTGTTTCATGGATTGGACTTTCCCAAAAACTTTATCCCACTACATCAATTTTTTCTTTTGGATTTGATTACATTCATGTTATTCAAAATCTCTTATCATGTGACATTTACATCAACATGAATTGGTTATGTTAGATTAAATCAATTTATCTCATTTCATATTAAATATATATTTACTTAATATTAAACTATTAATTAATTATTAATCATGCTTATTTAATTTGCAAATTCACAGTAATTCTAAACTATGTTGAATTGAGATAGAATAAATGTAGTCGAACACATCTCTATGAGTTCTATCAAATTAAATATTCACTTTTTATAATTTCTAATGTCTTAATCTCTAGGCATTTTAAGTTTTAAATAATTAGGTGATCAAGGATGTTACGAAAAGTTTCATTAGTATATTAGAATGAGAGTTTCTGGAAAAATTTCTTCCATTTTTCTAGATTTTTAGAATTCATTTTGTTATTTTTCTTTGAAACTATAGTCGTTCTCTAATGTGGCCTTCAAGTCATTTTTGTTTGGTTATTTTATATTAATTCAATTTATCTCATTTCACTTTTATTACATATTCATTAAGTTTTAATATAATAATTTATTATTATTATTATTTCTTATTTTAATTGATATATCATAGCCAAACAAAGCTAATCATGTCAAGTTGTCAAAGAAAAGCTAATCATGTCAAAACATACATCAATAAACTCATATGGGAGAGCTTTATCCATTTGGATGTTATTTATCCTTATATCAATTGAAATGTAACTTTATTATATAATTTATCTCTTTTTTAGATATTTTTTTTACATTGATTTGGCTATATTACTATGTGACTCTATATATCATCACGTGCGACTTTTACAACGCTTTAATTTGGGATATTAGATTACTTCAATTTTCTTCATTTCAACTTTAATTTATATTTACTCAAAATTAAATTAATGAGTTATAATGATTTTATATTTTTTATTTCGATAATTCATCATAATTCTGAATGAAGTCTATTCAAGATAAAACAAATATATTTGGACTAACCTTGATGAGCCCTATCTAATTAATTATTCTTTTTTTATTTTTTAAAATATTTTATTCTCTACAACTTTGGTAGTCTTTATGAAACATTTTGATTCATTCTTAATTCAATGATTAATGAAGTTATAATAACTTCCCTAATATATTAAGAAGCAACTATTTTTGGTAAACACTATCTTATTATTTTATATTTTTATTTGATATAATGTTATGAAAATCTAATTCTATTCTCAAGTGACCCATAGAAGATTTTCATTTAGATTTATTGCATTGTTTCATTTTATCTTTTTTTAGTTTAATATCTATTTGCCAAAAATTAAATTAATTTATTATTATTTATACCTATTTACAAGTACTTCATAATATTCCAAATGAGGTTAAATCAGTATAAAAGAAACATCATAAGGCTCATATCTATGAGCTCTATTTAACAAAGTATTTAATTTTATTTTTTTTAATATTTTAAGAGATATTTTTTATTTTTTTATTTAGCATTTATTAAGAGATATTTTGATTCTTGTATAATTTGAAAATTGAGGGTGCTAAACTTAATCTCCTTCCTATCTCGGAATCCATCTTTCCCTTAGAAATAATCTCATTTTTTCAAATTTTTTATTTGAATTGTTTATTTCATTAACAACACTTTTTTCCTCTGTTGTGACTATTACTTTGTTTTGATTTAGTTGTTTTATATTACTTTAATTTATGTTTTTTTTGTTTCATTATACATTTGATAAAACTTAAAATAATAATATCTTACTATTTAATCTTTTTTAACTATTTATTTTATAGTAATTCTAATTGATGTTTGATCAACCTCAAATAAGTAACATTGGACTTATGTTAATGAGCTCTTTTTAATAAATATTTTTTGTATATTTCTAAATAATTTTGTTTTTAGGATTTTAGTATGCTTTACAATGCAAGTTTATTCATTAATTTTTTTTACTATCAAAATTAATTCACTCGATCTTCTTTGTGTATTAGAATGCAACTTATCTGTCATTTTTATCTTATTTCTTCCATTTTTTCACTTTTAGTTTGTTTCTTTATTATGTTACTTTAAATCTTGTCTCATGTTACCTTACCTTGGTTTAATTTTCTTATTTACATAGCTACATCATATCTCCTTTCAATATTAACCAATATTTACTTAATTATTAAAAAAATAATTTATTATTATTTATACTTATTTATTTTTGTAATTTGAAATAACACCATACTAGGAGCAATGAGCTCTAGCATAATAAATGCTCATTTTAGAATTCTTAAATATTTTATTTTATAATATTCTAGAATTCCTTAAGGGTCATTTTGATACACGCATGATTTGATTTATTACATTGCATTAATTTATCTCATTTTATCTTTAATACACATTAACGTAATATTAAAATCATATTTTATTATTATTTATGCATACTAAAAATTGTAATTTTTTTTAATTACAAAATACATTTGATGGAAAAGAAGGAAATGACATTTGAATTTTCTTAACATGTTCTATCATTTAAATGTTCATTTTTTATATTTTTAAATATATTATATTATAAGATTTTGGCATATTTTATGAGATATTTCTATTCACAACTCATTGAATGAATAAGGCTATTACTCTCAAAATTTTGGTACAATTGAATTCGTAGATACTAATATTATCAAGTATAACATCCTCAATCATTATTTCAGGTACGAATTAAAAGTCTCATAAAGCACAAAAACATCTTAGAAAATGAATTTTTTAAAAATATAAATTGAATTATTAATAGGATATAACACATTGAGATTAATCTAAAAATGTTTCTTTCATTTCCAACAAACCATTTTTGTTGTTACTATTAAATTCTAGAGTAAATAAATAATAATAATAATAAATTATTATTTTAATATTATGTAAATACACTTAAAGTTGAAATAAGATATACTTTGAAAAAAATGTAAATAAGAAAATTAAAGGAACATGAAGGACACATAAGAGAAGAAATAAGATACATTTTATAGTCTCATTATAGTTTAACCAAATCAAACCAAAATATTTAAAGAATTAAGATACATTTTATAGGAAATTTTCATTCAAAGATAATAAGGAGATAAATTTTATAGGAAAGTTTCTATCCAAGATTCTAAAGATGTTGAGTGTAACATCATCAATTGCTAAATTACATATGAATCAAAATATCTTGTACAATAAGCCAAAAGCCCTTGAAGAAAAATATTAAAAATCATTTTAGTATTTTTTTTTATAGAGCTCCTTTAGATGAGTTAGATGATGCTTCTTTCATCTTGATCAAACCTCGTTTAGAATAACTACAAAGTATCAAAGTATATAAATCTGAAATATAATTAATTATCATTTAATATTAAGAAAATATGTATTAAATTTGAAATAAGATAAATTATACTATTGTAATATAGCCAAATTAATGACATTTAAAGAGCACATAAGAGGAGACATAAAATTTCTTCGTAATGTAACAAAACCAAGGCATATCATTTTAAGGATGCTGAGTGCAATGTCCTCGATTATTAAATCAAGCATAAATGAAAAGGTCTGACAAAGCTTGCAAAAACCTTCGAAAATAAAATATTTAAAAAACAATAATGAATATCTAATTTGGAAAAGGTTTGTTGAGATAAGTACAATGATGTTTGTTTCATCTCCATCAAACCATATTTAGAATTATTATAAATTATAAGAGAAAATTAGCATGAATAATAATAAATTTATTTTTTTAATGTTAACTAAATATAAATTAATATTGAAATGAGATAATATGAAGTAATGTACTATAACTAAACCAAGGACACATAAAGATTTTATAGGAAATATTTAAAGTTATATAGTAACATAACCAAATGAGAGTATAAATTTTGAATAAATGAGATAAATTATGTAAGAAAGTTTCTTTCCAAGTTAGTAATGAGATGCTTGTAATGTTCTAAATCATCAAATTAAATACCATTTAAAATATCTTATAAAACTAGCCAAAAGTCTAACAAAGAAAAATATAAAAAAATATAAAAAAAAATTTTATTTAGATAGTGCTCATTCACATGAATCCAATGACATATGTTATCTCTTCATCTGATGTCATTTGTAATGACTTACCAACATAACTAAACATAAATGATAATAATAAAATGTTATGTTAATATTAAAAAAATATTTATTAAAGTTTAAATAAGATAAATTAAGCAAATGTAATATGACCAAATCTAAGTAATGTAATGGTCACACAAGGGAAAAATTAGTGTTTCATAATAACATATCCTATTCAAGGAGAAATGTTTGAAGAAATAACATAAATTACATGGTAAAGTTGCTTTCCAAGAAATTGATGAGACTAAGCATAACATTCTCGAAAATTATTCCTAGAAAATAAAATTTAAATAAATGTTAAAAAATGATATTAATTGATATAGCTCGTAGAGACGAGTCCAACGATATTTGTTTCATCTTCATCAGAAGTCATTTGGAATTACTACGAATTATCAAAGTTAACATTAGTAAATAATTATAAATTATTATTTTAATATTAAGTAATTACATATTTAATTTTAAATAATAAAAACATTAAGTAATCTACTATAAGAAAACAAAATTGATATAAAGATTACAAGTGAGGAGATTCAGGATTACATAGTAATATAACCAAATATAAATGAAAATTTTGATGAGTTTAAATAAATTCTAAGGTCATCAAGCATAATAATATCAAAATTCAAATGAAGAATGAATTCAAAATACTCAGTGTAAGAGAAAACACTAGAAAACAAAGTATCTAAAAATGAAAAAAAAATGAATATTTAAATTTGATTAAGCTCATCTAGACAAGTCTAACAACATGCATTTCATTTTTATCAAACATTAATTGGAATTACTACAGATTAAAAAAGTAAATAAGCATAAAAAATTATAAATTATTATATCAAGTTTAGTACAAATCAAAATGACTTATAATGCATGCAAAACCCAACAAAATAAAATAACAAAAAATATAAAGAAAGATATATATTTTGTTAAAGCTTATTAAGATGAGTCTAGTAATATTTGTTTTATGACAATCACACCTCATTTATAATACAACAAATTCCATAGTAAATAAGTGTAAAAAATAATACAATATTTTTTCTAATATTAAGAAATATTATATTAGACTTGAAATGAGATAAATTTAAGTAATGCAATTTAACTATATCAAAGAGATGTAAATGCTGTAATAGAATAGATTTAATGTTACATTGTAATATAAAAAAATTAAAGAAAAAATTTGAAGAAATTAGACAAATTGTAAGTAAAGTTATACTAGAAGATACTAAAAAGATTAAATATAATATTAAAGCATGTCAAAACCCTAAAACATAATTTATCTACAATTAAAAAATGACATTTAAGTTTATAGTGGTGGTCGAGAAAAGCCAAATCATGTTTGCTTCATCTTGATTGGACCTCTTTTTGAATTACATTATACTACTAAAATTAATAATCATAAATATTAATAAATAATTATTTTAAAATTATATATATGTATATATTAAAGCAAAGATAAGGAAAATTAGAGTAATGTAATATAAACAAGTAAAATTGATGTAAAGAACACATGATAGGATATTTAAAATAACATAGTGGTATAACCAAATCAAAGTAAAAAATTTGAATAAATGTGGTAATTTGTATGGAGAAATTTTATTTCAAGATACTCAAAAGATAAGGTATAATATCATATAATATCAAATCAGGTACGAATCAAAATAACTTATAATATATGCAAAAATAGTAGATAAAATTTAAAAATATAAAAATAAATTAATTTGATAAAGTCTTCTAGATGAGCCAAACAATGTTTATTTCACCTTAGGTTAACATCATTTGGAATTAATTTAAATTGCTAAAGTAGATTAGCATAAATAAACAAAAAATGTCATTTTAACACTAAGAAAATATATATTATAACTAAAATGTGATAAATTGAATTAAAGTAATACAACCAAATCAAAGTCATGTTATGGTAACACGAAAGGAGATTTAGAGTTATATTATGGCATAACAAAATTAGAGCAAGACTTTTAAGAAATAAGATAAGTTATATTGGAAAGTTATTCAAAGATACTAAGGAGATTGAGTATAAACTTCTCTATTATAAAATAAGGGATGAATAAAAAAATCCTCATAAAATGTGTCGAAACATAAGAAAATATTTTTTAAAATATTAAAACAAATATTTAAAAGAATAAAGATTGTCTAGATTTCATAGCAATAATAATTGTTTTTCATATTATATAAAACTATAATAAAGAAAAAATGAGACAATGCTAGGAAATGTAATATAATCAAATTAAAGCAAAAGATTTATAGAAGTGAGATAAATATTAAAAGAACGTTGCATTTGAAGTTCTAAGGAGATCATGCGTGACTTGCTTTATCATCAAATTAGATAAAAAAATCAAAATGTCTTGTAAAAGTTCAAAAACCTTAGAATCAATGTTGCAATTCAACAAGCCCCTCATAGATCCAACTCCATACTCCATAAAGTAGAATCATGGCTTTATGTTTGGTGTGGCTTCCCTTTGAATTTCATCATATAAATATGTAGAAAAAAAGGAAGTAATGAGGACACCCTTAGTAATGGTAAGCAAAATAAGACCAAGTCAATTTGGAAATTAGGTAGCCAAAAGCCTTAACTATAGTAAAGAGAGGAATCCTCAGAGATGGATCAATATCAAGTTCCATGGAAATGGGTGCCAGGAGGGTGAGAACCCTATTTGACTCGTAACCTACTACTACATGTGGCACTGTCACAAAATTGAGTTTTTTGGGAATACCACCCAAATTAAGTGATAAATTTTGTCCAAGGCTAAATAATTATGAGAGACTCATAACAAACAAGTGTTATGAGGAAAAGATGAAAAGGACATTGAAACAAGAGTTAAAGAGTGCTTGAAATTGTTAGAAGGGATGTAGATGGGGACTGGTGCTGCACTTCTAGAAGATGCAGAACTTCATCGTATAGTTTGTTGCATGGCTTAAGGGTGTGACCCACACTTGGCCATCGATGAAATACTTAGCCCCAAGGGGAAGAAGGGTAAAACAATCATTGTAAAATGTGCACACCTATATGGAGCATTCATTGGTGCATATCTTGGTAGTAGTAGCAAATACTCAAATGAGAACTTTGAAGGTTAAAGGGGGAAAGGTTCCATGTGAATGGCACTTGCACATAGGTTGGCAAATCCTTAGAGGCCAAGAAAATCAATTGAAGTGTGCCATTTGGCATGAGCTTTTAAGGGAATTCGAGTTAAAATTTTCGAGCTGAGATGTAGTGACCTTAGGAAGACTTATCATTTTTGCTTAATAGTCTATCAACCCTATATATGGCTCAGTTAGATGTGGAAGGAAATGTTCAAAGATTCATTCGACAAAGTATGCCAAGCTATTGGAAGAGCACTGTATGTTTAGTAGTGTCCAATGATGCATCCGTAGTGACCCTCGAAAATTTGGATGGCTGAGTGTTTTTCATGCCTAATTGTACTTGTAATCGCATCAGGTCTCAAAGGTGAACATCCTCTAGTTGATGGAGCAATGTAGTTAAGGGAAGTCAACAAAATGTTTTCATAACTTTGGGAAAAGGATTGGCTTTCAATATTGGGTATGGGCGTCCCAATCCTGAATCCATAATCTATCGATGGACTACTCGAGTTGCCCCCATAGTGAGAGTGGTCGACACGTGCGGACTAGAGGATGAATTTGGGGTGGCCCCTACAGAGGCATTTCCTGGGTGTTGAACAATCAAGTCAAAACTAGTACGAACATAGGGAGTGTGACAATTTAATTATCATAAAGTATTGAGATTGTTTTTGAAGATGCTCTCCTAATGTGATTTCTACCTAGTTCACTAAATATTAAAGTGAAGAAATTTAACCAACTAAAAATTAACAGTAAGAGTAATTATGACTCTCTTAAGGTACCCAAATACCTTATCATCTAGTTAGTGATGTACATGAATGGATTAAAGAGATTCCCAAAACTAAGGGAATGGCCTTGGTTGAATCAGTAGGGAGAGAAGATCCTATTAAGCTTGACTCCAATTTGACTTCATGAAATAACTTTAGAGGAGTAACATAAGTAAGAGTCAAATTATTGAAGTAATTGAATACCACAACTATTAGCATCATTTTATTTATTTCATGAGATGGAGGTGGGGACCAGTCCCTCCTTTTGGCTCCAAGTTGCACCCAGTGGGTCGATCTAGGTGGAAGACATTGTCATGTAGGGAGTTGGTTATGGTATCACATCTATTAAAGCATAACATAAGTGTCTTAAGATGAGCTCAATAAGAACAAAAGTCTCACATGGAACCAAAAGGGTAAAAGCTTGTTTGATTCCAATTTCAAGTATAATGAATCATAAAGCATGGCCTATAGATCCTTTAGGTGTTCAAAATTTGAAGCTAGAGGTGTTAGAAAAGTTATCATAGGGATAACAAGCTTGTAATAGCCAAGCATTCATAGGGACATTACTTTTTGATCCTTTGATATCTACTCTTTCTATCATTATGAAGAAGAATTCATCAAGTGTTGGATTGTTCAACCACCAATGAGGAATGTGAGCAGGGTTTAGGTCGTCATAAGATAGGTTAGTTTTACCTTACTAATGAAAGTGTCATGATAGTAATTCAATCTTGTACAAGAGAAATCATTGATTCACACAACCCATCATTTGATTTGGTTGAAAAGCTAGTAGTGCAAAGCTATAATGTGTAAGATTATGACTTAATGCCTCTAAATCAAAATTGATGCTAAGATGTGATAATCGGCTAGCTGTTTGCCTACTAGTTGATAGTAAGGGCTTGGCACCTCATGGGTACATGACCACGGGCCAACTTAATGTCATATTAAGTTGGATGATAGGTACCATAAGATACGATAGTTAAGAATGAATGACAGAAAAAATCCTTGGTAAATGACTTAAATTTGTGATGGGGCATTGTAAGTTGAAACATAGCCATGCTACTAAGATCCACATAGATCCAACCCTATGTTTCAGTAACTTTTCCCCATGTGAAATGTCGTAATCCATGAAGTTTGTTAATGACAACTCACTTATTTGCTTGCATGATTGCTACTTTGCTCGATTACTCACTATCTCAATTTAACTCTAATTGTTGTGATACTTTATGCAATACTTTTATGTAGGTACTATGCAACTATCAATATGGCTTGCCATTTGGAGGTTTGCTTAAGTGCAAGGCTAAAATACCTCACTTTGCAATCTCTATAAATTGTCATGATCTACATAATAGATTTGTGAAATAATAATAAAATTCCATAAATGGTTTAAAAAATTTCATTGGTTTTGTGACTCACATTATTAAAGTAGTTCCTATGGTTATTTTGTGAGTGTGCCAATTTGCTTAATGATTTATGCATGTTAGGTTGAGGCCTTAGTCCAACTCGACTGGAGCTGTGCACCTAACATAGCACTGAGTACACTGTATCACTATGCACACATAGTAGAGCACTGTGCATGCATGGCACCTTATCTTTACAAATAAGGGGGCCAGTCTACATGCATGTGGGAGCCTATTCACATGTATGCGAAGTCCTACTTGTGTGTCTCGAGTGACATACTATGCACGCGATGTGTGGGGACCACAAACTGCAACCTTTCAAGATCTTTAGCCTTGTAGGTTGCTGTCACATGGATAAGGAGATTACAAATTGGTAGTCTTTCCATCATCCTTGATAGAATTGTTATAATATATAATCTGTAAGAGGGCATGTGGGATTCATTATGGCCTATAAAAAAGTGAAAGATGGATGATGTAATATATGCTACGCTTTAGAGGTTAAGCATTTTGCATTGTTTTCCAAATTGAGCACTATTGGAGCTGGGTGCATTTCAGTGCACTACCGGTGCACACAGGAGCTTATCTACATGTGAGGGTAGGAGCCTGTCTGTGTATGCTTAGTGGCAACCTACGCGGGCAACATGTTGGGACCACAAAGAGTAACTTTTTTGGGATTTTTGTCCCTACGAGCTGTTGTCTCATGGATAGAGTGATTACCTATCAATAGTCTTACCTTCTTCCTTCATAGATATGTCACAATATACAATGTGCAAGTAGCCAAGTGGGATGTTGTGTGGCCTAAAGCTAAGTGGATGTTGGATAATGTAAAATGCACTAAGATTTAAGAATTTTTGTTGTAGTCCTAGCCAGGTGCTGTTGGAGCTAAGTGCATGCTAGTACATTATGTACATGTGGGGGCCTATCAATACTTGTAGTTGGGGGCCAATCCGTGCACACTATGTGGCAACCAGCACGTACGACATGTGTGGATCTCAAAGTGTAACCTTTTTTGGATTTGTAGTGCTACGGACCACTATTGCAAGGATAAAGTGATTATCTATTGGTAGTGTTGCTATCTTGATAAAATTGTGACAATATACAATCCATAAGTGGGTTTGTGGCATGTTGTGTGGCCTATATCAAAGTGGAAGATGGATGGTGTAATATGCATAAGAGTTTAAGCATTTTAAGTTGTAGCCTTAGCTAAACCTTGTTGTTACTTTACAAATACTATGGAATTATTCTTTCATGTGGGGGCCTCTTTGTGCATGCTCAGTGGTAACCTATGGTGCAACATGCAGGGATTCCAAACTATAGCTTATTTTGAAAATTTTAGCACTATGGATTAATGGTACATGGATTAAGTGATTGATTACCTATTACTAATCCCTCCTTATTTTATAGATTTGCCACAATATACAATCCATAAGGGGGAATAAGGGATCTTATATAGCATGTAGCAAAATGGAAGATGGTTGGTGCAATATGAGTAAGGGCTTAAGAATATTTAGCTTTGGCCCTAGCTGAGCATTATTGGTGCTATGCAAATCCTCATGCACTTTGCGTGCATGGAGGCATGACTGCAAACTTGCCCAAGAGGATGTCCACATTCTATTACTAATATATATAAGTGTGTTACCTCTTTGATAAGGTGATTAACTATTGGTAGCCTTGCCTTCTTGCTTGATAGAATTGTTGTAATATACCATATACAAGTCAGCATATGAGATGTTATGCAGCCTATAGTTGCAATATACAACATGTTAGTGCATTACACATGCATATAGAAACCTGTCTGGATGTCCTTTGTGGAGGTTTGTATATGTGCACAACATGTAGGGACCTCAAAGTGTAAATTCTTTCAGGATTTTCGTCATTACAAGATTTTATCACATGGATAAGGTGATCCTTTATTGACAGTCTTACCTTCTTCTTCTATAAAATTTTCATAATATACAAAGTACAAGTGGGTATATGGGACGTTGTGTGGCTTACAGCAAATTGGTAGATGGATGGTGCAATATCCATTAAGGAGGTATGTTGGGTTGTAGCCCTACCAGAGCATTGTTGGAGCTGTGCTTGCCAATACACTACTCATGCAAGTAGGAGGTGTCTATGCATGCCCTATGGCAACCAAATGCATGGCATCTAGGGAGGGACCCTAAAGCATTACCTTTTTTTGGACTTTTATTATTGTAAGCTACTATTGAACGGATCAGGTGATTCACCAGTAGTAGTCTTGCCTTCTTCCATGATAGAATTATTATAATATACAATGCACATGTGGTATTGTAGGATGTTATGTAGCCTATGGAAAAGTGGAAAATTGTTAATGTAATACATGCTATTGTTTAAGCATGTTTAGTTATTTCCCTAATTGTGTATTACTGGAGGTGCATGTGTGCCAGTACACTATACGAGCATGCGGTGACTTGTTTGCATGCACTCAGTGATAAGTTTGGTGCATGGCATGTGAGGACCCCAAAGTGTAACTTTTTTAAAGACTTTTAATGCTACGAGCTACCGCCATATGGATAAGGCTATCTCTCATTGGTAGTCTTGCTTTCTTCCTTGACAAAATTTTCATAATGTGCAATTTGTTAGTTGCAAAGTGAAACCTTGTGTGGCTTGCAGAAAAGTGGAAGATTGATGATGTAATATGCACTATGGTTGGAGCATGTTGGGCATAGAGCAAGCATAATGCTACTAGAGTAGACCATGAAATTGTACACTATTTGAATTATTGCTCTTTGCCCCTTACTTTTGGCATTATATGGTAGTGAAGGTTCTGTGTTGCTTTTAGTGCTTGGCAATGTCTTTATCATTTGTGCTCATGCCCTTCATGGGATCTTTAAGTGTTAAACATATGGCCAACCCTTCAGATCTCGGGACAGCCAATGTAGGAATGAGGTGTTGCCTCAAATGGGATCTTTAAGTGTTTCAATTTGTGTTTGGCCATATGTTCATTAAAAATGTTACCTTTGCATATTGTGCTAAATATTGCTTATCATGACAAGAAGGTGGCAGGGCCTTCATCCCTAATTAGTCCCTTTGTGCTTCTTTTTGTTCATCTTTGAAGCTCTTTTTGCTAATGAAATTTGATTTGTGTGAGACCATGTTTTTCAAAAAAGATGTTTTTGTGGTATTACTTCTTATGTCATGGCTACCTCTGGTGTGGCCAATCCATATTAGTAAGGATTTATCATGTAATCAAACCTTCTTATGGAGGAAGTCCATATGCTGCTTGATTATCTATTAAAGGGGTAGTTCCATTCAATTATTTTGATGATGGCACTCTATTGGAACTATGGTGTTTTGTAATGCTATTAAAGGTGTAATCATCCCTACTCTTGTGTTGGCATAGTCTTGGAAATCACTCATTTTAGACTTTTCTTTCTCTACCAGGGAGGGTTGTCGTTGAAGAATGCTATTGTCAAGAGACAATGTTTTGAAACTTAGGAGATGATATCTCAACTTATGAGCATTTGCTCTTCCTTTGTGGAGTATTGCCAAAAATGAATAATGTGTTAATTATGAGATGGAGTGTTGCCTGGCACTTTAAAATTATATTGCTACCTGGCTGATCCTGTCGGTAGTCATATCCTTGTCTTAAAGATTAAATCATGCATGTGTAAGTGTGAATAATTTTAGACTATGAAACTACGAATGGCTAAATTATTTATAGTTTGTTTGATGGTACATGCAACATAGATAACTATAGTAATTCTAGAATTAATATATGCACAAAACCTTGACTTTTGGAAGGGTGCATTTGTTAAGTAAAAGGTCGATGAGGGCCTTCACCCAACTTCATGAAGATTTATTATATTACTTCTCAGATTGCATGACCATCATGTTAGTGATGCATCATTTGAAATTCTATCCTCTCAACTTTTGATGGTAAGATAGGGGCCTACCATCGTGGTGATGGGTGTTGGAAAATT
This sequence comes from Vanilla planifolia, assembly GCA_023846275.1. Lineage (NCBI taxonomy): Eukaryota > Viridiplantae > Streptophyta > Magnoliopsida > Asparagales > Orchidaceae > Vanilla > Vanilla planifolia. The sequence continues at coordinate 70,717 of JAIUJO010000359.1, forward strand.
AGAGATTGATTCTGAAGAGGGAGCCAAAGAGACAACTATCACATCCAAGGAAGACACTAAGTGCACAAATTACCCAATCCAAACATGGGGAGGTAGTGATAATAAATAACATTATCAGGCTCCATGAGTCTTGCAATTGGAGTGAGTAAATAAAAATGCCATAATAAGGATCAATTGGATGATAAGTTTGGTGCCAATAGTCATTGCAACTCTAGCTCAAATAACAAATATTTAGGTTGTTACAATTGAAAAGCTTTTTGTTCGACCTTGGTTTGGGTTCACTCAGTGTACCATTTTGTGTGCACCACTCACCCTGATCCTTTTGTTGACAAAATAGTCTTACATTATTTGGCCAGCTCATGCCCTTGGTGTGATTGCTTTGAAGAATTTAGAGTGCTTAAAGAAAGCCCATTTTCGTAATACATTAGCATGGTGTAACATCATAGGATTTTGATCCTATCATGTTGGCCTTCAAAATGAAAGTAATGATTAAGATTGATAGTCATAAATATTCATATTTCTTAATCAAAGGTGAAATTCTTAGAGTTATAAAAGACAAATTATTGTGATAGCATTTGCCAAGAATGTTTTCATTAATCAAGAACAAAACTTGGGGGCTCAAAGATGATCATATATCATCCTAGTCTCAACCATAAATGATGCTGATAAGAGATTGGTAAATGTTTCTCTTCGATCTCCAATACCACTTTATAAGAAATCAAAGTCTTTAGGTTCCCCTGATAATATATTAATGGCAACAACCTACAAAAGGTCCTCATGGAGTATCAAACAAAATTCCAAAAACAATAATATCAAATGAGGTTTAGGTAAGGGCATACCCCAATCCCAAGTAAAATAAGAAAAACATGCATGGTGCATCACCCAGTTTGTAGGACCATTACATTGTCTGTATATATGTGTCAACTGAAAGGTATCCATGTCTCAAACATACATGAGAGAATCCCTATATCTATCTCGACATGAAGGGTGACGTAGAAGATTACCAACCTCCTAAATTTCCATAGTAGAATTTAACTGGATGTCGACAGCATTAAAAACCAAGAGCTTTGGCATGAGCAATCTAAGGGCCTCCAATATGGTGTTAACCCCTATAACAATGCTTTGCCTGAGAATATACAGTTCTTCTCGCAATAAGAAGTTGCTTACTAAGATGGTCTTTAACAACGATCTCTAGCTCAGCAACATCATGCCAAACAACCACTTCATAATTAAGTTAATTCATCTAGATCGAGGAGGAGCCAAAATTGAAGCCATATTCAACCCATGTGAGTTGTGTCGACTCTCGTAGGACATGGAAGAATCCAAAATGCATTGTTTAAATGTAGTGCCCATGTCTAATTGAATCTTCCTCACCAAAATAGCATTGTTCATGACATCCTCATTATGTTTGTTCAAGTTCTTATATATCCAAATATTGTAGAAAGCTATTGGAACAAGTGCAACCTACTTCATCACGTCACCATGCTTCGATTTATTGATCTCAAAGCTACTATAAACATTCTGTAAGATCATTATATTGCTACTGCTACTGTTGTTACTTGGATCAAGTGCTGTAATAGCCTCTTTCATGCAATGCACATCCCAAATCTCCCAAGCCTCCCAACAATCACTTAACAATTGCTGCAAGGTTTCAACCTCATTGTAGCCCCAAATGTAGCTATCACTCTTTATAATTCTCCACTTCACTAGCCATGTAGTAATAGGAATATAGTTTTTAATTAATCTCCAAATGAAAAGCTTCACTATAGGCAACACCTTATGCTTATAAACCCAACCATACTTGCTTACAGTAACTCATGAGCCCTAGCATTGTTTGAAATTTTAGCTTGAATCATCACAGATTAGAGGCTCAAATTGTTCACTTCCATGGTTTCAGTTTGGACATACAGCAACTCATCCTTGCTTCCATCCAGCACCCTATCAAGTAGCAAATCATTCACCCAAGCCTTGACTCTGCACACATCCTATTTCTCATCCTTAATGATGTGTTCCTAAACTTTATTTGGCCACTCAACCTCCATGTTTATTTATGTAAGAAACCACTTAATGGGAAGAAAACAAATCGAACAATCTTCAGCAAGACACACATCGATCAGCTCTCTAATTCCCCACACAAAGTTCAAAACAACCCATGGCATTGTCTCTTTAATGAGTCTACAGGCCTACGAAGCACCTCGTGGAACACCCTCAATCTTTTCTCCCACCAAATATTTTCGCCTCATCTCCTCCACCCACACATAATCCTCTCTTGCCAAGATCCTTTCACATTATTTCATAGTCAAGGCAGACTGCCAAATAGTGAGGTCATGGATGCCCAAACCTTCCTACTCTTTTCGTAATGTGACGGATCTCAAATTCACATAATACATTTCATGGCCACCGTTTGCATCACATCATAAATAGCTTTTGCACATCTTTTCCAACTCATTAATCAACCCCTTTGGCCCTATATGTTGGCTTAAATAGATATTTAGAATGGTATTCAACACTAAATTTATCATAACAATCCTATATGCTAAGGAAAGCAACTTAATTCTCCATTTTGCAATCTGTTGTTCCACTCTTTGAATGATAAAATTTAAATACCCCTTGCTTAACAACGCTTTTGAAATGGGCACCCCTAAATAATTGATTTTTTCGCCTGGGTCATAAGAACTTTGCCAGCCACCATCTTTCTTCTTTTACCCAATATACCCTTATTGAACTAGACTCTAAATTTACAAGATTTACCCTCTACCCAAAATGCTTCTTGCATTCCTCATAATTTGTCTCATAGACCTAGAAGCAGAAAATATAATAGGTTCATATAAAATCACATCGTTAGCAAATAACAAGTGTGAAATGATTGGGGAGGTCATCTCATAACGAAACCTCAAAACTACTATAACTTTAGACATCCTCATGATCCAAGAAAAAAATTTAGATGTATGGTAAAATAATAAGGTGACAATAGGCACCCTTACTAAAGCTTCTAATAGCCTTAATCCATAGGAGTTTGATCCTATTTAGTAGCACCACAAACCTTAGAGATGGTACAAGCATTCATCCACTCTCACCACAATGAATGAAAGCCCAAGAATGTCATCATATTAATAACAAACTACCATTGTACCTTAATATACGTTTGTTCCATATCTACCTTGATTGCCATAAGACCCTCTCTAGATGTAGAAGAGTGCATTTGGATTACCATTTCTTGAGCAATAGAGATATTATCTGAGATAGATCTCCCCAGTACAAATGCACCTTATTCCTTCATAATGAGCCTAGGTAAAGCTTTCTTCAACCTTGCCACCAAGATCTTTGCCAAAATTTTATATATAATTTTTCACAAGCTTATGGACCTAAACTATTCCGATTTGTCTGTGCCTCACACTTTTGGAATAAGCATAATGAGGGTATCCTTCTAAGATTTTTGCATCTATCTATCATGAAAAATTATAATACAACTCTAACAATATCACCCTAAATAATAACCCAATATCCATGCACAAACATTGCTTTGACACCATCCAACCCTAGTGTCTTGTTCTTCCTAATTAATCTGATAGCACTCTTGACTTCTTTCTTAGTAACTTGCATGATAAGAATTTCTTCGTGTTCCCTATCAATGCAATTATATGGATGGGAATGTAATGGAGGATGGTACACATCATTATTCTACCACTTCTTCTCAAAATAGTTGACCCAAAAATATTTTATATTCTTTACAAAACTAACTGATTTCCCCTGATCATCCTTTAAATATGGTATATGCTTGTACCTCCACCTAGAAGTTGTAATAGTCTTAAAGAACCTAGTGTTGCAGTCCCCTAGTTGAGAACATTAAACCTTTGCACTTTGCCACCACCACCACTCTTCAAGTGTAGTCATCATATAAAAAGAAGAAATAAGATGTCCAAGTTGGATGTGCTCTTGATCACTCTGGCTCATCTCAAACTCCTTGAGTTTTCAAACTTGAATTTCATTTTCAAGTTCACCATTCCTATAGATTAGATAATGCATCTTAGTCTTGCTCCACCATCTCAAAGAAACTAAGGATCTAAAAAATTATGTAGAAAGCCTCTATATGAGATTACCTGTAATTGATCTATTCCACACTTTCTATAAAACACACATAGTTTAAGGAAATTTGAGCCAAACACTCTCAACTTGGTTCCTTCTTATAGTTCCTATCCCATGCTGTGTACCCATCTCAATGAGCAAAGGATAGTGATCTGATCTAATTCATGACAAATGAGATACCATAGTTTTGGAAAAAGCCTAGATTCCCTAGACATTTGTCAGCACTTTGCCTAGTCTCACCAATATTTTAGCACTTTATTCCTTCTCATTACATCATGTAAAGTCATTGCCAACATTTCCCAAGTCCATTAGCTCAAGTTTTTTTATGATCTTAGATTCTTGCTAACCAAGCCTACTTCAAAACATCTTCCCTCTTTTGTTCTACTCTTGTGACATAATAACATTGAAATCTCCCACAACTAGCATGGGTGCCCCACTTTTGGTCTCGTCCCTCATGATATTCCACACATCCCTCTTTTAGTAGGCTCCTTGAAAGCAATGAATCACTATACCTCCAAATAATCTAGCCAAAGTTTGCACCACAAACTCCACATCTTTACCAAGTAGCACATCTACATCTTTTCTACTAAACTTCTCCACTCTAGTTTGAACAAGAGACACTATTTTGTTGTTGCATGCTCTATAAGCCACTACAAGTATCCCCCTTTTATTTCTTGTTCTATATTCCCTGAATAATCCATACAACAAACTTAATTATTTGTGATGATATGTAAGCCTTGCACCTACAACAACTTAATATAATTCAAAGCATACGTTAAATTCTAGTAATTTCCTCCAACTATAATAGTATTCAAAGACATTTAGTGCTACCTAATATATAAAGCTCATCTCAGTTGACCAAGGACCATTACTCCATATCTTCACCAACTTCAATGGCACCTAGTACCCACACCAATAACACCCAACATCCCTAAGCAATGACAACAATTCTTTTTGTTGCACTCACCTAATTCCCCTCCCAACCTTTGCATTTCCAAAGTCACTAACCACATAGTTTCATATATCCTTCCCAACATTACATAGCTAGCAATGCTTATCATTACAAGGTGTTAACCATTCTTCTTCAAAACCTCCACCTAGCTACAAAGAGCAACAATTGCTTATCTTATCACCTTTAGTTTGAACTTGTTAAAATTTCCCTTGGCACCACACCTATTGTGTCTAGATGCATTCTTGCATGTAAAACTTTTTGGAATACTCCAACAATTTACAGGCCATAATGCACTTCTCCAGCAACTCTCCAATAGTAGCTTATCACCAAGGAAAAATCTTACCTACAACACCAATTCCATACTACAATTGAATGCCACAAAGCACCTCTCTAGTGCCTCTCCAATAGAGCTTATCAATCAATAAGTTGCTAAAACTCACCTTGGCACCATATCTACTAAGCCTCCACCCATTTTTACATGTAAAAACTTTTGGACTCATAACACAACAATTGACATGTCATAATGCACCTCACCAACACCTCACCATTAGCATCATGTCACCCAGCAAAATGCCTACTTGCAACATCCATTCCTACAGTAATTAACAATCCATAATGCACCCCTATAGCACCTCTCTAACAATAGCTTTCTCCCAATAAAATTCCATCTTATAACACCCATTTCATAGAATTCCAACCTCTATACCTACATTAAACATAGCCAACACCCTTTGTTGCATACCCAACCATTTCTTTCCTTCTTGGATCCTCCACCCAACCATATGGAGTAGCAGAAGCATACCACACAACAAAATTGTTATCCAGCAAGCAGCCCATCTTAGATTCCAACATATTTCTAAAATTCCACCTGGCACCTTGTCTATTATGTCTCCAATCATTTTTACATATAGAATTCCTTGGACTCTTCATACAACAATTGGCAAGACTCAAAGCACCTCTCTGACTCCATATCTCCTAGAAATTCTAGCAGCCATGGTAGCAATTACATGAAAAAGATTCTACCTATAGTGCCCAGTTCATAATAGCACAACTTCTATACCAGAAATTCTTAAATTTTCTAGCCATTCCTTTCTTTTACTAATATTCATTTCTATTCCAACAACTGCACTCTTTGTGAAAACCTATTATCATACTTCAATTGTATTCATCATACGAACAAAATAAAAACCAATTTCTGCTCCTACCCATTCCAGCATAAAGAATTCTTCAATATTTTTTAGTTCCTAGCAAACAACATGCTAAGTATCATGCTTATAGTCCATAACACTCCTATTATAACTTGCAATTCTATAGATCATCACAAAATATATTTCATTGTCATTTTTGCAGCCCATGAACAACATCTAAGAGGCCCACTTATCACTTTTAATTTTGTAGCATATCATGGCTTGGAACTCCCACTTGTTTGTCTCCATCCTGTTTCCTTCTCTCCTTCCCATTGTTGTTCTCTTCCCTTAACATCTCCTCATGCTGACCCCTATTAGTGCTTTGACTTCCCTACATCATGTCCTTCTTTCTAGATGAATTCTTTGTCCACACTTCCCTAAAAGGTTCCCTACCCCTTGCATTGGAGACACGTTTGTGCTTACTTGAGAATCTATAATTTCCATCATTGGTTTCATACACACGAACCACCCTTTGATAGTTTGGAATAGCTATAGTTTTGAGAAACTTTTCTTTCCTTAACATGATAACCCTCCTTCACCTTGATTGCACAAGCATCCAAGGGCCTAATCCTTTCCTTGTTCTTTATTCTTCATCCCACTAAATTCTTTATTCTTGATGTTCTTGACTATCTTGAGCTGCTTTGTTAGTCTCATCGTTCTTGCTTGTCACATTCCTCTCCAATTCACCTCATAAATCAGCAAGTTTCCAACTAGTGGAGCATTGCATCATGTAATGGCCAATATGGCCACAAGTAAAGCACATCTGAGAAAGGCCCACACACTCAAAATATTGGAAAGTTTTCCATAACTATCTACTCAAACACATTCTTAGCTTTAAAGGTTTAAATAGATCCATCCATATAAAGACCCTTACATAAGATGATTGTTGCAGACTAGCACTCCAACCATCAAGATTGGCTCTCTGATGGCTTTTACAATGCATAAGATATTTTTTGTATCCCAATATAGTAATGAAAGCATAGGGAATCCAACCCACACTAGGGCAAAAATCATTGTCATGGTATTTGGTCTAAAATTAGGGGTCCACACATCCAAGCCCATAGTTTGCCCAGCAACCTTCAAGGTCCCCCAAGCTACACTGCATTTCTGTCTTTTATCAAATCAAAATGCAAACAAAGGTAATCGTAAGAGAGATCTAGTATTCTGAAGTTTTTAAAATAACTCCATCTATGCAATAGAAGCCTTGTAATAATGTAAACAAGGCAGTTGCTGTCATAGACCCTCCATACTAGATCAAATTGATGAAACTCCTTGCACCTACTACATGCTGAATCTGACATGATGATCTCATCTTGTACAACATAATCAACCATCATTGTAGTAACTTCTATAATATCAATGTATGTAGGCCATTTTGTATTTGTTATTTTTGTTACATTGGAAGTTCTTTTGGTTATCAATGCATCCTTTAAGCTCACTTTGTTAGAAATTTCTTGTTTTCCCTCATCACCATACCCCACCTCCTACACCACATATCCATCCCTACTGCATCCTTACTTGCATTAGTTGGAACGTACTACACATTACCACATTTTAGGGCTTCATTCAACTTTCATTAGATCACTTGGTCCTTCACCTCATGCCTCCCAACAGCACATTCAATACTCTTTAGCACTACAGTACCCACATTCATAGAATTATTTTTATCCATATTTCCACTAGTTAAGCATTATAATTTGCCCACATTGCCATTCTTCTCCATGTATGAGTTGAGCTTATCAACATCTCTAGCAATTCCTACACCCATGCCAATCTCAATTGAAGCAAATTCTACTAAAATATCACTTTCATTTGGTTCCACGATAACCTCACATTCAACTGCAAAAATAGCTAAAAAAACATCTCAATTGGCTGAACCTATATTATAGTTGCATGTGCTCACCAGTAGCTCATTTTGCAATTGGGTTACATATTCACTACCTTTACCTTTCTTATTAATTTTATGAGTTTTACTACCAGCCATCCTACTCATTTCAAGACTCATTTCCAGCAATTTTCAGCACTTTCCCAACAATAATAGCAGAGAAACAAAACACAATTTCTAGCACAATAGCCTTGTAATTAAAAAGATAGCTAAAGCATAATAAAGCAACAATAATACTAAAAGTCCTCCAATAGTTATTGCAAACACTTACAACAGAAAAAAAAAAACACTTTCATGCAGTAATATAGCCAATCAGCAAGATGACAAATTGCAAATTTTGGGTTTAGAAATGACCTTAACAGTTGAAATTTCCTCGCAATTGCTACAGCAACTAGCAAAACAAAATGTCACACAAGAAGCCTAATCCTGATTGCATAACATCCTTGGCAGCATACAAGCACCAGATTTGAATTCCTTACGCATGCACACAACTAAAACTCATGCTTCTCACAGCCCGCCATACAATGCACATCTCGTGTAGCACCTCTGCCTAATATAGTGTTCATTTAAGCACTTAAGCACCCAATTTGAATTACTGTGAGCCCTTGCCTGAAAGATGTGCACTTCGTGCAGCACTCTGCACGTCGTCTATGTTGAGTAGCACCACTACCTTATGCAACCTCCATTGTAGCTCTAAGCACCAAATTTAAATTCAGCCTTGCCCCACTTTCAGCACGTAGGCTGCACCACTGACCTTCCTATCACTAGAGGATTTGAAATCACCACCAACCTTACAATGTCTTTAAGTTCCAAGGGTAGTATGGTCATGATGCTGAAAATTAAGGTAATGGGCAAAAGGGCACCACTAAGAGTGGTGCCTATGGCTTAATTTGGCTAAACATATGAAATCTAATCAAATCCAAACATACTATAAATTAATAGATTGAGAGCTCTTTCTTGATCCTATAGGCACTGATGCATGGAAATTCTTACTTAGTAGAGCACTTTTTCTTGTTAATTTCATTAATGAATGAGATATCAGGTTGCTAACTTGTTATGTAGGGTGTAAGACATGTGGCCAACTTCTTAGAGGGACAAATGGCCACTTAGGACATGGAAGTTTTAGGCAATAATAGATCCATTATGCCCTTAAATATTTTGGACTACATGTACACTACATTGATGTAATCAATGATTCCATTGCCTTGGTCAAAAGGCTTGGGTGAACTTGTCAAAATTTCATTGTGATGGAAATATATGATTGTAATTGTTGGCCTTCCATAAGAAATTCCTAGTAAGCATGAGTCATCAGCTCACTTTAACTATGCCCATACTCTTTATGCACATCGCTCATCACTCCTACCAATTGAATGGTCTAGTGACGTATTTGAATCACTACAATGTAAGTGGTTTACATCTTATAACTCAGTGAGAAGTATAGTTAACCTTATCATTTACAGAAAGAAGTCATAATAAGGTTTTATTTGCGTGCCTATGGAAGTATCATTGATGAGAGATGCTAATGATGGAGCAATGTATGAAACATGTGAGGATGTGATGGTTTTTTCATGTCGCATTCTTTCGTAGCACGTGCTCTTGCTTCCACATGGAGTTTGATTTTGTGGGGGACAAGTAATAACTTATGTGCATGGTCATGTGCCAAGGAAGAGCAAATCTTAAGCTAGCAAATGAGTAAGTTGTGCTTCATTAGGTTTAGTGGGGCTTGGTAGTGGAACATCAAATAACTCTTAACAATGGATATTTTGTCTCTCACATCAATGAAGAATGCAACTAAATCTGATACATATTGTGAATTGTATAATCCTAGAAACAATCCATTTTTTTAATTCAAGTTGTGCAAGAGGATGCAAGTAAATTGCATGCCTACATGGGTGTAATGCGATCTATTGCTCCTTAAAAAATTCCTAAAATCAATAAATCAGTCGCTAGCCCCCATTTGGAGGCAAAGGATGGCACCTAATGCTATGGCATTACATGTTGATCTATTGGGTGATAGTCAATTATGAACATTATAGGTGGTTGATGCCATCGAGTGCAATGGTGTTTGCCAGTAAGAATTGATGTTGTAATGTGAGAAGAAGATTCTCTTCACATATCCAACTCTATGCTCCATGGTGTGAAATAATGACCCAACATTAGTTTCAAAATCGTGTAGCCTAAAGTTTGAATTATAGACTAGAGAGGTGTCCTTAGTGACATATTAGGATTAAGTCCCCAAAAAGGGGCATCGAAGAAGGTTAGAGCACTGCTTGGCTCATACTTTATTGCTACATGAGGCACTATCAGTGAGTTAGGATTCTTGAAAATGCCGCCCAAATTACGTGGTAAATTTTAACAAAGACTAAATAATTATAAGAGATTAATAGTGAACAAGTATCGTGAGGGAAAGATGAAAAGGATTTTGAAAAGGGAGTCAAAGTGTACTTGAAATTATCAAGAGAGAAGTAGATAAGGGCCAACAATACACCTCGATTGGATGTAGAACATCAACGATTTGTTGCATGGCACGAGGAGTGTGTCGACTCAAGACAATGAGGCGATTAGAGCCTAGGTGGATATCGATCATGGAGAAATCATGATCTTGGCTGGTCACAATGTGTGCATCATCGAGGCATGCCATGGTGGCATCACGTAAACTGGTGATGGCCAGTAAGATTAACCATGGAGTCTGGCATGCTTGCGAGTCAAACTGCGAGCATGCCTAAAAGGTGCAAGAAAGCTAATTGGTGGGATCCTCATTTGATTGGTTAGCCACTGGCTTACCTAGATATTTTTTGAAGGGTTCAAGTGAGAGCATGCCTATGAAGACCCAAAAGATGGCAAACTACGCCTGAGCACGGCAAAGCTAGAGGAAACTCTAGTGAAGGCTAACAATGATATTGACATGCAAATCATTCATTTGACTTGGCTAACCTAGAGCACAAAAAGGATGTTTATCAATTAGGATAGTAGCATGGTGATCATAAAAGTTGAAATATGCTAAGGAGTGTGCAACAACTCACCTATTGAATAAACTAGCTTTGAAAATGAATGTTGCTTAAGTGTGGAACCAACACCATGTCATCAGTGCAATGGTCACTACAAAATACTAGATGTGGGTCCACAGGAGCATCCAGTAGTGTAGATCTTGCTAGTAATAACAAATATTCAAATGAGATCTTTGAAGGACGAAGGAAGGAAAGGTTCCATATGAATGACACTTTCACATAGGTCAGTCGATTCTAGGAAACAGGGTAAACTGTTGGAAAGTGCCATTTCGCACGAGCGTCAAAAGGGAGTCAAGTTAAAATGCTTGAGCTGAGATGTGGAAGTTGATGACAACATCAGGTCGTTTGGAGACATCAATAAGAGCCTTAGGAAGAGTTATCCTTTCTTTTTAAGAGCCTATCAGCCCTCAAAATGGCTTAAATAGAGGTAGCACCAAGTGGTTGGAAGAGCATCATACGTTGAGTGTTGTTCAATGCACCCTTGATGACCCCTGAAAATTTTGATGATTGGGTGTCTTCTAAGCATGGTAATACTCATAACCACAATAGGCCTCTATGGTGAATAGCCTCTAGTTGATGAAGCAATGTTGGTAAGGGAAGTTAGCAAAATGGATTCGTAATGTCGAGAAAAGGATTGGCTTTGAGGGATGGGCACGGAGTCCCAATCTAGAATGCATGAACTGTTAATATATTGCTCAAGCTACTTGCATGAAGAGAGTGGGTTTACACATGCTTACTGGGGAACGAATATGGAACGACCCTTATAGGGTCCTTTCTTAGGAATTGAACAAACGACTCTTATGGGGAATTCTACTACTAAATTAAAACAAAGCATTATGATGGCCCTTAATGATGCTCATGCAACATGATTTCTACCAAGTGCTCTAAATACCAAAGTAAAGAAATTTAAGCAAGCAAAGGTTAAAGGATGGAGTAACTATGACGTTCTTAAGATAACAAAAATGCATCATTATCTTATTAGTTATTCGCACTAATGGATTATCAAGATTCTCACAATCCTTATCTACTTTCTAACCAAATCACATATAATAGAACAATCTTGGAACAATTAGTGAGGAAAGAAGACCCTGTTGAGTATGAGTTTAATTTGACTTTCTAAAAAGACTTGAGAGGTGTAGCATAAGTAGGTGTCAGCGTGTCACCAGAATTGAAAAGCCACTACATTTAATTTTAATTTACTTATACTCAAATGTCCCACCTTGATGGGTCAGTCTGGATGGAAGACATTGCCAGGTAGAGAGATTTGCTGGTGTGGCACATTTGTTAAAAGATACACACGTGTCCTATGATGAGCTTAATGAGAATAAAAATCTCATGTATAAAAAAGGGTAAAAGATTGTTTGATTCTTACTTCTAGTACAAATATAAATAGTGAAAGCATGGTCATTCAATCCTTTGAGCATTCAAAATTTTAAGCTAGAGGTGTCAAAAAAGTTACCACAGAGATAACTGGCTTGTGACAGCCAAGTGTTCATAGCGATGCTACTTTTTGATCCTCCAATGTCGATACCTTCTATCGTTGTGAAGTAGAATTCACAAAGTGTTGGATTGTTCACCCGCCAATAGGGAACGTGAGTATGGTTTAGACCATCATGAGACAAGTTTGTTCTACCCTACAAATGAATGTGTAATTATTATAATTCTACCTTGTACGAGATAAACTTATGATTCACACAATTGGTCATTTTGCTTGCTTGAAATGCCAGTGGCACAAAGTAGTCGTGTGTCGGATTATGACTATGCTGGCCTTCCCTATGGACACAGAACCACAGGTTAGTCTATTATTGTATAAAGTAAGATGGCACAATAACAATAAGAAATAGTAGTTAAGAATGAATGATGAGTAGAATCCATTGTTGATGACCTAAATTTCCAATGAGACATTAAAAGTGGTAGAGTGGCCTTACTGTCATAATCTACTGAGATTCAACCTTATGTTGCAGTAGATTCATCACCTATGAATTGTAGCAATCCATGAAATTTATTAACGACTACGAGTTTTCTCGATTGCTTTCTTGTTCGATTGCTCGCTTCCTCGATCACACACTTGCTTCAGATACAATTAGCAATACTTATTGTGATACTTATTGTTATACTTTTGTGTAATACGTTTGTGTGAATATTGTGTAACTTGTGATGTGATGCATCCGTTGATGGCTTGCATTGGAGAAAGGCTAAAATGCCCCAATTTGCAACCTCTACAAATTGTCGAGATGCTATTAGCAAATTCTTGAAATAACAAAAAATTTCCATAAAAGGATTAAAAAATGCTTTGGATTTGTCACTCAAATTATTAAATTACACCCATGTGGTTTAATGAGTGTGCCAATTTGCTCAAGGTTTTGACCATATTGGGTAGATGCCCAAGGCCAAGTCAGCTGGAGCAACGTGCCTAGCAGAGCAAGAAGCACACTACAGTACTGTGCATGCATAGCAACCCATCCACACACATATAAGGGCCTATCCAAGTGCATGCATGGGGGACTATCCATGCGAGTGTGGAAGCCTATGCACATGCAAGTAAGGGCATATCAGCATGTGTCATGTGTCAGCCTTTGCCTGTGACAAGTGGGGATGCCAAAGTGTAACTTTTTTTAAGATTTTTAGCAATACAAGCATCTATCACATGGATAAGATGATTACTTATTGGCATTCAAAACATCTTTCTTGATAGAATTATCACAATATACAATTCATAAGTGGACATGTGGGACGTTGTGTTGCTTACTACAAAGTGGAAGATTGATATTGTAATATGTACTAGGGTTTAATAATTTTGGGCTTTAGCCATAGATGAGAGCTACTGGAGCTGTGTGCATGATAGTGCACCATGCACCCACATGAGGGCTTAACTATTTGTGCATGTGTGGTAACCCAAAGTGTAACTTTTTTTTATTTTTAGCACTACTTGCTTCTACTGGTTGGATAATGTGATTCCCTATTTGTAGTTTATCCTTGTTCCTTGATAGAAATATGGCAATATATAATCTACAAGTGGGCATATGGGACACTATGCAGTTTGTAGCAAAATTGAAGATGGATGGCATAATATTTGCTAGTGCTTAAACGTTTTGTGTTGTAACTTTAGCCGAGAGCTCTTATTATCTAATGCATGCCAGCACACTATGCCTGTAAGAGGGCCTGCCTATGCATATGCTTAGGACGCTATCAACATGTGTTAAATGGTAACCAGCATGCACGACAAGTAGAGACAAGCAAGTGTAACGTTTTCTAAAATTTTTAGCACTACGAATTGTTATCGCATGGATAAGCTTATCACATATTGGTAGTCTTCCCTTCTTTTATGATAAAAATATCAAAATATATAATACACAAGTGGGCATGTTAGATGCTATGAAACTTTTAAAAAGTGGAAGATGGATGTTGTAAAATATGCAAGGGTTTAAGCATTGCTGCAGTTCTAGTTGACTGTCGCTGGTGCTACACGAACGTTAGCAGGCTACATATGACCCCAGAGGCCTTTCCATGTGCTCTTAGTGGCAGCTTATAGATGCAGCATATGGGGACCATAAAGTGTAACTTTTTTAAGGGATTTGTGGCATTATAGGCTACTGTCACATGGATAAGGTAATTACCTATTAGTAATCTTGTTTTCTTCCTCATGAGAATTATCACAATATATAATCCACAAGTGTGAATGTGGGATACTATGTGCTTAAAGGAATATTGAAGAAGGATGGTATAGTATGCACAAGGATTTAAGCACTTTGGGTTGTAACTTTAGTTGAGTGTTATTGGAGTTGTGTAGATGCCAGTGTTCTATGCATGTGTACAGGAGCCTATCTGCATTCATGGACAAATGCTTGTCCATGCGTACGACATGTAGGAACCCTATTGTTTTACTTTTTTCAAGATTTTTAGTTCTGGGAGCTGTTATGTAATGGATAAGGTGATTACTTATTAGTACTGTTGCCCTCTTCCTTGATAGAATTGTCTCAATATATAATCTATAAATAGGCATGTAGGGCATTGTGTGACCTATAGTAAACTGGAATATGGATAATGTAATATGCACTAGGGTTTAAAACAATATGCAATATGCAATATACAATATGCCCTCTTCCTTGCACTTTATTTCAACATCTTTGAAGCTCTTCATGCCAATGGAATTGGATTGGCATTAGATTTATTTTGCACAAAAGATTCGTTTTTTGGTGCTACTTCTTATTGCTTTGCTACTTCTTTATGTGGCAATCAATATTGGTAGGATTTTGTTACATAATCAAACCTTTTTATTGACTAATTCTATATGTTGCTTGCTTATGTTTTAGATGGGTAGTTCTATTCAATTATTTTGTTGATGCGCACTACTACTTTGTTGTAACTATCATATTCCATGATACTATTGAATGTGTGATTATCCTTGCTCTTTGATGGCATGCTTGTTGAAATCTTTTCATTCTGCACAAGGAAGGATTATTGTGTAGAATGTTATTATTGAGATGCAACATTTTTAAACTTAGGGAATGGCATCCTAACTTGAGAGCATTTGCTCTTCTTTTGTGGAGTATCACAAGACACGACAAATGTGTTAATTATGGAATAGGTTGTTACTTAGCACTTTGTCATTGTATAGCTACCTAGTTCATCCTACTAATAATCATATGCTTGCCTCAACGATTAAGCCATGCATATGTAAGTTTGAAAAATTTTAGATTGTGAAACTACGAATGGCTCATTAAATTGATATACTTTGTTTGATGGTACATGTTACTCAGATAACTATAATAATTCTAGAGCTAATACGTGCACCAAATCTCAACTTTTAGAACAGATGCATGTATTAGGTAAAAGGTTGATGCAGGCCTTTGCTTGGATGCCTGATGATTTATGATAACTGGACGAATCATAGGTCGTTCACATCAATGATGCATCATTCAAATTTCTACATTATCAACTTTCGATGGTGGGATAGAGGCCTACCATGGTCATGATGGGTGATAAAGAATTAGGGGGTTTGATTTAGGTGAGGGTGCCTCAGTGATGGCTACCACATCCATGGAAGGTAATGGGCTTAGAAATTAACTAATCGTGACATGAAGAGTTATTGATAATAAACAACATCAGGCTTCGTGAGTCTGGTAATTAGAATGAGTATATTCTAAATAGCTTAATGAGGATCCATTGGAGGACAAGCCAAGTGCCAATAGTTGTGATAGTTCCAGCTACAATAGAATATATTAAAGTTGTTGTAGTTAAAAATCTCATAGGTAGACTTTGCTTTGGGTCGATCAGTTTACCTTTTTGTGTTCATCATTTACCCTGATCCTTTTGTTAATGTTTTATTAGGCTACAACTGGTTTTGGTCATGCCCTTAGTTTTATTACTTTGAAGAATTTAGGTTCTCAAAGTAAGCCTATGCTCTGGATACATTAGCATGGGATAACATCTTAGGATTTCAATCTTGTTGTATTGGCTTTAGGATTAGAGTAGTTATTAAGAGGGATAGTAGTGTGCATTCATATTTCATAGTCAAAGATGAAATTCTTTTATTTATGGAACACGAACCACTATGAAAGCATTTGCCAAAGTTGTTTTTATTCATTAAGAATGAAAGTTAGGGGCTCAAACTTAATCAAATACCATTCCAGTATCAACCATAAATGTTGTCGACCAAGGATTAATAGATGATGCTCTTTGTGCTCCATTAACACCTTATATGAAATCAAACTCTTTAGTTCTTTAGTAATCAAAAATATTGAAGCCTAAAAAGTCACCTCTGTATGGAGGTTTGAAAACATAATCAGTAAACAAAAGCTTAGTTAGTTGTCTAGGTAGGGGCATACCCCATTCTCACCAAAAATAAAAATACAAGGCTTCATGTGCAATCCAATGTGCAATAGTGTTCCCATCTCGCAACACATGCGTAACTTTGATTGCCTTTAGTTGATGAGCATAATTGATAACATTGGTAAGCATAGAGTAAAAATCATGGGAAGAATTAGAATGTGAATGAAAAACCACATTGAGCCTCATAACTACATCATTGGAGTCAGATTCTAGGTTAATTGCAACAACATTTGGATAATGGTAGCTCTAGTATTCCAAGGCATACAATATTGCCATTGTTCCCACCATAGATGAAGAGGCTGAAATGACTTTCCTCCCCATGAATTTAGGAGATGTACCCATGTAATCTCTCATAATTAGGACAACAATAGCCACTGAATTCACAACCAATGCCACATCACTGTTGCATTTTATCTAGCCTGTGGGAGCAGTCCATTGCAACTTTATAGAGAGCTCCATGGGGCTTATTGGATTCCTACTGGGTGAACTAGAAAAGCTAGAGCCTACAACAATAAGAGAGATAGCAGTAGTAATATGGTAATGCAAAACTTTTAGATTGAGGACTTTTTATTATATTTCTTTTTATTCTTATTAAACCATAAGAAGAACAACTTCATCCACTCCAACACCTACAATAAATCTACAAACTTCAATGGAATAGCCCTTTTATTTGTGAGTACACACTTTGTTTCCTGTAAATTACAAAGTTCCATGGCCGTGCAGTGATTCCAAAAGCAGTGGTATAAGGATTTTTGCTCCAAACAACCCTAAGGATAGCAAATATTGTCCCTTATTTTGTGTGAATGTAACCATGTGGTGATAGGGAGAGCATCATTTTTGTGGCACCACATAAAGAGCATAATTCTCGATTGTAGCTTAATATTCCAAACCCAAACAATGTTCCTACAAGTATAATACTGCTTCAAGGAGAGATTATAGTAAATAAATTAAGCATTGATCACTCTGTCTTTAGATTTAGCTAAGTAAAGTCGATCCTTATCCACCTATTTAGCTTAAGGTAGATGTTTAATATAATAAATAAGTTCTTCCCGAAATAATTTCGTTAATTCATGAGATTCCATAAACCATGCCAATCCACAACATCGTCGACCCACTTGGGTTGCAACTATTGCACAACATGAGTGTTGCTAATTAGCAGTCCAACCATCAAGTAGAATTGGTTCACTAATGCCTTTTATAATGCATAAAATATTTTCTGCATCCTATAACAGTAATGAAAGCACAGGGATTTTGATCTGCATGAGGGGACACATAATTGTTATAACATTTGGCCTAAAATCTGGGGTGCACACATCCCCATAGTTTGCCCAGCAACCTGCCAAGGTCCCCCAAGCTACACTGCATTTCTATCTTTTATCGAATCAAAATATAAAAAAATACAATACGATGAGAGGTCCGATCGTTTTGAATCTTTTGAAATGGCCTCATCTACATTATAATACACTTGTAATAAGGAAAAATGGAAGGTTGCTGCCATAAACCCTCCCTGTATTAACTGCGTTGGTTGTTCTTTTAGTTATCGAAGCATCCCTAAAGCTTACTTTGCTGGATTTTTCCTTTTTCCTTTTCATAATCTCCAATTTCTTGCATTACATCTTCCATCCCCACTGTATCTCAACATGCATTAGTTTGAATGTGCTACTAATTTACACTTTTTGGGGCTTCATTCACCTTGTATGGGATTACCTTGTTACTTGCCTCATTCTTCCCAACTACGCATTCATTATTCTCTTGCACTACAACATCCACATTCACAGAATTCTTCTTATTCCTACTACCATTAGATAAGTAGTGTGGTTTCCTTAGATTTTCATTTTTTTTCATGTATGTGTTGATCTCATCAGAATTTCTAATAATTCCCATGCCCATGCCAACCTCGATTAAAGCATATTCTATAGAAGTATCATATTCATTTGGCTCTATGATAAGTTGACATTCAATTATAGAAATAACTAACAAAACATCTCTATTGGCTGAACCTACATTCTAGCTATATTCATCCACTTGTAAGTCATTGTGCATTTGAGATACATATGCCTTTGCCTTTCTTGTTACTTTTGCATGCTTTACTGCTAGCCATCTTTCTAATTTCAAGAAAAACTTCCAACAATTTCTAGCACTTCTCCAGCAATAGCACCACCAAACAAAAACAATTTTCAACAACACAACACAACAGCCTTTGCAATTAAACAGATAGCTACAACATTTACAATAGCACATAGTAGTAGCAATAGTAAACACTTCCAACAACAATAGAATACACTTCCACAGAGCAATACAATTAGCAATATAATAATATAAAATTTCAAATTATGGGTGAAGAAATGTCCTTCACAGTTAAAATTATCTATGTAGCTACTACTGTAATGTGCAAATGAAGGGTGTTCAAGGGAAAAATCTGGCTCACGTAGAGCCCGTTGTAACATTTAGATACCAAATTTAAATTCCTATGCATGCATGCAACTATGAATCTCATGCTTCTCACCACCCTCCATGTGCCTTGTATAACGCTCCTTGTAGAATTCACCTCATGTAGTGCCCTTTGTAGTGTACAAGCACTGAATTTGAATTCTCGTGCATGCATGCCACTATAGATCACGTGCTTCTTGCTACCCACCATGTGTCTTTTTTCTGGCTTGGTGTGCTCGTCTCCACACTTCTGTGCATGCATGCCAATTAAAATGCAAGTTCACACCAATCTGTGCCCCACTTCCAGAATTCCATCCACACCATTAGCCTTCTCGCCATTGAGGGATTTAAAAGCTCCACTAAACCTCAAAAATCTCCCTCTCTCTATCCCTCAAAATCTCCACCAAACCTAAACTTCTTTAGATTTTTTCATAATATATTAATAGCCATAGCCTACAAAAGTTCATTTATAGAGGATCAAACAAAAAGTCTAAAAACAACAACATCGAAAGTGCTTTGGGAAGGGGCATACCCCAGTTCTAAGAAAAATAAAAAAAATGTGCTTGGTGTGTCACCCAATCGACAGGACCATTGCCTTGCCTATATATATGAGTCAATCTAAAAGCATCCATGTTGCAAATGTACATGACAGCATCCCCAAATCTATCTCCATATGAAGGGTGACATAAAAGATTACAAACCTCTCGTATTGCCATGGTAGAATTTGATTGGATCTCAATAGTATGAATGACCAAGAGCATTACCTAAGAAAACTAAAAGCCTCCAATATGGTGAGTAACACTATAGTAATGCTCACCTGAGAGTATACACTTTTTCCTACAACAAGAAGTGGCTTACCAAGATGGTCTCTTACTAAAATCCTTAGCCTCACAACACCACCACAAATAGCTGCATCACAATTAATTTTAATCTATCTAGTTGGAGGTGGAGCCCAAATTGAAGCTACATTCAACCCATGTGAGTTGCATGGACTCTCATAAGAAATGGATTAACCCAAATTGCATCGTTTGAAAGTAGCACCGTATCTAGTTCAATCTTTCTTAACAAAACAACATTATTCATGAGTTTCTAATTATGTTTCTTGAAGTTCTTATTGATCCAAACGTAGTAGAAAGCAGTTGCAACAAGTGTGGTTTACTTCATCATGTCACCATGCCTCAAATTGTTTGTCTCCATGCTGCTGCAAACATTCTATAATCTCATTACATTGCTACTACTACTATTGCTACTAGGATGAAGTATTGCAGTGGCATCCTTCATGCAATGCACATCCCAAATTTCCCTTGCCTTCTAGAATCACATAGTAAATACTGCATTATTCCACCTTATTGTGGCCCCAAATACATCTATCACTCTTTGGAATTCTCCTTTTCACCAGCTATGCAGTAGTAGGAATGTCATTTTTATTGATCTCTAAATGAAGAGCCACACTCTAGGTGGCACCTCTAGCTTCCAAATCCAACCATACTTGCTTGCAATAACCCTGAGTCCCCAACATTATCCCAAAGTTTAGCTTGAATCATCTTGAGGTAGAGGTTGGAATTATTCACTTCCATGGTTTTGGTTCACGCTTGAAGCAGATGGTCGTTGCTTCCATCCAATGCCCAAGGGAGATGCAACACTCTATCAAGCAATAAATCATTTGCCAAAGCCTTGACTATACACACATCTTACTCCCTATGCTTAATGATGCATTTATGTACTTTATTCGACCACTCTGTCTCCATAATTATCTACGTTGGCCACAACTTAATATGATGAAATCCAAGCAAACTGTCTTTAGCAAAAAACATATCGATACCATCTACAATTTTCCACACAGTTTGAAATAACACATGGCATTGCATCCTTGATGAGTCTACAAGCTTGTGAAACACCTCATAGAACACCCTCCATCTTTTCTCCCAACAAATATTTTTTCCACATTACCTATACCAACCCATAATCCTCTCTTACTAAAATCATCCTGCATTGCTTCATAGTCAAAGCTCATTGCCAAATAGTAAGGTCATGGATGCCCAAACCTCCATCCTTCTTTGGCAGTGTGATGAATTTGAAATCCACATAGTCCATTACATGGCCATCACTTGCACCACACCATAAATAGCTTCTAAACAAATTTTTTCAACTCATTTATCAACCCCTTTAGCACCACATATTGGCTTAAATAGAAATTTGGAATTGTTATCAACACTAAATTGTTCATAACAATCCGTTCTGCCAAGGATAATGACTTAATTCTTTATTTTGTAACCTATTCTTCCACTCTCTAAATGGTAAAATTGAAATCCCCTTGCTTAGCAAATTTGTAAAAATAGGAACCCTAAATAATTGAGATTTTTTGCCTAAGTGATATGAACGTTTCCAGCCATAATCCTTCTTCTTTTACCTAATATACCCATGCTAAAATAATCTATAGATTTAGCAAGATTTACCATTCATCTATAATACTTCCCATATTCTTCCATAATCTACCTTATAGACCTAACATCAACATACATAATAGGTGTATATATAATCACATCATCAATGTATAATAAGTGTGAAACGATTGGGGAGATTGGCCCACAAAGAAACACAATACTTCCATATTTTCATGCTTCACAATGAGCCAAGACAAAGATTATGATATAATGGTAAACAAATAAGGTGACAAAAGGTACCCTTTCCTCAAGCCTCTAGTGGCTTCGATCCATCGGAGTCTTACCCCATTCAGTAACACCCCAAACCTCAGAGTCGAGATACAAGCATTCACCCATTCACACCATAATAGAGGAAAGCCCAAGAATGTCATCATATCAATAACAAACTACCATCTCACCTTATCATATGCTTGTTCTATATCAACCTTGATTACTGTAAGACTCTCTCTAGATGTAGAAAAGTGCATCTAGGTTGTCATTTCATGAGCAATAAAAATATTATCTAAGATAGATGTGTTTGGCACAAATGCACTTTATTCCTTTGTAATGAGCCCAAGTAATATTTTCTTCAATCTTGCCACAAAGATCTTCACTAATATTTTATATATAACATTACACAAGCTTATGAGTCTAAATTATTCCAATTTTTTAGTGCCTTGCACTTTTGGAATAAGATAATGAGAGTATCCTTCAAGACTTTTGGCATTTTCTATCAAGAAAAAATTGTAGCACAATTCTAATAATACCACACTCACTAATAACCCAATACCCAAGCACAAACTAAACTATAACCTCATCCATCATTGATTCCTTCTTCTTTCTAATTGACCTGATAGTAATCTTGACTTCTTTCTTAGTAACCTACATAATAAGCATTCCCTCCTATTCCTTATCAATGCATCTGTATAGCTGGTAATGTAATGGATGATGATACACATCATTGTAGCACCACGTCTTCTCAAAATGGTTAACCAACAAACATTTTACATTCTCTATAGAGCTGACCACTTCCCTCTTCTCTTCCTTGAAATACAATATAATCTTGTCCCTCCACCCAAAAGTTACAACATCTTGGAAGAACTTAATGTTACAATCCCCCAATTAAGCCCATTCAACCTTTACTCTTTGCCACTACAACCTCTCTTCAAGTGCAACAGCCCTATGAAAATAAAAAATAAGATGTCCAAGCTGGATGTGCTCCTAATCATTCAGATCCACGTCAAACTTCTTGAGTTGTAAAACTTGAATATCATTTTCTAGTCTACCATTTTTGTAGATTAGATTGCATATCTCAATCATGCACTACCATTTCATGTGCGAATCCGTAGAAAGTCCACTAAACCTTATTATTTAAAGGAAAGGAAAGGCATAACAAGTTTTTTGTTGGTGAACCATTGGAAGTATCATTAATGAGAGGTATCAATGATGAAGCAATCTATGCAACATGTGGGGGTGTGATGGTTGTTTGATGTCATGTTATTTCATAGCACATGCTCTTTCTTTCACAAGGAGCTCAATGCTTTGAGGGATAAACAACAACCTATGAGTGTGGTCAATTAATAAGAAAGGGCAAATTGTAAACTGGAAAATGAGTGTGCTATATATCAACATGTCCAAGGGCACTTTGGAATAGAACATTGAACAACACGTGACAATGGATACCTCGGCTCTTTCATCGTTGAAGAATGAAATGAAATGTGCTATGTGTTGTGAATTGTAGAGCCCCATCAACCTTTAAATGGTTGTAATGCAATTGGTCACTCCTTATAGAACCCAAGAATCATTGATTTGGGTTCCTGACTCTCATTTTGAGGTGATCATTGGCACCCCATGCTATGCCATGGTGTGTTGATGTGTTAGGTGTTGGTGAACTATCAACATAAAAAGAGGTGGATAGAACTAATTCTTGTGGTGTTGGCTAACAAGAATCGATGTTGTAATGTGAAAAGTAGATGCCCATCCCAAATCCAACTCCGTGCTCCATTGTGTAGAATCATGATGTCATGTTAGGTGTGGCTACCCACTGTATTTAAGCATATAATTGAGCAAAGGAGAAGGAACTTACAAGGATTCTCTTAGTAATGATGAATGAAATAAGAGCAGTCTAGTTTAGGAATTTGGTAGCCTGAAGCATGAATTGTAGCCAAGAGAGGCATTCTCAAAGATAGATTAGAATCAATTCCCTTGGAAAGGGGCATTGGCAAGAATGAGGGCCCTATTTGACACATATGATATTGTTACATGAGGCACTATCAACAATTTGGATTGTTTGGTAATACAACAAAAATTGGGTGGTAAATTTCATCCAAGGCTAAGTAATTATGACAGATCAATAGTGAAAAAGTTTTACAAGGAAAAGATGAAAAGCACTTTTAAAAGTGAGTCAATGAGTGCTTGACAATGTTGATAAGAGAGCAAATGGGGGTCGACAATGTTCCTTAGCAAGATACAGAATGTCATAGAATTATTTCTTACATAGCTCAAGTAGCAGAACATCTCGAGCCATCACAATGGCAAGGCACCGGTGGATGTCACCTGTGGAGAAATTATTGTCATCGCTATTCACAATTCTTGCACCATCGAGGTGTGTCACTACAACCCTACATGCATTAGCGATAGCTAGTGAGCTCACCATCTAACCCATCTTGAAATACAAACAAAGAGTCTGACATGCTTGTGGCTCGATTGGTTAGCAAGCCCAAAAAGCATAAGGAAGTTGATTTATGGGACCCTCATTTGAGAGCCAAGACACTTATCAACCTAGTTCTTCTTTGAAGGGTTCAAGTGAGAGCATGCCCATCGAGACCCAAAAGATGCTGAACTTTGCTTGAGGGAGGTGAAGACAGTGGAAACTCTAGTAGAGGACAACAATGATGTGCAAATCATTCATCTACATTGCTATAGAGGCAAAAGACTAATCAAATAATCTAGTAGCTGGTTCCCATTAAAGTTTCCCTTATAATAGATAGAGCCATTGCCAGAGTTCTATCAAGTAAAGCCAAAGATTAAAGGCATCGATGGCACAATGCCTTTGACCTATTCTCAAACTTTAAATATGTGAATGGCTCAACTATTTTGATGAGTTTAGCAAATGAATCTAGGCTCTAAGTGGGTAACATTTGGTAAGAAAATCTGAGGATGCAAGATGAACTAAAATTTAGGTTACGATGTCCAGCTACACGTTAACCTAGAGCTCATAAAGGTTGTTGGTTGCTTAACACTATAAGATGTAATCATGAAAGTTGAAATTTTCTACGAAGTGTGTAAGAACTCACTTGCTAAATCAACAAGCCTAAAAAATGGATGGTGCTTACGCTTGTGACCACACCTAGCCACCAATGCAATGCAAGGCTTTTATTAGTTTGATGGTGCTATGGTCGCTAAAAAATGTTGGGTGTGGGCCCAAAACAAGCATCCACTAGCGTAGAACTTGGTGGTAATAAAAAATATTTAAATGACAACTTTGATGGTTGAATGACGGAATGGTTATTCATGAATGGCACTTGCACATGGCTTAGTTGATCTTAAGAGACAAGGCAAACTGATCAGAGTGCCATTTGGCTCGTGCTTTGAAATAAAGTTGTTTTAAAATTCTTGAGCTAGGATGTGGAAGTTAATGGCAACATCAAATAGTCTGGAGGCATCAATAGAGCCTTGAAAAGAGTTATCTTTTCTATTTAATAGCCTATGGACCCCAGAAATGGCTCAGCTAAAGGTTGGCCCTAGAAGTTGGAAGAGCACTACATGTTGAGATGTGTCTGATACACCCTTGGTGACCCTTGAAAATTTAGATGACCGAGTGCCTTGTACACCCAGACTTGCCTATAGCCACATCAAGTATCCAAGGTGAACAAACTTTAGTTGATGAAGTAATGTAGATAGGAAAATTTGGCAAAATAGATCTGTAACTTTTGGAAAAGAATTGGATTTGATTGTTGGGCACTAAGGTCCCATTACCAAACCCATTGGCTATTGGTAGAATGCTTGAGCTGCTTGCAAGGTGAGAGTAGGTCGATGAGTGCTGCCTGGGGGACGAATTGAGAGTGGCCCCTATGAGGGCCTTCCTTAGACGTCAAACAACTGACTAAGAACTTGTACAAATATGGGAAATCTGATCTTTTTTTTAAACAAAGCATCACGATGGTCCTCGAGGATGCTCATGTAATGTGATTTCTACCCAATGCTCCTAATGTCAAAGTGAATAAATTCAACAAAACATGGGCAAACAGTGGGAGTAATTATGATTCTCTTAAGATAGTTAAATGTCTCGTCATCTAATTAATGGCATACTTGAATAGATTTATGACATTCTTACTATCCCTATCGTCTATCCTGTGAAATCACAGCTAATGAAATGGGCTTGATAGAATGAGCATGGAATGAAGACCTTATTGAGCTTAACACTAGTTTGACTTTATGAAATGGCAAGAAAGGTGTAGTACAAGTTCGAGTTTGTGTGTCAATGGAGTTGAAATACAATCACTTGATAAGATATTTTACTTGATTTGGAGGATGGAGACAACGCCTAGCCTCTCTTTTTGCTCCAAATCTTACCTTGGTGGGTCAATCTTGGTAGAAGAAATTATAAAAGGAGATTTTTTCTAGCAACATATCTATTAAAAGAAGACATAGGTGTCTTAAGATGAGGTCAACCAGAAAAAAAATACAATGTGAAAAAAATTGGTAAAAGCTAATTTGATTCTAATTTTTAGTATGAATACAAATCATGAAAGTGTGGCCTATTAATCCTTTAGGCTTTTGGAATTTAAAGCTAGCGGTGTCAAAAAAGTTACCACAAGGATGAGTAGCTTGTGGCAGCCAAGCATTCATAGTGACGTTGCTTTTTAATCCTATGACATTGGCTCTTTCTACCATTGTGAAGCATTATTCACCAAGTGTTAGATTGGTCACTCACTAATAGGGAACGTGAGCTGAGTTTAAACCACTATGAGATAGGCTAGTTTTACTTTTTTGATGAATGTGTCATGACAGTAATTCAACCTAGTTTGAGAGGAATCATTAATTCAAACAATTGGTCCTTACACTTGGTTGAAAAGCCAGTGGCACCAAGCTATCATGTGCACAATTATGATTGAATGCCTCTAACTAAGAATCCATGCAAAGATGCCATGCTTAGGCCTTACATTCACCTGTTGTTTGATAGTAAAGGCTTGGCACCACATGGATAGACGACTATAGGTTAGTCTAGGGTCATATTAGGTTAGATGGCATAGGCACAATAGGAAATGATAGTTAAAGATGAACGATGGGTAGAATCCTTTGTAGTTGACTTAAATTTGTGATGGGTTCTTGTAAGTGATAGAGTGGCCCTGCTACCAAAATCCATTAAGATCCAACCTCATGTTATTGTAGATTCATCCCTTATGAAATGAGCAATTCGTGAAGTTTATTAACAATTATGAGCTTGCTCACTCGCTCGATTGCTTACTTGCTTAACTTATCACTTTTTATTGTGAAACTTTGAGGAATACATTTGCATTGGCACTAGCAACTTGCAATGTAATGCACCGCTTAGTGGCTCGCTAAGGTGCAAGGCTAAAATGCCTCACTTTGCACTCTTTTTAAATTGCAATGATCTAGTTAGTAGATTCATGAAATAACAATTAAATTCCATAAAAGGTTAAAAATTTTTGTTGGCTTTCTCTCAATTATAATAGTAGTTCTTGTGGTTGTTCTATGAGCATGCAAGTTAGCTTAAAGGTTTGTTCAAGTTCGGTTGAGAACTGGCCCAGCTTTAATGGAGCAATGCACCTAGCAAAACACTACGCACATTGCTGCACTATATGTATACAACATGTCTGCATGCACATTTAGGGGTCTTTCTGATGCATTGGTAATCTTGTCTACTCCTTTGATAGAATTGTCAAAATATACAATCTACAAGTGGGAATATGGGACGCTGTGTGGACTACAGTAAGTGGACGATGGATGGTGCAATATGTTCTATGGTTTAAGCATTTTGGCATGTAGTTCTAGTCGAGTACTACTAGATCTATGCATAGGCTAATGTGTTATGCATGGATGTAGAGGCTTGCTTATGCACATTCATGAGAACTTGTCTATGCATGCTCAATGCAAACCAATGTGCATGGCAAGTTGCGACCATAAAGTGTAATATTTTTAGGATTTTTGGTGCTATTGGGTGCTACTGCATTTTTAAAGTGATGAGCTTTTGATTTTCTTACCTTCTTCAATAGATTATTGCAATATGCAATCCACAAGTAGGTATGTGGTACTCTTTGTGGTCTACAATAAAGTGCAATATGGATAATCTAATATGTGCTAAGGTTTAATTTGGGCCTGTAGCCCTAGTCGAGCACTGCAGAATCTTGGCACATGCTAGTACACTACACATACATGGGGGCATGCCTAGGCATGTGCTCAAAAGCCTTCCTATCTTCTAGAAAGAATTGTCACAATATAAAAATTTCTTATGGGTATGTGGGATGATATGTGCCTTACAATAAAATAGAAGATACTTAGGGCATTATGCAGTAGTGTTTGAGATTATTGGGCTACAACCCTAATTGAGCACTATTGGAGTTATGAGCACACTAATGCATTGTATACACGTGTTGTAGCACGTCCATGTATGCTTAGTGGTGACCCGCATGAGTGGCATATGGCAACCCCAACATGTAACATTTTTTTTTTTACTTTTTACATTATGAACTATTGTCATATGGATAAGGTGATTTCGTATTTGTAGTCTTACCTTCTTCATTGATAGAATTGTCTTAATATATAATCCATAAGTATGTATATGTCAAACTGTGTAGCATATAAAAAAGTGGAAGACAGTTGGTGCAATAAGTGCTACAATTTAATTATGCGGACTATAGCACAAACTGAGCACTAATGGAGGTATGCACATGACAATGCATGACACACGTGTGGGACTATTTGGGCACATTCAGTGGCAACTTACACAAGTGACATGTAGTGTCCCCAAATGTAAATATTTTTGAGACTTTTAGTGCTACAAGTTATTGCATATTGATAAGAAGATACACTATTAGTATTCTTACCTTCTTTTTTGATGTAATTATTATAATATATAATCTGCAAGTAAGAATGTGGGATGTTATGTGGCCTACAACAAAGTGAATGACTGATGCTACAATATGCACTAGGGTTTAAGCATGTTGAGCTGTAGCCCTAGTTGAGGGCTCTCGGAGCTATACACATGTTTAGTGGCAACCTATGTGTATGGCACACGGGGTCCCGATTTTGTAACTTTTTTTAGACTTTTAGTGCTGTAAGTTACTGTCGCACGGATAAGATGATTCCATAGTTGTAATGTTCCTATCTTTTTTAACAGAATTATCACAATATATAATTAAAATGTGGGTATTGGGCCCAGATTACCGCCTGCAACAAAGTGGAAGATGGATGGTGCAATATGTCAAAGGTTTTGAGCATCTTTGGTTGTAGCACCAGTAGTGCACTAATGGAGGCATGCACAACAAGGCATAATAAGCTCAAGCAGTCATCTATCCACAAGTGCTCAATGGCAATCTGCTTGCATAAGATGTGGGGACCTCAAAGTGTATGGTTTTTTAGGACTTTAAGTGCTTTGGGCTATTGTCACATAGATAAGGTGATTCCCTATTGGTGTTCTTACTTTCTTCCTTGATAGAATTGTTGTAATATATATTCCATATTTGGTAATCTGGGATCTTATATGGCATTTACAAAGTTGAATATGGTTATTATAATATGCTGTAAGCTTTCAGCTTGTTTAATTGGACCCTGAGCTGAGCACTGATGGTGTTGCACATGTGCCAATGCACTTTACATAGGAACTATAGCCTTTTTGTGTGTACTCTTAGTAACATGGGCACGTGGCTTGTGGTAACCCTAGAGTGTAATGTTTTTTTGGACATTTAGCATTGTGGGCCACTATCCCATCTATAATGTGATTTCGAATTGGTATTCTTACGTTCTTTGATAAAATTTTTGTAAGTGGTTATGTAGGACATTGTGTGACCTACAAAAAGGAGGATGATGGTTAATGGAATACATGCTAGTTTTTAAGCATGTTAGAATGTAGCCATAGCCAAATTCTGTTGGCACTGTGTGCATGCCATTTCATTGCTCGCATGCTTGGGGCCTATCCACACTCTCTTAGTGGTGACTTGCAAACATGGCATGCTGAGACCCCAAAGTGTAACATTTTTTTGTATTTTTTGTGTTGCAAGTAACTAACATATAATAGGTGATTACCTATTAGTTGTCTTTCCTTCTTCCTAGATACAATTGTCACAATATATAATCCATAAGTAGGGATATAGGATGTATTGTGGTCTATAGCAAAGTGGAAGATGGATGGTGCAATATGCACTTGGGTTTAAGCATTTTTGGTAGTAACCTTTATTGAGCACTACTACAGCTATGTGCATGCCAGTGCACTAATCATGCATAGGGGTTTGTCTATGCAAGCGCCTAGGGCCTGTCTCAATGTACTTAGTGACAACCAACACTCGTGACATGTGGGACCCCAAAGTGTAACTTTTTTGAGATTTGTATTTTCTTTGGCTATTGTTGCATGGATATGGGGATTATCTACTAGTAGTCTAGCCTTATTCCTTTATAGAATTGTTATAAGTTGGCATAAGAATTGATTTGTGATCAACAATAAAGTGGAAGATGGATAGTGCAATCTGCACTTGGGCTTAAGCATTTTGGGTAATAAATTAGAAACACTTCTACTTCTACTTGTGTATTGCCCACATCCATCATAATTTCCAACCCCATTAGCCTCCTTCAGATTATTGTATTCACCAATAGTTTTAATGACCCTTCATTGCCCCATCAATATGGCCTTCCTTCTCCTTGGTTACACAAGTATGTGAATGCCAAAACCTTTTATTTTCCTCAATACATCCTTCTCCTAAACACATTGCTCTTGTAAGTCATAGTTGCATTGGCTAGCTTCTCCATTCTTGCTATTTTTGCTAGCTTCAATCCATCTGCTTCTCCTCATAAATTTGCAACCATTTTTCCCATATAACATTGCTCCATGTAATGGCCAATATGGCCACACACAAGACACATTCGGGGGAAACCCTTACACTAAAATGTTTAGAATGTTTTTCCCAATTGTCTAATAAGCCACTTACCCAGCTTTTGTGGTTTAGATAGATCCATCAGCACAAAAACTCTAGCATAAATAGATAGTTACAGATCAATGATCTACCCATCAAGTAGAATTTGTTCCTCAATGGCCTTTACAAAGCAAAATATTCTTCGTATCCCAGTACAATAAAGAGAGCATGGGAAACCTTACCCACATTAGAGCACATGTCACAGACTTAAAATTTTGCCTTAATTCTAGGGTCCATAAATCCAATCCCATAGTACATTAAACTATTTACCTTGTCCTCCAACGATTTGAAGTGATGGCAAAAATAACTAGATGAAAGATCTAAAATTCTGAAGTTTCTAAAATTTCCCCATCTCCACTATAGCACTCTTGAAATGATAAAAAAAGGGAAGGTTGCATCCATATGTCATTCCCACAAAATCAAATTGATGAAATTCTACACACCTGCTACATGTCAAGTCAGACATAATGATTTCATACTAGGCAAAAAATAAATCTCCTTAGAAGCCACTTCTTTTACATCAATGTTTTGGGGTTTTATAGTAACACCTTCCTATTCTAAGTAAACATTATTCTCATTTAGAAGTACATCACTAAAGCTCACCTTGCATGAATTTTTTCCTCCTCTCTTATCTTTGTGATTAAATTTCTGTTGTACCCACTTTGACCTTGCTGCATCCAGTTCGGACTCAATTTTAGGTTGAACTTCTCTTTCACCACTTGGGGTTTCATTTTCATTACTTGGGATCAAATCTGTGCTAACTCCAATCTTCCCAACTTGACAAATGTCGTTTTCTAGCTACACAGCCTCAACCTTTGCACAATTATTTTCCTTTTTTTGGACACTAGTTGATTGATTAATTTGCCAGCATTGCCTAATATGTTCATCTTTGAATTAATCTCTACCTGTTTAGTTAAAAATTCCAATTCAATGCCTATATAAATTGAAGTAGAATTAACTATTGAGACATTCTCAATTAACTTAGCTGCAACCCCACAATAAACTATAGAAATAGACAACATCACATTCTTGTTTAATGATTCTACAGCATAACAGCATTTGTCCATCATCAAGTCATTCTGCATTGGAGAAAATTGATCACTATGCTTACTTTTTTTGTTGCTCTTTCATGCATTACTGCTAGCCATCTCACCCAATTTGCAAATGCAATTTTGCAACACTTCAAGAAATTAAGCAACCAAACGAGAACATATTATATTAATGTAATTATTGCAATAAAAACCTAGCAAAACAAACCACAGCAAATCCACACAATGAAAAAGCAAAGCTGCACAACCACGAGACACCAAATTTAGAATTTCAATTTTGAGATGAGAAATTGCCTTTTGAATCACAATACGGGTGACACAGAAGCAATGAATGAATTCTCGATGAACAAATCACACGTGGAACTTTTGTCTTGAAGCATTGAGGAAATTACGCATGTGCAAAACCTCTAGCACCTTCAAAATGCATGACAGAAATGGTCAAGGCACACCCAACAATTTTGAATTTAGTAATGGCCCCTCTTTTATGCTCATTGCACTCCCACGTGCATGCCAAAGCTAACTGACTCAGCATGTAGCTTCCCGCTCTAACAAGCACGCTAACTAAAATGCATGCAAATACTAGTCCGCTCCCTACCTTCGGCGATACTAGCCCATCATTGGCCTTCCCATCTCTGGGGAATACAAAATCTCCCTCCAAAATCTCCATAGTCTCCCTCCGCTCTAAAATCTCAACGGTCTCCCTCCCCTCCTAAATGTCTTAATCTCCCTCCCCTCCAAAAGTCTTTGGTTTCTTTTGATAATCAAAAAAGCTGAAGCATGCAAGGTTACCTTTATATGGAGGTTGAAATACATAGTCAACAAACAAAAGCTTACTGAGCAGTTTAGAAACGACATATCCCATTCCCAGTAAAAATCAAAATACAATACTTCATGTGCAATCCAAAGTGCTACAACATTCACATCATTTAGCACATGCATAATTCTAATTGTCTACAGTTGATGAGAAAAGTTGATAGCATCAGAAAACATAGAGTAGAAAGGATGTGGAGCATCAAAATGTACATGAATAACCCCATTTAGCTTCATAACTACAACATTGGAGTCTGATTCAAGAAAAATTGCAATAGCATTTAGGTAATGGCACCTCAAGAATTCTAAGGCTTATAACATTGCTATTGTTTCACTTTAGTTGAAGAGGCTAAAATGTCATTCTTTGCCATTAATTTGAGTGGTGTACCCTTGTAATCTCTCACAATTAGGCCTATAGTAGCCATAGAATTCATATCCAATGTGGTGTCATAGTTGCACTTTATCCAGCCCATAGTAGGAGTCCATTGTAGATTAACCAACAGCCCATGAGCCTAATTGGATTCCCACCAGGTGAACTGAATGAGTCACAACATACAGTAGTAGGGGTTATAGAAATAGCATTATGGTAATGCAAAACTTTAGATTAGGCACATTTTCACGATGCTTCCTCTTATTCTTATTAAAACATATGAAGAACAAAGTAGCATAAATAAACTTAATTGTTTCTTGATTTTTCTTGTATTGAATGTTGCAATTCATACACTCCAACACCTACTATAAATTCATAGAATTCAATGGAGTAGGCCTTCCATTTATGAGTATGAAGTTGGTTTCATATGAATTCCAAAGTTCCTTGGTCATGCAATCATTCCAAAAGTAGTGGTCGATAGATTCTTGTACCAAACAGCCCCAATGGTAGCAAGCATTGTCCACAATTTTGTGTGAATGTGGCCATGAGGTGGTAAGGAGAGGATCATTAAGGAGGTTCCACATGGAGAGCACAATTCATAATTGTAGCTTCATATTCCAGACAAAAGCAACATCCTTGTCAGTGTAATAATACTACAAGGAGAGATTACAGTAAATAGATCTGGCATTGATCACTTTGCCTTCGAATCCTACAAAGTAAAGACAATCCTTATTCTTCTATTTAGCTAATAACAGATGTGTAACTCGGTCAATAAGTTCTTCCCAAAAATATTTTTGTTCATTTGTGACATTCAACAATGCATAACAATACACAACACACTCGACCCACTTGGGTTGCAGCTCTTGCACATTAATGTAAGCCGGCCACTTGCTTAGGGAAAGGAAACTGAACTAATTATCAGTAAGACAAGATGTGTTTTTATCGTTTACAACTCCCCAATCTTTGTTTTGTTGTGTCCACTCCAATTTTTGACAACATAGACACCATGGTTTTGGAAAAAGCATGGATTCTCTAGAGATATATCAGCGCTCTATCAAGTCTCTCCAAAATTCTAGCACTTCCTTCCTTTCAATTGCACCATGTGAACTTTTTGCCAATATATCCCAAGTCCATCAACTCAAGATCCAACATTATCCAAAAAAATTCCTACTGACTTTGCTTGCTCCTAAACCACTTCCCTATTTTTTCTCCTACGGGAACATAATATTATTGAAATCCCTTACAACTAGCATGGGTCCCCCACTTTTGGCTTCATCCCTTAAGATATCCCATGCAATTATCCTCTTAGTAGGCTCCTTGGAAGCATATACAACAAAGCATTTTAGCACATTAGCATCCCCAGCACTTGCGACGAAAGCTTGATATCTTTGAGATCCACCCAGCTCCTCCAAAAAACCACCATAGCTCCAGACAGTCTAATCAATGGTTTCATCATAAACTCCTAATCTTTACTAAGCAGCACATCTACATCTTTCTTAATGAACTTCTCCACTCTTGTTGTTGTAAGAGCCACTACTATGATGTCGTGTGTTCTAACAACTCACTACAAGTATCCCCTCATTTATTTGTTCCTTATTCAACAAATATTCCATACAACACCGAATCATTTGTGATGTTATGAAAGCTTTCACCTACAACACCTTGACATTATTTGAAGGCAGCCTTGAATTCTAGCAATTTCCTTAATTGCAATAGTATTCAAAGACATTTAGTGCTACCCAATATATGGAGCTCCTTCTAGTTGTCTAAAGACCATTCCTTCACTTCTTCTTCCACTTCAACAGCACCTAGCATTCCACACTAATAGCAGTAATCAACCCCAAGCAGTCGTAGCAATTCCCCTTGGTACATACACTCACCCAGTTCCCCTCCCAGGCGTTACATTTCAAAAGGCTCTAAACACATGGTTCCATATATCCTTCCCAGCATTATATAGCTATTAATGCTTTATCTTCATAACGTGCTCACCATTCTTCTTTAAATCCTCCACACAGCTGTAAGGAGCAGTAGTAGCTTGCCCCATCACCTTAAATTTTAATATGTTGCTGATCTTCCCCTTGGCACCATACCTACTATGTCTTCATCCATTTTTATATATAAAATTTTTGGACTCTTCATACAATAATTAACATGCAATAATGAACCTCTCAAACACCTCTTCAACTATATCTTATCACCCAATAAAATGTCTAACTACTACACCTATTTCATATAGTAATTAACATTTCATAATGCACCTCTCCAACAACAGCTTGTCCCCCAGAGTGGAGCCTATGGCTTAATTTGACTCAACATGGGAAAGCATGCCAGATCCAAACATAGCAGGGATTGATAGATTGAGAGCTCTTCATGATTCTATGTGTAGTGATACATGGCCATTCTTAGTAGGTGGAGCAATTTCTTAGGTTAATTTCCTTAAGGAACAAGACCTCAACATACTATCTTGCTATAAATGGTGCAAGCCCTTTGACTAGCTTCTTAGAGAGTCTATGGCCACCTAGGCCATGGAAGTTTAAGGTAAGAGTAGATTTGTAATCCCTTAGATGTTCTTTGTTGCATGCATGCTACACTAATTTATTCAACGAGTCCATTGCCTTGGCTAACAAGCCTGGGTAGTCTTCTAAAAATTTAATTATGATGGGTATAGAACTTTGCAATTTTTGCTCTTCAATGAAGAAGAAAATGTAACAAGTTTTTTGTTGGTGAACCATTAGAAGGATCATTAATGAGAGGTGCAAATGATGGAGCGATTTGTGCAACATATGGGGGTGTGTTGGTTGTTCAATGTCTTGTTCTTTCATAGCACATGTTCTTTCTTCCACATAAAGCTCAAGTCTTTGAGGGATAAATAACAACCTATGAGCATGGTAAATTAAAAATTAAGATCAAATGTTAAAATTGAAAATGAGTATGTTATGCATCGTGAGGTCCAATGGTGCTTTAATATAACATCAAACAACACATGATAATGGATATCTTGGATCTTACATCATTGAAGAATGCAATGAAATGTGATATGTGTTGTGAATTATAGAACCCATGCATGGTGGTAATGCAATTGGTCAATCTCTATAGAACAATAGAATCATTGGTTTGGACCTCTGACTCTTATTTCAAGGCCATCACTGGCACCTCATGCTATGTCATGCTGCATTGAAGTGTTAGATGTTGGTCGACAATCGACATGGAAAGACGTGGATACCACCGAGTGTTGTGGTGTTGGGTGTTGGCTAACTAGAATCGATGTTGTAATGTGAAAAGTAGATGCCCATCATAGATCCAACTCCATGCTCCATGGTGTGGAATCATGATGCCTTGTTAGGTGAGGCTAACCACTAAGTTTAAGCATATAGATAAGAAAAAGAGAAGGAACTTACAAAGATTCTCTTAGTAACGATGAGTGAAATGGGACTAGTCAAGTTTGGGAATCAGGTACCCTAAACCCTGAATTGTAGTCTAAAGAGGCATTAGCAATGATAGATCATAATCAAATCCCATGAAAAGGGGCATTGGAAAGGGTGAGGTCTCTATTTGACACGTACCATACTATTAAATTGGGCACTATCAACAATTTGGGTTGTTTGGTAATGCAACAAAAATTGGGCAATAAATTTCATACGAGGCTAAGTAATTATGAGAGATCGATAGTGAAAAAGTTTCTCAAAGAAAAGATGAAAAGCACATTTAAAAGAGAGTCTAATAGTGCCTAACATTGTCGATAAGAAAGCAGATGGAGGCCAATAGTGCGCCTTAACTAGATATAGAATGTCTTAGAATGATTTCTTATATAGCTCAAGGAGTAGAACATCTCTTGCCATCAAAGCAACTAGAGAACATGTGGACGTCACCAAGGAGAAATTATTGTCATGGCTATTAAAAATTCTCACACCATTGATGTGTGTCATGACAGCTCTGCATGCATTGGTGATAGCTAGTGGGCTCCCCATCTGACCCATCTTGAAACACATACTAAGGAGTCTTACATGCTTGTGACTCATTGATTGAGCAAGCCCAAAAGGCTTAAGAAAGTTGATTTATGGGATCCTCATTTAAGGACAAAACCACTTATTAACCTAGATCTTCTTTGAAGGGTTCAAGTGAGAGCATGCCTATCAAGACCCAAAAGAAACTGAATTATGCTTGAGTGAAGCAAAGCCAGAGGAAACTCTGGTGGAGGCCTAAAATGATATTGAGATGCAAATCATTCATCTGACATTGGTATAGAGGCTAAAGACTAATCGAACCATCTAGTAGCTAGTTCCTCTTAAAGTTTCTTTCAAAATAGCTGATGCCATTGCCAGAGTTCTATAGGATAAAGTCACTGATCAGAGGCATCGATAACGTAATGCCTTCGATCTATTCTCATACTTTAAATAGGCTGGATGGCTTAGCTATTTTGATGAGTTGAGAAAGGGAATCTATGCTCCAAGTGGGCCATTTTTGGTAAGAAAAGTTGAAGATGTAGGAAGAACTAAAAGTTAGGTTACGATGTCTAACTACACGTTAATCTAGAGCCAATAAAGGGTGTTGGTCGTTTAACATAGTAGGATGGTGATCATGAAAGTTGAAATCTACTAAGGAGTGTGTAGCTATTCACTTGCTGAATCAACTAGCCTAAAACTGGATCATATGTAAGCGTGTAACCCACACCTAGCCCTCAGTGCAACGAAAGGCACTTATGAGTTGGAGGGTACTCTGGTCACTACAAGTTGTCAGGTGTGAGCCTACATCAAGCATCCATTGCTGTAGATCATGGTGGTAGTAGCAAATATTCAAATGAGAACTTTGATGGTTGAATGGGGGAATTGTTCCACCTAAATGGAACTTGCACATGGCTTAGCTGATCTTAAGAGACAAAGGAAACTCATCAGAGTTTCATTTGGCTCATGCTCTAAAAGGGAGTTGAGTTGAAATTCTTGAGCTGGGATGTGGAATTTAATTGCAACATCAACTAGTATGCAGGCATCAATAGAGCCTTAAGAAGAGCTATCTTTTCTATTTAATAGCCTATTAGACCTAGTAATGGCTCAGCTAAAGGTTTGGCCTACCAATTGGAAGAGCATTGCATATTGAGCGGTGTTTGATGCACCCTTAGTGACCCTTGAAAATTTGGATGTCCAAGTGCCTTCCACACCCAGTATTGCTCATAGTTACATCAGGTATCCAAGGTGAACAACCTCTAGTTGATGGAGCAATGTAGATAAGAAAAGTTGGACAAATGGATATGTAACATTGGGAAAAGGATTGGCTTTGATGACCGGGCACAGGGGTCCCATTCTTGATCCTGTCGGCTATTGACAGACTGCTTGAGCTACTTGTATGGTGAGAGTAGGTCGATAAGTGCGACCTGTAGGATTACTTGAGAGTGGCCCATATGCAGGCCTTCCCGAGACATCAAACAATTGACTAAGAACTCATATAGACATGAGAAATCTGATAGTTTTATTAATAAAATCTTTGCGATGGTCCTCGTGGATGCTCATGTAATGTGATTTCTACCTAATGCTTGTATTGTCGAAGTGAAGAAATTCAACCAAGCATGGGCAAATAGTAGGAGTAATTATGATTCACTTAAGATCTCTAAATGCCTCATCGTTTAATTAGTGACATATATGAATGGATTTATGACATTCCAACTATCCTTGTCTACTATCCAATGAAATCATAGTCAATAGAATGGGCTTCATAGAATTAGCATGGAAAGAAGACCCTATTGAGCTTAACATTAGTTCAACTTTTGAAATGACTTCAAAGGTGTAGCATAAGTTCAAGTTAGTATGTCGACAAAATTTAAATACCATCACTTAAATTTTATTTTACTTGATCTGTGAGAAGGAGGTAGGGCCTAGCCACTCCTTTTTCTTGAAGTATTGCCTTGGTGGGTCGATCATGGCAAAAGAAATTATAGGTTTGGAGTTTGGTTAAGGCATCACATCTATTAAAAGAAATCATAGGTGTCTTAAGATGAGCTCAATGAGAAAAGAAATACTGTGTGAAAAAATGGTAACAGCTCATTTGATTCTGATTTTTAGTATGAATACAAATCATGACAGTGTGGCATATCAATCCTTTAGGCTTTTAGAATTTAAAACTAGAGGTGGCAAAAAAGTTGCCACAAGGATAACTAGCTTGTGGCAGCCAAGCATTCACAGTGACGTTTGTTTTTTAATCCTACGATGTCACACTCTTTCTACCATGGTGAAGCATTATTCACCAGGTGTTAGATTGTTCACTCACCAATAAGGAATGTGAGCTAAGTTTAGACCATCGTGAGACTGATTAGTTTTACCTTACTAATGAATTTGTCATGATAGTAATTTAACCTATTATTAGAGGAATTATTGATTCACAAAATTGGTCCTTATGCTTAGTTGAAAAGCCAGTGCCCCCAAGCTATCATGTAAAGGATTATGACTGAATGCCTCTAACTTAGAATCCTTGCAAAGATGAGATACTTAAGTTGGACATTCACCTGTTGTTCGATAGTAGGGGCTTGCCACCGCAAGGACAAACGACCACAAGTTATTCTTGTGTTGAATGATGTTAGATGGTGTGGGCACCATAGAAAATGATAGTTAAAAAAGAATGATGGGTAGAATCCTTTGCAAATGACTTAAATTTGTGATAGGTGTTTGTAAGTAGCAAAGTGGCCTTGCTACCACAATCTACTAAGATCCATCCCCATGTTGTAGTAGAATCATCTCGTATGAAATGTAGCAACTCATGAAGTTTTTTAATGATTATGAGCTTGCTCACTTGCTCGATTGCTCGCTTGCTCAACTTACCTCTTCTTATTGTGATACTTTGAGCGATACATTTATATGGATACTAACAACTAGTGATGCAGTGCACCTCTTAGAGGCTTTTCTAGGTGCAAGGCTAAAATGCCTCACTTTGCAATTTCTTTAAATTGTTATGACCCAAGTAGTAGATTCATCAAATAACAATAAAATTCCATAAAAGGTTTAAAAGATTTTGCTTGTTTCATCTCTCACATTATAAAAGTAGTACTTGTGGTTTTTCTATGAGCATGCAATTTAGCTTAAAGGTTTGTGCAAGTCAGGTTAAGGACGTAGCCCAACTCTAGTGGAGTAATGCCCCTGGCAAAGCATGGAGCACATTACTGCACAATGCATATGCAACAACATGTCAACATGCACGTGCAGGGGTCTTTCTACATGCATGCATGGGGACCTATCCGTGCACGTCCAAGAGCCGATTAGTGTGTGGATGGTAGCCTTTATGCTTGTGGTGAGCAACAATCTGAGCCCACGTCATATGAGGACCCCAAGGTGTAACCCTTTTTAAGAATTTTAGCACTATGGACTACTACTACAATGGTAGTCTTGTCCTCTTCTTTGATAGAATTGTCTAAATATACAATCTACAAGTTTGCAATTGGGATGTTGTGCAGCTTATAGTAAAGTGGAAAATGGATGGTGCAATATGTGCTACTATTTAAACATTTTGGGATGTAGTGCTAGTTGAGTACTACTGATGCTATGATGAGCTAGTATCCAGCAAAGTAATGTTCCTATACAATTTATCTCATTCATTCATTTTTTTTTGCTTTAACTTTATTATATTGCTATGTAACACAAAATCTCATCTCATTTGCTATTTACATCACTTTGATTTGGGTCTATAAATTATTTTTATTTTTCTCATTTCATCTTCAAGATATATATATACTTGATATTAAATTAAAACTTTATTATTATTTTTGTTTACTTTTGTAATTCATATTAGCTCTAGGCATGATCTGATTGAGACAAAAAAGACTTTGCTGGATGCATTTTGATGTGTTCTATCCAATTCAATGTTCATTTTT
The DNA here is from genome assembly GCA_023846275.1 of Vanilla planifolia. Classification (NCBI taxonomy): domain Eukaryota; kingdom Viridiplantae; phylum Streptophyta; class Magnoliopsida; order Asparagales; family Orchidaceae; genus Vanilla; species Vanilla planifolia. Next base: position 111,750 of record JAIUJO010000359.1, read on the forward strand.
ATATTCTTTTCGACATATTGTTTACTTAATAGTCTTGCTACTCATTATTAGATATTTTCTTTTGTGTTTAATTTGATGATCGAAGATATTATCCTTGATCTACTTAGTGTCATAAAGTGCAACTTTCCCATTTACTTTAAATAATTTTAGGTTAAATGTATATTTATTTAATAACAAAACAATAGTCATGATTATTCATGTTTATTTATTTTCATAGTTCCGCTCATTCCAAGCAATGCGTCATCAAGAGTAGTTGTGTCGTTGGACTCGTTCTAACAACCCTTATCCAATTAAATATTTATTTTTATATTTGATATACTCTATTTTATAAGATTTTAGATTATATGTAAGGAAATTAGATTAATATGTGATTTGATGGTTGATGGTGCTCTAAATCTCCTTGGCTCTTGGAGAGCATCTTTCTTTTATAATTTGTCTCATTTCTTAAAATATTTTGCTTCAATTTCATTATATTATAATGTAAGTCTAAATACCTCTCATGTGTCATTATATTCTTTTTATTTAGCTATAATACATAGTTTAATTCATCTAATTTTAGTTTTAATGTTTATTTATTTAATATTAAAATAATGTTTTATTATTATTTGTGCTTATTTACTTTGATAATTTGTAGTAATTCTAAACAAGTTTGGATTGAGATAAAAAAATATCATTGGACATGTCTGAACGAGTATTATCATATTAAATATTGCTTCTTATATTTGTAAATTTTTTTTTTATTAATTTGGCATAATTTATGAGTCTTTTTTATTTTTAGCATATTTGATGATTGAGAATTTATAGTAAACCTTCTTTGTATCATAGAATGTAGTTTTCTTAACAATTTATCTCTTTGTTTAAATTTTTTTATTTGAATTAGTTATATTATAATGTAACTCTAAACTTCCTCTAATGTGACCTTTACATATCTTTGATTTGGCTATATTATATTACCTAAATTTATGTTCTTTTTATTTCAGTATATTTTTACTTAATATTCAAATATTAGTTTACTTTTAGTTATGCTTATTTACTTTGGTAATTCACAATAAATCTTAACCAAGTCTAATCAAGATAAAGCAAATTAGCTTATCTCATTTGCTTCAAATTATTCTCTTTAACTTGTATTACATAGCTTTATTTTATCTTATTTCAACTTTATTATACATTTACTTAATATTACTTATGCAAATTATCTTTTGTATTTCAATATAATTCCAAGATTCGATCGATACGAAGAAAAAGTCATTGCACTAGTCTTAATTAACACTATAAAAAATATAAATTTTTATGTTTTTTAAAAAAGTTATTTTCTATGATTTTGGCATGTTTTATGACACATTTCAATTCATACAAGATTTGATGATCAAGAAAGTTACACTCGATCTACTTAGTACTATATAATGGATCCTTTTCTTAAAATTTATCTCATTTATTCAAAATTTTCACTTTCATATCATTGTTTTATTATGTAACTCTTAATTTCATAATGTGTAAGAATTACATCACTATGATTTCATTATATTAAATTACTTAGATTTTTCTTATTTCAAATTTAATGTATATTTAGATAATTTTTTATGTAAAATTTTATTATTACTTAAGTTTACTTGAATTTCTAATTTACAAAAATTTGAAACAAGGTCTAATCAAGACAAAGCAAACATTGATGTACAAGTCCCAATGAGCTATATTCAACTACATATTCATTTTAATATTTTCAAGAAATTTATTTTCAATAGTTCTACAATATTTTATTAAATTTCTTTGTTGATACCTATTTTGATGAAGAAGGATGTTGTTCTTGACCTCTAAAGTATCTTGGATTGCATCTTTCCCATACAATTTGTCACATTTATTCTATTTTTTCTCTTTGATTTTGTTATATTACTATGTAACTTTAAACCTGAGCTCCATTGACCACTACATTGCTTTGATTTGATGATATTAACTTAACTTATCATATTTTAGTTTTCATATATATTTACTAAATATTTAGATAATAATTTATTATTATTTATACTAATTTAATGTGGTTTCATTTAGATGAATCAAATATTATTGGACTCATCTTAAATATCTCTACTAAATTAAATATTCATTTTTACAATTTTAATTATTCTATTTTTTTAATTTTTACATACTTTGAGATACTTTTTTACTATATTTAATAATCAATGATGTAAAAATTTATTTCCTTAAAATCTTCTAATATAACTTTCCCATAAACTTTATCTCACTTCTTCAAATATTTTATTTTGATTTGGTTATATTACTATATAAACTAAATCTCCTCTTGTTTGACTTTTAAATTGATTCAATTTTCTTGATTCAATTTTAATATTTCTTTACTCCATATTAAATTTACAATGTAATTTTTATTTATACATTTTTTTAATTCATAATTATTCTATAAAAGATCCAATCGATATGAAACAAATGTCATTAGACTTGTTAATGCAAGCTCTATTCAACTAAATGTTGATTTTTATATATTTTTTTAAAATATTTTATTTTCTTTTGTTTTGGCATGGTTTATGAAACACTTTCAATTGTACTTGACTTAACGATCTAGATGTTTCACTCCATTTCCTTAGCATCATGGAATTTAAGTTTTCTATAGCAATTTGTTCATTTCTTAAAATGTTTTGTTTTAATTTAGTTATATTACTATATAACTCTTAATGTCTTCTCATGTGTCATTTTGATTACTTTATTTTGGATAAATAAAGTCCTTGAATTTATCATAATTTATCTTTAGTATATATTTACTTATTATTAAAATAATAATTTTTTACTAGTTTTGCTCATTTTATTGTGTAATTCTCAAAGCTTCCAAATGATGTTCAATAGATATGAAAAAACATTGTTAGATATCTTGAAAATCTTTATCCATTTAAATATTCATTTTTATAATTTTAATTATTTTATTCTTTAGAGTTTTAAAATACTTTATGACATATTTTTATTTGCATTAGATATGAATATCGAGGTTGTCTCATTCGAACTCCATAATATGATAGAACATAATAGTCCGATTCAATTTATCTCATTTCTTCAAATTTTTTGTTTTGATTGTGTTATGTTACTAAGTAGCTCTAACTCTCATGTCATTTGAACTTTACATTATTTTCATTTAATTATATTATGTTTCGTGTATTTATCTTATCTTAAGTTTAACAAATATTTTTTGAATATTAAAATAATATTTTTCATCATTTATAAATATTTACTTTTGTTATTCACAAATATTCTAGAGGCTATATTAACATGAAACAAATTTCATTGAAGTCATTCTGATGAGTTCTCTCTAATTAAACATTCTTTTTTATGTTTTTATTAAAATATTTACATCTGGGATTTTAGCAAGTGTTATGAGATATTATGTTCAATTTTGTTTTGGCAGCCAAGGATCTTATGCACGATCACCTTAATATTTAATTATAGGTCTTACCATGTTTTGTTTGTTCGTTTATTTATTTTGGTTGTTCAAAGTAAATCTCCACAAGTTCTAATCCAGGCCAAATAAAGAAGTTTTGGGCTTATGATAAGATCTATCAAATTAAATATTTCTTTTTATATTTATATTCAATGTATTTGACATGTATGGTGAGACATTTTGTTTCAATCATAATTTGATGATCAAAGATGCTACACTCGATCTTCTAAGTATCTTGAAATGCAACTTTTCTATGCAATTTATGTATTTTAGCATTAATATATACATTTACTTAACATAAAAATTATACTTTACTTTTATTTATCTTTGTTTACTTTGGTAATTCAAAGTAATTCCAATCAAGGTTTGGTTATGGTGAAATAAATATCTTTAGACACATCTCGATGTTCTTTATCCATTAAATATTTATTTTAATACTTTTTAGTAATTTAAGTTTTTGTGTTTTGGTACATTTTATAAGACAATATATTTTCTATGTTGTATGACTATCAAAGAAGTTACACAAAATCTTCATTGTAACTTGTAATGCAATATTTTTATATAGAATTTAGCACATTTATTGAAATTGGTCACTCTGATTAAGTTACATTACTATGTAAATTTTAATCTCATCTCTTATTACATTTACATGGCTTTGATTTAGTTATACAACTTTGCTTCAATTTTTCATATTTTAGTTTTAATAATCCTTTACTTAACACTAAAATATAAATTTATTAAGATTTTTGTTTATTTACTTTTATAAGATGAAACAGGGTCCGATTAGAATGAAACAAATTTTGTTGGACACTTCTTCACAAGTTCTATCAAATCAAATATTTTTTTTTATATTTTTAAGCATTTTATACTCGATAGTTTTGTCAAGCTTTACTAAATATTTTAATTTGTGCCTAATTTAATGATCAAAGATGTTTTCCTAGCTCTCTTTTGTAACTTGGAATACAACATTATCATGCAATTTATCTAATTTTAGCTTCAAGAAATATTTATTTAAAATTGAAATACCAATATATGGTTATTTATATTTATTTACTATGATAATTCTTAATACCTTTTAATTATGTCTTATTTAGGCAAAATAAACATCATTGGGCCCATCACAACGTGCTTTATCCAATTAAATATTCATTCCATTTTATAAATATTTCATTTTTAATTGTTTTTTAATTTTTATGTTATTTTTTCATTTAAACCAAATTTGGTGATCTAGGATGGTACTCTCAATCTTCTAGGCATCTTGGAGTGCAACTTCCCACACAATTTATTACATTTCTTCAAATTTGAGTAATCAATTTAGATAATCTATAACAAGTAACGCAAGATTTTTAATATATGAAAATCATGTTTTATTGTAGTCTTTTATGTATTTTTACTTTCTTAATTATAGCAACATAGTTTTTATACTTGTGTGAAATTTTTTTTAAATAATATGGCATTTCCTTTTAATATTTTCAAATTTTGTTCATTAATTATTCTTTATGTTTTGACTATTTTACACTTTTTGCATTCGAAAGTATTTTTCCTTGCATTTTGAAACGTTATGACAAACAATTTAAAGTTCATGTAAATTTGGTAGACCTCACTGTGCTCCTTTCTATTTCCTAAAAAGTTTTAATGTATCTAATCATAGTAGCAAAAGCCATTGGAATTTCTATTTTAAATATCGTAAGAATCCGTTTTGTTATTATTATTAATTGATCGTAGGAAAAGGATTACTTAAAGAAGAAAAATCAATTAGTTATTCAACAAGGCTTCAATGTCTTTTTTTGCTTTAATATTTATTTATTTAATTTTTAAATAATGATTTATTATTTTTGATACATATTTACTTTGGTGAATTGTGGTAATTCCAAATGATGTCTGATTAAGACAAAAAATATAGGTTGACACATCTAGATGAGTATTATCAAAATAGCTATTATTTCATATATTTCTAAATAATTTATTTTCTATAAATTTGATGCAATTTACAAGACCTTCGGATTAATAGTTATTTTGATGATTAATAATTTACATTTGATCTCCTAATATCTTAGAATGCATTTTTCTTGAACAATTTGTCTTTTTTTTAACATATTTTGCTTTGAGTTGGTAATATTACAATGTGACCCTGAATTGCCTTGCATGTGACCACAACATGTGTTTAATTTGGTTGTATTACTTTCTTAAATTTATCACTTTTTTGATTTAATATTATTTTACTTAGTAGTTACGTAATAGTTTATTATTATTTTTGCTCATTTATATATGTAATTGACAATAATTCCCAATAAAGTCTAATTAAGATGAGACAAATATCGTTAGAGTCATCTTGATGAGCTCTATCTAATTGAAAGATAGTTTTATTTCATACATATCAATTTTTATGATTAAGGATGCTACACTCGATCTCAAATATTTTAACCAACAATATCAAATACAATCCACATTTTTACATTTTTAAATATTTTATTTTCAATCATTTGTGTATGTTTTATGAGATATTTAAATTCACACATGATTTGATGATCAAAGAAGTTCATGTTGATATACTTTGTACCCAAAAATAGAACTTTCCCAAACAATTTATCACATTTCTTCAAGTTATTAGCTTTGATTTTGTTATACTTTTTTATAATTATAAATCTCTTATTATGAGACATTTATATGTCATTCATATGGGTGCATTACATTGCTCCAATTTATCAGATTTAAGCAGTAATAATTATTTGCTTATATCAAAAAAATGATTTCTTTTTACTTATATTTAGTTTCTTTTGTAATTGTCAATAATTTAAAATTAATTTCCATCAAGTTGAAATATACAAAGCTTGACTCAACTCATCAAGCTCTATCAATTTTAATATTAAATTAATTATACTAAATATTTTAATTTTTTGGTTTTTCCATTATTTTTTAGGCATATTGATCTATACAAGTTTGACAATCAAGGATCTTGCATTAGATCTTCTTTTACGTATTTGTATGCAATGTTCTAGTATAATTTATCTTAATTCTTTATATTTTTCACTTTGATTTGATTGTATTATAGTGAAACTCTAAAACTTCTCTTATGTGGTATTTCCAAGGATTTAATTTAGTTATATTATATTAATTAAATTTATCTTATTTCAACTTTAATATATATTTACATAAGAGTAAAATAAGAAATTAGTAGTATTTATGCTTGTTCAATTTAAACAAGATCCAATCGAGATGAAACAAACATTTTTACGCTCTTCTCCACATGCTTTATGCCATTAAAAATTTATTTTATATATTACTTTAAATTTTATTTTCTTTGGTTTTTTTATTCTTTATGAGACATTTTTATTCATAAAGTATTTAATGATCAAATACATTACACTTGATCTACTTAGTGATCTAGAATGTATTGTTTATATAAATTTTATCTCATTTTTTTAAATTTTTTATTTGTAGTTGGTTATATTACAATATAAATCTAACTCTTCTTTATATGACATTTACATTTTTTGTCATTTTCTTTATTTATATTGCTTCAATTTATCTCAATTTAGTTTTAATATATATTTATAAATATTAAAATAATAATTTAATATTTGTTAGGCTAACTTATATTGGTAATTCATAGTAATCAAAAGGAAGTCAATCTTTGACGAAACTAACTTTTTGCATTAGTTTCAAAATAATCTATCAAATTATATATATATATATATATATATATATTAATATTTTTAAATATTTATTTTTCAATAGTTTGAACATATTTTATGAGACATTTTTATTAGCACATTATTTGACTATTAAGGATGTTAGTCTCAACCACACTAGTATCTTAGATTGCAACTTTACTCTACTAATTATCTCATTTTTTGAACCTTTTTAATTTGATCTTACTATATTACTATGAACTCTATTTTCTTATAATGTGTCCCTTTCATAGCTTTGGTTTGGTTGTATTAAAATTCTTTAATTTATTTTACTTTATATTTATTAAACATTTATTTAAGATTAAAATATATTTTTAACATTATTTATGCTTGTTTACATTGGTAATTCATAGTAATTTCAAATGAGCTATGATCAAGATGAAACAAATATTGTTGGACAAATCCTAACAAGCTCAATCCTACAAAATATATTAATTTTTAATTTTGAAATTTTAATTTCATTATATTTTAATATCTCCTTAGTCTCTTTGAATAAAACTTTTTAGTAATATTTAGTTTATTTCTTCAAAATGTTTTTGCTTTGGTATAGTTATATTTTTATGAAACACTTATTCTCCTCTCATGTAACCTTTATATCACTTTGATTTAATTATATTATGTCACTTCAATTAATCTTATTTTAGCATTAAAATATTTAACTAGTATTAATATAATAATTTATCATTATATTTTTATTTATTTTAGTAATTCCTAGCAATTCTAAACAAGGTTAGATAAAGAGAGAACTAACCTGGTTTGACACACCTTAAAAAGATTTATTTAATTCAATATTTATTTTTATATATTTAAATAATTTTCAAAGGGTTTTGCATGTTTTACAAGATATTTGAATTCAACTTAATAAATCAACAAAGGATATTACACTTGATGTCCTTCTTAATTTGGAAAATAACTTTCCTTTAAAATTGTTCTTCTCTCATCTTATTTTTTTATATTGCATTTGTTGTATTACTATGAACTGTAATTCTTCTTCCACGTGACCTTTAATATACATTTACTTAATATTAAAGTAATTATTTATTATTTTTTATTTTAATTTATTTTTTGTGGCAATTCAAAAAGAAGCTAGTTTGGGATAAAATGGACATTCATGGACTCTTCTTGATAAGCTATATCCAATTAAATATTTAGTTTTTTAATATTTTAAGATATTTCTTTTTTTATGATTTTAACATGCTTTATAAGATATTTTATTATGTAATTGATTTAAAATTCAATGATGTTATAATCCATTACTTCGATATCTCAAAATAAAACTTTCCTATATAATTTATCTAGTTTCTTGAAAATTTTTACTTTGACTTGGTTAAATATTATGAAACTCTAATTGTTCTCTTAAGTCTTTATTACATTAATTTGATTTAATTATATTATACTATTTTAATTAATCTCATTTTAATTGTAAGATTATTTTATTTAAAATTAAAATAATAATTTTTGCTTATTTATCTTTCATAATTTAGAGTAATTAAAAACATGGTTAGATCAAGACAAATCAAACATCATTTGGCTCACTTTTAAAAGGTTTATTCAATTTTATATTTTTAAATAATTTATTTTTAAGGAATTTTTTAAGCATTATGAGTAATTTTGATTCGTACATAACTTTAAGATTATGGATGTTACTCTTAATTCCCTTAGTTTCTTGGAATGCTACTTTCTTATATATTTTGTGTGATTTTTCTAAACATTTTTTTCATTTATTTAGTTGTATTACTATTAACTCTAAATGTACTCTTATTTAACATTAATATTGCTTTGATTAAATTATATTTTAATGCTTCAATTTATCCCTTTTTACTTCTATTATATATTTAAATAATTTTAAAATAATAATTTATTATTATTTATGCTTATTTATTTTTATTGTACATTGTAATTTGAAATAAGGTCTGATAAAAAAATAAACATCATTGGACTTGTCTTGATGTGTTATATCCAAATAAAAATTCTTTTTTATTCGTATATGATTTAACGGTTGAGGATGTTACACTTAATCTCCTTAGTCGTGGAATACAACTTTCCTATACAATTTATAACATTTTTTAATCACATTTTAGTTTTATTATATATTTACGTAACATTAAAATAATAATTTCTTATTATTTTTCCCTATTTACTTTTGTAATTTATAGTAATTTAAAAAGATGTACAATCAGGGTTCAACAAATGTTATTGGACTCATCTCAATGAGTTCTATCCAATTATATATATATATATATATTTGATTAAAATATTTTATTATCTGGGGTTTTGATAACTTTTTGAGAAATTTTTATTTGTATCATATTTGATGATCAAAATTTCATAGTTCATGTCCTTAATATCTTGTAATATAACATTCCCTTACAATTTATCTCATTTCTTAAAACTCCTCACCTTGATTTTATTATAATATTATACAACTCTAAATTTCTTATTATGTGACCCTTACACTGCGTTTATTTCAATATTTAAATTCAATTTATTGTATCTCAATTTTAACATGTATTTATGTATTATTAAATTAATTTTTTAAATATTGATTCTTATTCAATTTGATTATCCATAACATGTTTAAAGGAGGTTAGATTGGGACAACAAATGTCAAGAGACTTATCCAATGAGCTCTATATAATTAAATATTTATTTTTACATATGTTTTCTAAGATTTTGGAAAGTTTTATGACATATTTGGATGCTTAATTTGATGATCAAAGATATTACACTCAATCTTTTTGATATCTTAGAATGCAACTTTACCTTGTAATTTCTCATTTCTTCAAATTTTTCATTTTGATTTGGCTTCAATGATATCAAACTCTAATTCTCCTCTCGAGCGACCATTACATCACAATGATTTTGTTATATTAATTTTCTTCAACTTAATCTTATTTTAGAATTAATAAATATATACTTCATATTAAAAATATTATTTATTATTATTTAATATTTATTTTAATTATTGTTATCTTTTATTATTATTTAAAATTTAATAATAGAAGATGAATGAGGATTTTGTATTTGACCCTAACTTTTTGGAAATACAACTCTCTAATGCAATTTATCTCATTTTTTCAAATCTTTTACTTTTGTTTGTTATTATTATTATGCAACTCTAAACCACTATTATTATCCCATTTATATTACTAAAAGTTTGTGGCTTTACATTAGTTCAATTTATCTCATTTTAGCTCTAACATATATACTTAATATAAAAATAGTAGTTTATTTTTATTTATAATTATTTACTTTGGCAATTAATAATTTTTAAAAATGAGGTCTAGTCAAGATACGACAATCAATCTTAGAGTCACCTCGAAGAGCTCTATCTAGTTAAATATATTATTTTTTTAGATTTTGATATGCTTTATGAGATATTTTTTTTATAAATATAATGATTAAGGGCACTCAATCTCCTTAATATCATAGAATATAACTTTTATATTTTAATTTATCTCATATTTTAAATTTTTTTGTTATTTTGTTATATTATTATGTAACTCTAAATCTCTAAAGTAACTTTTACAAAGCTTTGATTTTTTTTTTACTATATTACTTGAATTTATCTCATTTTACTTTTAATATTTATTTAGTTAATATTATAATTATAGTTATTTTTTTAATGTTTACTTATTTAATTTTTATAATTTTTAGTAATTTTAGAAGTGGTTTGATTCAGAAAAAATAAATATTATTGGACTTGTAACTCTAAGCTCTATTAATCTAAATATTGATTATTATATTCTAATTTTTTTTTTTTTGGCACGATTTATAAGATATTTTGACATGTACTTATTTTGATTATCGTGGATGTTTTACTTAATCTCTTGGAATTTAGCTTTCATATATAATTTATCTTTTTTTTTCAAAGTTTATATATTGATTTGGTTATATTACTATGTAGTCGTAAATCTATTCTCATGTGACCTTTGATTGTTTTGGTTTGACTATAATTAAATCCATCAATTTATCTTATTTTAGCTTTAATATATATATATATATATATATATATATATATATACAATATTAAAATAATAATGCATTTTCACTTTAGCATTTTTGTTTTTGTAATTCATAGAAATTCAAAACAATGTTCTATCGAGGTGAAATAAAAGTTATTTGACTCATCTTGATTAGCTTTATCCTTTTAAATATTTATTTTAAGATATCTAGGTATTTTATGTTCTTTGGTTTTTCTATGTTTTATGATATATTTTTATTTATGTTAGATTTGATCATTATAGATGTCACACTTGAACTCCTTAATTTGTCTCTTTTTTTTTAATTTTTGCTTAGATTTGGATATGTTATAATATAACTTTAAATCTCCTTACGCCACACCATTACATCTCTTTGTTTTTTTATTATATTCTTCAATTTATCAAATTTAAATTTTGACATATATTTACTTAATATCAAAATAATATATTTTTTGAATTTTTAATGCTTATTTATTTTAGGAATTCATAGTAATTCTAAAGAAGTTTGATCAAAAGAAATTAAACATTTTTTTACTCATCTCAACTAATCCATCTAATTAAATACATAATTTTATATTTTTTAAAAATTTATTTCAATAAATTTCGTATGTTTTACGAGATTTTTTTATTCATACTTAATTTGATGATCAATATATGTTTTAATTTGATCTTCTTAGTATCTCAAAATGCAACTTTAATTTGGTTATAATATTATAAAATTTAATTTCTTCACTTTTATAGTCATTATGTTGTGTTTGATTTGGTCAAATTATATTTCTTCAATTAATCATATTTTTAAATTAATGAATATTTACTTAATATTAAAGTAATTATTCATTTCAATATATGTTTATTTACATTGGTGATCTACAGTAAGTCATGCAAACATCTGATCAAGACAAAACAAAAGCTGTTATGCTAATTTCAATGAGTTCCATTTACTTAAATATTTATTTTTTTACTGATAAATTTTTTATATTAATTGGATTTAGCATTCTTGATGAGGAATTTTGATTCAAAGAAAATTTGACCATTGAAGACATAGCATTTGATCTCCAAAATATCTTAGAATGTAGCTTTCCTACATAATTTATCCCATATCAACTTTAATATATAATTTCTTAACATAAAAATAATAATTAAATAATTTGTTTTATTTAATTTTTTAATTAACAAGGATTTTCAACAAGGTAAGATTTAGATGAAATAAATGTCATTAAAGTCTTGCCAAGGAACTTTGTCAATTAAATATTACTTTTTTGTATTTTTTAATGTTTTACTTTTTAAGATTTTGGCACACTTTAATATTTGTACAATATTTGATGATCAAGGACATCACAATCGATCAGTTTTATAACATGCAATGCAATCTTCCTGTAGAATTTATCTCGTTTATTCAAATTTTTTACTTTGATTTGATAATATTATATTGTATCATTAAATCTTAAATTGTGTGTTATTTACATCAGTTTGATTTGGTAAAATTATATTTCTTCAATTCTCTTATTTTAAAATATATCTAATTAATATTAGAATAAAATTTAATTATTAATTACATTGATTTACTTTTGTATTTGGTAGTAATTCTAAACAATGTTCAATCAAGATGAAACGAACTTCATTGTACATGTCTCAACTACTTCTATCCAATTAAATATTTATTTTAATATTTCTAAATATTTTATTTTCTGTAGTTTTGCCATTCTTTGTGATATATTTTGATTCATTCCTAATTTGGTGATCGATCATATTGTCTTTGATATCTTTAGTGCCTTGGAACGTAACTTTTATGTACAATTTATGTAATTTAGCTTAAACATAAATTTATTTAATAATGAAACACTAATTTGTGATTAGTTTTTTTATTTACTGTGATATTCACATTAATTCAAAAATGACATCCAATTGAGATGAAAAAAATATCGTCGGGCTCACCTCAATGAGGTTTATCCAATTAAATGTTTATTTATGTATACTACAATTGTAACATTTTCTATTTTTTGCATAATGTATGAGCCATTTTGATTCATAATTGATTTCACGAGTGAGAACGTTACTATCATCCTATTGGTATGTTGGAGAGAAACTTTAATAAAATTTAACTCATTTATTCAAATGTTATGCTTTATTTTGGCCATATTGCTATGCAACTTTAAATGCTCTCCCATGTCCCATTACATTGCTTTCATTTGGTTACATTAAATTAATTCAATTTATCTCATTTTAGCTTTAATATATATTTATTTATTATTAAAATACGAATTTTTATTATTCATGGTAATTTAGTTTGGTAATTCGTTGAATTTCAAACAAACTCAATCAAGATAATACAAATATTGCGAGACACATCTCAATCAATTCATTAAATTATCCATTATTTTTATATTTCTCAATATTTTATTTCCTAGGAATTTTTTTAGTCAGACCTGGTTTGACAAACAAGATTGCTATGCTCTATTTCTTCACTATCTTGGAATATAAATTTTCTAAAAAATTTATTTATTGTTTTCAAAATGTTTTCTTTGAATTGTTTATATTACGATGACCTTCTATCGCATGACCTTACAGGTCTTTGAATTGTTAGACTTACACTGCTTTAGTTTATCTTATTTTTTATTTAATATACATCTACTCAACATTCAAATAATAGTTTATTATTGATTTATATTGTTTAATTTTGTAATTCATAGTAATTCTAAATGCAGACTAATAGAGATAAAATAAAAGTTATTAAGCTCTATGCAATTATATATATATATATATATACATATTTATTTTCAAAATATTTAATGTTTTTTTTAATTTTGATGTATTTAATGAGACATTTTAATTCGTAGCTAATATGATGAGAAAGGATGTTAAACTCGATCTCCATAATATCTTAGAATACAATTTTCCTCTATAATATATCTTATTTCTTTAAATTTTCTTTTTGATTTGCATATATTATTATGCTACTTCCATTTATCTAATTGTAGCTTGACTATACATTTATTTAATATTAAAAAAAATTATTATTATTTATACTTAGTTACATTTGTAGCTCTTTGTAATTCGACATGAGGCCAGACAAATATGAAACAAACTTTGTTGGATTCCCTTTGAGGAGCACTATAAAATATAATATATATTTTTATATTTTTAAAAATTTTATTTTCTTTTTACTATAGTATTCTTTATGAGAAATTTTAAATCAAACATGATTTGATGATCAACAATGTTACACTTGATATATTTGGCACCCTATAATAGAACTTTCCCTCATAATTTATCTTATTTATTTAAATTATTTTATATGATTTAGTTATATTTCTTTACAACTTTAAATCTCATCTCGTGTGACATTTACATGTGATCCATGTGGTTGCATAACTCACATAAATTTATCTTATTTTAACCTCAATATTTATTTATTTAAGATTAAAAATAATAATTTTTTATTTATGTTTATTTTCTTAGTTGATTTGCAATAACTCAAATCTCATTCCAATCAAGATGAAACAAATATCTTTGGACTCATCATAATGAGCTCTATCTAATGAAAATTTATTTATTTATTTTTAAATATTTTATTTTCTAAGGTTTCTATACTTTATGAGATATTTCAATTTATTCCAATTTTGATAATCTAGGATATCACACTTGATCTTCTTAGTCTCTTTTTGTGTAAGTTTTTAGTATAATTTCTCATTTCTTTGAAGGTTTCACTCTTATTTGGTAATATTACTATGTAACTCTTAATATCCTCTCATGTGATATTTACATCACTTTGTTTTTTGTTGTATTATATTATTTTAATTTATCTCATTCTAACTTTAATAAATATTTACTTAATACTAAAATAATATATTTTTAATATTTATGCCTATTTAATTTGGCAATTTATGGGAATTCTAAGTGAGGTCCAATCGAAATGAAACAAGGTCGTTGAACTTTTCATAATGAGCTCTATCTAATTAAATATTTATTTTTCTATTTTAAATATTTTTTTTTTTTATGATTTTGAGAATTTTTAGATGGTAATTTGATTTGTCTATTATCTAACAATTAATTATGTTACCAATCCTATTCGTACCTTGGTATGCATCTCTCACACAATTTATTTCATTTTTTCAAATTTTAGAGTTCGATTTTATTAATTGCCATCAAACTCTAAATTTTCTCTTATGTGTCTATTACATTACATTGATTTGGTTATATTATATTACCTCAATTAATTTGAATTAGGTTATAATACATAATTACTTAATATTAAAATAATAATTTATTATTATTATTTATGTTTGTTTACTTTTTTAATCCATTATAATTCCATAAAAAAGATAGAAATAGAAGAAATAAAAGTCATTGAACTTGTTGTGATGAGCTCTATCAAAATTAAATATATATTTTTTTATATTTTTAATTAATTCATAGTAATTTCAAATATAGTCCAATAAGGAAAAAAACAAACATTAATGGACTCCTCTCGATAGGGTCTATCCTATTAAATATTATTTTTTATTTAATAAATATTTTATTATCTAATATTTTTCTTGTTTTATGAGTTTTTTTATTTGTATATGATATAAGGATTAATGATGTTGTCAATCCCATTAGCATCTTTAAATGCAACTTTCTCGTATGATTTACCTCATTTTTTCAAAATGTACATTTCTATTTGATTATGCTACAATGTAACTCTAAATCTCTTCTCATGCAACCATTATATCACTTTGATTATATTATATGAGATTATTTTAATTTATCTTATTTTAGCTTTTATATAAATTCACCTAATATTAAAAAAAATAATTTGTTATTATATATGGCTATTTACTTTGGTAAGAGCAATAATTCCAAGTGATGTTTGATTGAAATGAAATAAAAATCATTAAACTGATCTCAACAAACTCTATCTAATTAAATATTTAATTTTCTATTTATAAATATTTTTTTTCCAAGGTTATTGCATGCTTTATAAGGTATTTTGGTTCATGCATGATGACAATCAAGGCTATTATATGCAATCTCTTTAATATCTTCGAATGCAACTTTCTTATAAACTTTATATGATTTTTAAAATTTTTTTGCTTTAATTTAGCTAGATTACCATATAACTCTATATCTTCTCCGATGTAACCTTTACATCACCTTTATTTGGATATGTTACATTGCTCCAAACCTTCTTATTTAAGCTTTAGTATTTAAATAATATCAAAAATAATAATTTTTTTATGTTTATGCTTATTTGTTTTAATCATTCTAGGTAATTAAAAATTAGAACAAATCAAGGAAAACATCTTTGGACTCCTCTCGGAATGCTCTAGCCAATTAAATAATTTTTATATATTATTAAATATTTTCTTTCTAAGGTTTTTTGCTACTTGCTTTGATATTTTGATTCCAACATTATATGATGGTTGATGATGTTATACTTGATATCTTTAGCAACTTTGAATGCAACTTTATAGTGCAATGTTTTTTATCATTAAATGTTTTGTTTCAATTTATTATATTAATATATAACTCTAAATCCTTTCTCATGTGACCTTTACATCCATTTGATATGGTTACATTATATTCCTTCAAATTATCTCATTTTGGATTTAATATAATTTACTTAATATTCAAATAATCATTTATTATTATATATTATTAATTTTTAAATCACAATAATTCTAGATGAGGTTCGACGAGATGAAACAAATGTTGTTACACTCATCTCGACAAGCATTATCCAATATGATATTCTTTTTTATATTTTTAAACATTTTATGATCAAGAGTTTTGACATCCTTTGCATGACATTTTAAATTGTTCTCTATTAAATGATAGATGATGTTGCACTAGATCTCATTCACATTGAGGAATGAAACTTTCATATACAAATTGGTTTATTTTTTCAAATTTTTTGTTTTGATTTGTTTGAATTTTTTTGTAACTATAAATATTCTCTTGTGTGATCCTTATATAGCTTTTATTTTGTAAGATTGAATTACTATAATTTATCTCATTGTAATTTTAATATAAATTTATTAAACATTAAGAGACTAATATATTATTATTTAGGTTTATTTACTTAGGTAATTTTTAATAATTCTAAATCAAGTGTAATCAAGATAAAAGAAATATTATGAAATTAATTTTGACTAGGTTTATCTAATTAAATAATCATTTTTATATTTATAAATATTTTATTTGCATGAGTTTTAGCACATTTTATGAAAAATTTAGATTCATATATGAGATGACAATTAAGGATGTTATATTCCATCCCCTTTGTACTTTGGAATGAAACTTTCCTATATTATTCATAACATTTCTTCAAATTGTTTGCTTTGTTTTGTTTATATTACTATTTAACTTTTAATCTCCTCTCATGTGACCTCTACATTGCATCAATTTGGCTATCTTACATTTTTTCGATATATAACATTTTAGCCTTAACAAATATTGACTTAATATTAAAAATAATAATTTGTATATTTTATTTTTTAAAATATTAAATTATTATTTTATTAATATATATATATATTATAACTAAATTGAAATTTCTTTTTCCATTATCATTTTATAATAAATTACTATTTTAGTAATAATTTATATATTATAACTAAAATGAAATTAAACGTAAATAAATGATAATAAATTATGAAATTAAAAAAGAATAAATATTATTATTTTAATAAATAGTAAATATGTCATAAACCGAAAATGAGATTAAGTTAAGCTATGTAATATATATCAAAGTAATGTAAAGGTCACATAGAAGAGATTTAGAGTTTTGTGATAATATAACCAAATGAAAGAAAGATTGTTGGATAAATGAGAAAGAGATTTTTTCCAATATACTATTGTGTTAAGGAGTAGCATCCTTGATTACCAAATCAAACATGAAGTGAAATATCTCATAAAGCATGCCAACACCCAAGTTAAAAATCATTGAAAAAATATTTAAAAACATTTTTAAAAACATATTTAATTAGATATAGCTTATTGAGATGAGTTTAGTGAAATTTTTTTGTCATGAACAAACCTCATTCAGAATTATTATGAATTATCAACAAAAATGAGATTAAATAATAATAAATTAACATTTTAACATTAAATTTATTTATATTAAAGTTAAGATGAGATAAATTTAAATAATATTATACAACCAATTCAAAATAAAATAAATGTGGCACAAGAGGAGATTTATAGTTAGATATTAATGTTGTCAATTCAATGCAAAATATTTAAATAAGTAAATTTGACAAGAATGTTGGACTCAAAGATACTAAAAATATTGAGCATAACAAACTCAATCATCAAATTAGGTTTGGATTAAAAAATCTTGTAACACACAAAAACAAGAGCATAAAATTTATCCAAAAAACATAAAAATGAATACTAAATTGGGTAGTGCTCATTTAGTCAAGTTGATTGAAGTCATTTTCGTCCTCATCAGATCTCATTTTAAATTATTATTAATTAAAACTATAAATAAGAATAAATAATAATAAATTATTATATTAATAAAATATATATATATATATATATATATATATATATTATTTAATTTTTACAAATCAACGTATCTCTTGAAGAGGGCCAAAACTATAGAAAATAAAGTATTTAAAGTAAGGTGAATATTTATTGGATAAAGCTTGTCGAGATGATTCCAATAATCTTTAGAATTAATGTGAATTACAAATTAAAATAAGAATAAATAACAAAATATAATTATTTGAATCTTAAGTAAATGCATATTAATATTAAAATGAGATAATTTCAATCAATATAATGAGCAAAATCACAGAAATGTTGAGAAAAGTTATGTTTCAAAGTAATATAACCAACTAAAAATAAAACACTTGAAGAAATGAGATACACTATATAAGAAATTTCCATTTAATGGAATTCAGGACATCGAGTGTAGCATCATAAATCGACAAATCACATATGAAATGAAATATCTCATAAAAAATACCAAAATATTTGAAAAGAAGAAATTTAAAACATAAAAATTAACATTTAATTGTATATATCTCCTTGAGATAAGCCAATAATGTTTGTTTCTCCTCAATCAAATCTTTTTTATAAAGACAATATGATATAAAAAATAAGCACAAATAAAAAAATAGTACTTTAATATTAAGGAAATTTTTATTAAAGTTGAAATGAGATAAATTAAAAAAAATACAATATAACCAATCAAATCAATATAAGGGTCATAAGAGAGGTGATTTAGAGCTACATAGGAATATTACCAAACCAAAGAAAAAAATTATTAAAATATAAGAAATTGTGCCAAAAATTTATATTCCAAGATACTAAGAAGATCAAACATAACATACTCAATCATGAAATAATGCATGAATCAAAATACATCATAAAGCATGTCAAAACCCTAAAATTTTATTTGTAATTATGAAAATAAATATTTATATTGATAGAATTTGTCAAGAGGAGTCCAAGGATGATCATTTCATCATAATAAGATGTCATTTGGAATTACTATAAATTAAGAAAGTAAAAATAAATAAATCAAAACTATTTTTATTGTATTATGTATTTATATATTAAAGCTAAAGCTTGTTAAATTGAAGTAATGTAAAGATCACACGAGAGGAGAATTAAAATTTGATATTAATATAACTAAATTAAAGATAAACTTTTGAAGAAATAAGAAAAATTTTATAAGAAAGTTACACTCTTTAATACTTAGTAGATTGAGCATAATATCCTCATCCATCAAATTAGTTACAAATTGAAGTGTCTCAACAAGCATGCAAAAATTAAAACAAATAAAATATTTTAAAATATAAAAATGAAAAATTAATCAGATAGAGATCATCAAGATGAGTTAAACAATATATGTTTCTTCTTGATTAGATCGCAATTGGAATTACTACAAATTCAAAAATTAAATAAGCATAAAAAAAGTAAAGTATCATTTAAATTTGAAGCTGATTAAATTAATGTTGAAATAAGATTAATTGAAGCCACATAATATCAAGAAATCATGGGGATGTAAAGCTCACAAAATTGGAAACTTATAGTTTCTTAATAATATTACTTGATTAAAGCAAAAAACCTTTTATAATGAGATAAATTATACACAAAAGTTCCACTCCAAGATTTTGAGGATAATGGGTGTAAAATCCTTGATCATCAAATTAGATGAGAATCAAAATGTCTCATAAAGCATATCAAAATCCTAAAAAATAAAATATTGAAAAATATAAAAAAGAAGCTCCAATTTTTCACTTGGATATAGCGATATTTTTATGTAAGCCTTCATCTCTTTTTGTTCGACCTTTACATCATTTTCATTTAGAAATATTATGTTATTATTTATGATAATTTTTTTTTGTAATTTGTAGTAACTTCGATTGAGATGACACAAATATCATTAGACTTACCTCAATGAACTCTACCCAACTATACATTCATTTTTATATTATTGAATATTATATATTTCTAAGGTTTGTTTATTCTTCCCAAGTCATTTTGAGTCATACATGATTTGATGATCAAGGAGCTTTCACTTTGTCTTCTTAGTATCTTAAACTGTATCTTTCTTTTATAATTTATCTTTTTTTCAAAACTTTCTTTTTGATTTGGTTATATTAACATGAAACCCTAATTTTTCTATCAAGTGACCTTTAAGTCACATTTATTTTGTTATATTAAATTACTTTAATTTGCCTTATTACATCTTTATTATAAATTTTCTTTTTATTAAAATAATAATTTATCTTTATTTACGTTATTTACTCTTCAGATTCATAATAGTTAAAATATTGGTTTGATCAAGACAAAATAATCATCGTTACACTCATCTTAATAAGCATTATCCAATAAACATTTATTTTTATAATTTTAGATATCTGATTTTTTAAGATTTTAGCATATTCTATTAGCCTTTTAAATTCATTTCTAATTTGATGACTAAGGTTGTTGCACTTGATCTTCTTCGTATTTTGGAATGCAACTTTCAACTATAGTTTATCTAATTATTTAAAATTTTTCACAATGATTTCATGATATTACTATGAATCTTTGATTCACCTTTGATGTGACTACTATATCTCATTGATTTGGTTAATAACATTATTTTAATTTATGTCATTTCAACTTTAGCACATATTAATTTAATATTAATAGTTTAATTTATTAATATTTTAGTTTATTTAGTTATGTATTACATAGTAATTCCAGTTGTCTACTGATCGAGGTGACACACATTTCATTTGACTTATATTGATGAACTAAAAAAAGATATTCATTTTTATGTACCTAAAATGACATCGATCATCAACTGAAGTTCAAATAAAAATATCCTATAACACATGTAAAAATCCTATAAAATTAATATTTTTTAAAAAAATAAAAAATGAATAATTTATTGGATAAAGTTTTTCAAGATGAGTATATTGATTGTTATTTCATGTCAATAAATTAACAAAGTTGCTAAACATGAATATGAATAAGTTATTAGTTTAATATTACATAAATATATAAATATATATATATATATATATATATATATATATATATATATATATTTTTTTTTTTTTTTTTTTTTTTTTTTTTTTTTTTTTATTCCACCCCACAAAGTACAAAACTTGGCACAAGAAGGAAATGCCAAGGGGGAGGAGGCAAACCTAAAACAGGCCCAAGAGGGAAAGAGAGTAGTTTTCCAGCATGTTGTCTTTGCGGCGCCTCGCCAAATAAGCTCTCCTTAGCAGATGCTGTGTTTCCAAAAAGGGCGCGCTGGCCGAAACAGTAAGGCCAGAGATGGTGGCGGCGTTCCATGCTTTCCAGACCGTCCAGCAGATGAAGGCTGGAATGGTGAAGGCTAAGGAGCTAATCTGTGTCTTGAAAGCCCACCAGCTGGAGATGTCGGTGGAAGAAGAGTGGGGGACGTCGAGCTTGACCTCAAACCAGGTCCAGATGGGGCGGGAGATGGAGCAGGACCAGAAAAGGTGATCCGGTTCATCCCGATTGCTGCAAAAGGGACACTTCGAGACGAGCGAGATGCCAATCCGATTTAGAGCTTTTGGGAAGGGGAGGGCGGCGTGGTGCAGGCGCCAGAGGAAAATTGAAACCTTCTCAGGAATGAGTCGGTGCCAGAGGAGGTCGTTTTGGAAGGAGAGCTGACGGGGAGGAAGCAAGAGGTTGTTAAAAAGGGTGTACGCCCGGTTCGGTTCGAACCGGTTCACGGTGCAACACCCGGACCGGATGCGGTGGAGCAGTGAACCGGTCTGATTGACCGGGTCATCGTCCCACGCCGCAAGGGCAAGCCACCGAAGGCAGAACGAGACCATACGGCGCCAGCCCGGGGAATCGCCAGCGGAGGACCAGATTCCGTCTCGGCAGTCGACGTAGCTGCTCCGAATGAAGTCTGCCCAGGGAGAACGAACGTTGAAGAGGCGCCACCAGAGCTTGGCCGAGTGCGCCATGACCTGTGAGCCAAGATCGCGGATGCCCATGCCACCGGAAGACGTAGGTTTGGCGATCTTGCCCCACGCCGCCCAGTGATGGCGGCTGGAGTTGTCGTTGCCGCCCCAGAAGAACCTGGAAAGAAGCCGTTCGACGGCTTTGATGATGGTTCTCGGAGGGAGGAGAACCGCCGACACGTATGCCGACATCGACGTGAGGACGGAGTTGATGAGTATCTTCGTCCCGCCCTTGGACAGCAGCCAGTTTTTCCACGAGGCGATGCGGCGAGCCATCTTCTCCAGGAGGGGTTGGAAGTGGATCGACTTCGAACGGCCTCTGTCGAGGGAGCAGCCCAGGTGGGCCAGCGGGAGGTGAGCACGCCTAAAACCCAGGATCGATTTGGTGGAGCGAACCAAGGCCTTTGGGGTAAGCTTCCCGTGTATTACTATAGACTTGGAAGGATTTAGGGTAAGCGCCGAAGCCTCCATAAAGGAATTGAGCAGGCCGGCGAGGTTGGAGACCGATTCCTTCCTTGCCGAAGTGAATATGGTGAAGTCGTCGGCGAAGGCGGTGTGAGAGACAGGAGCAGAGCGCCGAGGGGAGGAGAATTTGTCTTGTTTGACTCCACAAGAAGGTTTGAAGAAACCTTTCGGCTCGCCGTTGATGAGTACAGAGAGCCAAGAGGCGTCGAGAGAGTTGTCGACGAGGCAACGGAAAAGCTGGGAGAACCCAAAGCCATCCAAAACTGCATCCAGGAACCGCCAGCTGACCCTGTCAAAGGCAGAGCGGATGTCCAGCTTAAACAGGGCATTGGGAGCCTTCCGCTTGCGGTCGATACGGTGGACCATCTCCTGGGTTAAGAGAATGTTGTCGGCAATGTTCCGGCCACGGATGAACGCGGTTTGCTCGGGGGAGATCAGGGAGGGAAGAAGAGGGCGGAGTCGGTTAGCCAGCACCTTTGAAAGCAGCTTCCCGAAGACCGAGCAAAGTGCGATCGGTCGAAGGTCAGAGAGGGAGGCGACCGCCGAGCCCTTCGGGATGAGGCAGAGCCAGGCAGCGCCGGCAGAGCGAGGGAGCTTCGTGCCGACAAGGAAGTCGTTGACCGCTGCAGTCAAGTCGTCGCCGATGACGTCCCAGCAAGCTTTGAAGAAAGGAACCGTGAAGCCGTCGGGGCCGGCAGCACTGGAGTCGCGCATGGAGAGGATGATGGATTTTACCTCAGAAGGAGTCACCTGGCCGCAGAGGATAGAGTTGTCTGAGGCGGAGACGGTGCGAGGGATGAGGCGGAGCAGCTCGAACGTCAATTGGGTGGATCCGCCCGAGCCGCAGAAGTGAGACATGAAGTGGTTGGTGATGGAGTCACAGAGGTGGTCATGCGATTCCGTCCAACCGCCGACGGGGAGCTCCAGGCGATTCAGCTTAAGGAATTGCCGCTTGACGTTGACGGAAGCGTGGAAGAAGGCCGTGTTCGCGTCACCATCCCGAAGCCAGCGGAGGCCAGCCTTCTGCTTCCAGAACTCCTCCTCCCGAGCCAAGATAGAGTTGAGGTTGTCATTGGCGACCCGCAGGGCCGATTCAGCCTCCGGGGAGAGGGCCGAGGCGAGCAGGCGCTCCGCCTCGCGGACGGTCGCCTCCGCCTTCGCCTTGTTGGCGAAAACATTGCCGAAAACGGCTGAGTTCCACCTCTTCAGGTCATTCTTGAGTCGTGTGAGCTTACCCGAGAACCTGTAAAGACCCGAAGCCGCTATTGGGTCCCCCCAGGATTTGGAAACCACCTGCAGGAAGTTCGGGTGGGTCAGCCACACGTTAAGGAACCTGAAAGGCCGAGCGACCCGATTGCGCGGGACCGAGGAGCGGAATAGGATCGGGGCGTGGTCCGAGCCCGTCCGGGGAAGAATATCAATGTGGCCGTCCGGCGAGAGATCCAGCCAGCGAGGGTTGCAGAGGAAGTAGTCCAGCCGTTTAAGGAGGGTTTTTCCATTGCGGTTCCCCTGCCAGGTGAAGATGCTACTAGAGACCGGCGGGATGAGGAGCCCGGCGCCGTCAATGAGTTGGCGAAAGTCCTCAGCCGCGGACCGGTAGAAGCGAGCTGTCCGAGAGACGTCGTCGGAGTGCAAGGAGACATTGAAGTCTCCGCAGATCCATCAAGGGTCAGACCCGACGGACGAAGAGTGGGCCAGGAGGTCTTCCCAAAGCAGTCGCCGGAGGGTTCTGGAATGTAACCCGTAGACGGCCGTGAAGAAGGAAGCAGGGGCGCCGTCCACGGAGAGGTGGCAGAGGATGGATTGGGCAGAAGAGCCTATGGGCCGGACAGAGCATCGATCCGACCACAGGACCCAAATTTTCCCGTTGTTGGAATGGAGCCCGCCACCGAGCCCGAGCTTGCGGCAGACGGAGGGGATTTGGTCGCCGCGGATGAAAGGCTCCAGAAGGATTAGGACGTCGACTGAGAAGGAAGAGATGAGACGCTTGAGCCTGCCAATGGTGGCGCTGTTCGCCACCCCCCGGACATTCCACGTCAGCGAATTGATCATTGGAGAGGGGAGGGGGGGGGAGGCGGAGCCGGATGCGCTCCTGGTACCGGTACCGGAAGGTCAGGATTGAACTCCCATTTCTTTTTCCGTCTCTTGGCTTTCGACCGCGGCTCCAGGAAGGGTTCATCTGGAACCGAGGAAGTTGACCTCGATTCGTTGTCACTGGCCACCACATCAGTGGAGCGGGGGATATGGGACGGCGAGGAAGGGGAAGAAGGGGGAGAGGGAGGGGGAGAAGGAGCCGCAGCTTGCGACGGAACAGAATCCTCCAATTGAACCATCAGTCCACCGGTCGGGGACACCGGGCAACTGGCAACGAGAGATTCCGGTGAGGAGAGAAGCTCTCCTTCTTCGGGCGGCGAAGCGGGAATGGGAATAGGCCTGCAGGGCGCAGGAAAGGTTGCAGGAGGAGAAACGGTAACTGGGGCCAATTCAGGGGGCGGGCCCAGGATGCCCACGCCACAGTGCAGAGGTGGAGCAGAGGGAAGGGTGGCCGGAAGCGACGACTCAGCATCAGGCAGAGCGGAAGAATGGGAACATTGACCAGGGTCGTTGAAGGACCGGGGGGCTGGGGGGTCCGGCTGGATAGCCGGGGCTTTACCCTTGTCAGTCGTCGACACCGACGTCGAAGTCAAGAGCACCTTCTGTCCCTTAGGTTTCGCCTTGCCAGATTGGTGCTTGCAGGCCGACGGGGCGTGGCCAATGGTGAAGCAGTTGTCGCAGTAAAGGGGGGGGGTTCTCATAGGTGACGCGTTGCCAGAAGCCTCCCGCCTTCACCCCGGGGATGGAGGAGATGCTGATCCGGTCAGGTAGTTGAGAGGCCAGGTCAAGCTCAACGCAGACCTTAGCGACGTTGGGGCGGGACATGGCCGCCGTGGCCGTGTCGACCTTCAGAGGCTTCCCTAGCGTCGCCGCAATAGAGAAAAGGGAGGCCTTGTTGAAGAGGTGAACTGGGAGCTGCTCAAAAGCCACCCAGACCGGGACCTGGGACGGCTCGGCGTCGAAGCGGAACGATGGAGACCACTTAAGGAGTCTCATCGGGAAGTCGTGGATGAACCATACCTTCTTCATCCAGCAGAGGAGGGAATCCTCCTCTGACAGGAAACGGAGAAGGACGTGGCGCTGATTCAGAAGCCCCACCTGGACTTCGTGTTGGAAGCCGGACTTGGCCAGAGCGGAGCGGATGGCGACCAAGGGAGGTCTGCCGTGAGAGAATTTACCGACAAGCGAGAACCGGAGCGGCTCCGCCAGCTTCTCCACCTCCTCCGACGAGAATGCGACTTCCGGGGCGCCTTTGTAGAAGGTGGAACCCCGGATCCGACAGGGAGAGGTATCCTCGGCCTTGCCGAGAACCTCGGCGAAAGACCTGCGGAGGGGTTGTTGAGCCATTAAGGCGGCGTCCCAACCATCGGAAGGGCGCCGGCGAAGGCAGAGGGAGGAAGACGAAGGCGCGAATGCCAAGACGCATTTGTGATCATTACGCGCGTGACCTGCGAATAATGGGAGATTACATAAATATATATTAAAGCAAAAATATGATAAATTAATCAATATAGTATAATCAAATCATTATGATGTAAAACTAAAACATAAAGAGAATTAAAGTATCCCAAAAAGTGTGAAAATAAAATATTTAAAAAATAATAAAAATAATATTTAATTGTATATTGTTCATCGAGAAGGTCTAACAAATTTTGTTCAACCAAAATAAGATCTCGTTCAGAGTTACTATGAATTACAAAAGTAAATAAGATAAACAATAATAAATTACTATTTTATTTTAATTAAATATATTATCAAAGCTAAAATAATATAAATTTAGTCAATATAATATAATCAAAAAATTCAGTGTAAATGTCACATGAGAGGATATTTGGAGTAACATGGTTACATAACAAAATCGAAAGGAAAACTTTTAAAAGATTGAAACATCTTTCATAAAAAATTCAAGTACTAATCAAAAGGTGTTGTAAAGTACATCATAATCTTTGAAAACAAAATATTTTAAAAATTAACCTATATATTGAATTGGATAGAGCTCGTTGAAATTAGTGGATCATTTATTTTGTGACCATCATAAATTGTTTAGAATTCTTACAAATTATTCAAAAAAATAAATAAATAATGACATTATACCTTTAATCTTAAATAAATATATACTAAAGAAGAAATGAGATACATTTATGATATATAATATAACTAAATCAAAGTAATGTACAAGGCACTTAAGATATAATTCAGAGGTGCACTACAACAATACCAAATCAAAGAAAAACTTTTAAAAAATGAGATAAGTTATATGATAAAATTCCATTCCAAGATAGTAAGTAGTTCAAGTGTATCATTATTGATCATTTGAACATTTTTGGACTGCTCTTTATTAACTCTATCCTATTAAATGACAAAAAACCAATGTAGATGTAAAATTAGGGGAGAATTAGTGTTTAATAGTAATATTATCAAATAAAAGTGAAATGATTAAAGAAATGAGGTAAATTATTTGGACAGTTGAATTCAAAGATTCTACAAAGATTTAGTGCTACTTGTTTGATAATAAAAGTAGTATGAATTAAAATGATTGTTATAACTTTCCTTTATTCTGGAAAATAAAGTATTTACAAAAATAAAATAAGCATAAATTGACTATAAATGCTTGCTTCATTTGAAATAGACATCATTTATCATTAAAACTCCTTACCTAAGTATAAAGAATAAATAATAATGTAATTTGTCCAAATATAAGTGATTTAAAGGTCACTATAGAGGAGATTTAAAATTACATTATAATATAAGAAAATAAAATTGAAGCATTTCAAGAAATGAGATAAATCATATGAAAAAGTTTTATTTGATGATATTAAGTACATAAAGCATACTATCCCTGATCACCAAATCAGTTAGGAATCAAAATGATAAATTATCCACAAAACCTTGAAAATAAAATAGTTAAAGATGAAAAATGAATATTTATTTGGATAAAGACTACCAAGACTATTCAAAGATATTAGTTTCCTTTATGTTTGGCATTATTTGTAATTAATGCAAATAACTAAAGTAATTATGCATAAATAATTGTAAAATATTGTTTTAATATTAAGAAAATAGATATTAAAGGTAAAATTATAAAAATAGAAATTATGTAGTATAACCAAATTGAAGAAATGTAAAAGTGAAAAGGGAGGATATTTTGAGTTGCAATTGAATATAACCAAATGAAAGGAAAATGTTTTGAAAAAATTGATAAATTATACGAAAATGTTACATTCCAAGATGGTATGGTGAGCAAGTGTAACATCCTTAATTATACAAAAAAGGTATGAATAAAAAAAATCATAAATCATGCATAAATGATAGAAATTTTTTTTAAAAACATAAAATGATATATAGTAAGATATAACCCATAGAGAGAAGTGTAATAATATTTGTTTTGTTTTGATCAGACCACCATTGGAATTACTACATATTGGAAAAATAAAAAAGATTAAGTAACAATAAATTTTTGTTTTAATTTTTGGTTGATATATAGTTGACAAAAATGTGATAAATTTAAACAAAGTAATATAACCAAATCAATGTGATATATTATTCACAATAAAGTAGCTTACGATTTATGTAGTAAAATAACAAAATCAATGGGAAAATTAAAATAAATGAGATAAATTGCATGAAAACTTTGTATTTCAAAATACATTAGACATCAACTGTAACATCTTTGATTTTTCAAATTAGGCACTATTTAAAAAGTCTCATAAAACAAGCTAAAACCCATAAAAATAAGTTAGTTAGAAAGATACAAAAATGAATATTTAATTGAATAAAATTCATTGAGATTAATCCAACAATATTTGTTTCATCTCAATCGAACCACTTATTGAATTTCCATTAATTACCAAAATAAATAAACAAAAATAATAGCAAATTATTATTTTAACATTAAGAAAAGAGATATGAAAATTAAAATTAGATAAATTCAAGAAATGCAATATTGTCAAATTAAGGTGATGTAAAGGTCACATGAGATGAGATTTTGAGTTCCCTCATAACTTAACAAAATGAAACCAAAACATTTGAAGAACTAAGTTAAATTGTTTGAAAAGTTGTATTCCAAGATACTAATGTGATCAATTTAATATTGTTGGTAATGAAATTAGATACAAATCAAAAGACCTCATAAAATATACTAAAACTATAAAAAAAATAAAAATTTTAGAAATTTAGACCTAAACATTTAGTTTGGAAGAGCTTATTGGGACATGTCAAGCAAACTTGTCTCTGTTTGAATGGACCTTGTTTTGAGTTATAACAAATTACCTTTTTAAATAAGCACAGATATAAAAAATTACTATTTTAATGTGAAAAAAATATATACAAAAATTGAAATAACATAAATAGAAGTAATGTAATAAAAGCAAATGAAATTGATACAAAGGTCATATGAAAGGAGTGTTAAACTTTCAAGGTTTTATAACATAATCGATGTGAAAATTTCAAATAAATGTGATAAATATCATGGAAAGTTTCCTTCAAAGATACAAAGGAGATCTATTATAACAACCCTATTATATAAATTAGCAATAAATGGAAATGCCTCATAAAAAATTCCAAAACCCTTAAAAATAAATTATCAACAAACTTAATCATGAAATTTCAATTAGACGGAGCTTGTCGAGATTAGTCCAGCAAACTTTATTTCTTTTAAATAAGATAGCATTCAGAATTATTATGAATTACAAAATAAAAGGGATAAATAATAATAAATTATTATTTTAATATTTTATATTATATTTTAAACCTAGAAAGAGATAAATTTTCATAACGTAATAAAGCTAATTCAAATTCAGATATAGGTTGCATGGGAGGAGAATTAGATTTTCAGAATTATAAAATAAAATCAAAGAAAAAGTTAAAGAAATGAGATAAAATATATAGAAAACTTGTATTCCAAAATATTTAGGAGATTGAGTATAACATCCTTCTTTATCAAATTATCTATGAAGAAAAAGGCATAGTAAAATGTGAGAAAATCCTAAAAAATGAAATATTTTGAAATATTAAAAATTATTATTTAGTTATATATAGTAGGTTAAGATGAGTCCAATGACATTTTTTACCTCTTAATTCAACACCATTTAGAAATATTTTAGTTAAATAAGGTAAATAAGCAAAAATAATAAATAAATCTTTTTTAATATTAAGCAAATAGATTTTAAATTGGAAATGAGATTAGTTGAACTAATATAACATAACCAATTCAAAGTTGTGTTATGGTCACCTGAGAGGATATTTCATGTTACATTGTTTTATAACAAAATCAAAGCGAAACATTTGAAGAGATAAGATAAATTGTAAAGGAAAGTTCCATACTAGTTCGCTTAGGTGATCAAGTGTAACATCTTCGATCATAAAAATAGGTAAAAATAAAAATATCTCACAAAGTCTACGAAAAGCATAGAAAATAGAAAACAATTATTAAATAAAATCTAATACTTTTATTTAAGAAAAGTATGGACATCAAGTTTAACACCTTCGACTACAAAATCAATTCTAACTCCAAATTCCTCAAAAAGAGTGCTAATACCTTAGAAAATGAAATATTAAGAAAATATAAATGTTGAGATTTAATTGCATATAGCTTGTTGAAATGAGGCCAATGACTTTTATTTTTTCTTGATCAAATCTCCTTTAGAACTACTATGAATTAAGAAAATAAATATTCATAAATAATACTAATATAATATTTCAAGATTAGGTAATTATTTTTTAAAAATAAAATGAGATAAATTTAATTCTCACATGAGTGGAGCTTTAAAGACACATAGAAATATAATCAAATAAAAGAAACAAAATTGAGGAATTAATATACATTTTATAATAAAGCTAAATTGGAAGATGTTAAGGATATTGATTATAATATCCTCGATTAGTAAATAAAATATGAATATTATTGTCTCACAAAATAAACACAAAATCCTCAAAAATAAAATATCTTAAAATATAAAAAAATAAACATTTAAAACGACACTGCTTATTAAGACAAATGTTATGAAGTTTGTTTTATCTTAATCATATCTCATTTTGAATTACTATAAATTATATAATAAATAAGCACAAATAATAAGAAATTTTGTTGAAATAGTCAGTAAATATATAATAAAGTTGAAATAAGATATATTGAAGCAATGTGATATAGCAAAATAAAACTATATAAAGGTTACACACGGGGAAAATTCCATGTAGTTGTAATATAATGAAATTAAAGTAAAACATTCGAATAAATAAGATAGATTATAAAGCAAAGTTGCTTTATAATATAATAAAGGAGCTTAAGTGTAACACCTATGATCATTAACACAAGTAAAAATAAAAATGCCTCATAAGCTAAGCCAACACTACAGATAACAAAGTATTTGGAAATGTTAAAATAAATATTAAATTTTATAGAGCTCATTGAGATGAGTTAAACAATATTTTTTTTTTATTAAGATCAAGGGTAACAACATCAATTATTAAAGCAGGTATAGATCAAAATGTCTGATAAGGTGTGTAAAAACTTAAGAAAACAATATTTAAAAAGTATAAAATGAATAATTTTTTAGATAGAGCTTAAGAAGACAAATTCAGCAAGGATTTTTTTTATTGCAATTAGACCTCAAATACTACAAAATGATAGACTAATTAATCATAAATAAGAATAATATATTATTTTAGTATTAATTAAATCTATATTTAAGCTAAATTTAGAGAAATTAAGATAACCAAATAAAAGCAATCTAAATGTCACACTAAAGGAGATTCGAGTAACATAGAAATATAACCAAATAAAATTAAACAATTTGAAGAAATGTGATAATTGCATAGAAATTTGAATTCCAAGGTACTAAGGATTTTGAGCACAACATCTCTAATCATAAAATTTTGTCATAATCAAAATAAATCTTAAAGCTTACAAAAAAATTATAAAATAAGGTATTTAAAATATAAAAAAATAAATATTTTCTTTAATTGGGCTTATTAAGTTGGGATCAACTACATTTCTTTTGCCTCAATTACATCACTATTGGAATTAACATAAATGAAGCAATTAAATATGATAAAAAAATTAAATTATAATTTCAATAATTAGTAAATACATAATAAACTAGAAATGTGATAAATAAAACCAATGCAGAACAACAAAATAAAAATGATATAAAAGTTACGCTAGAAAAAAGAATCAGTGTTCATTCAATTATTAAAAATTGTAACAAAAAAAATTTAAAAAATAAAACATGTTATGATAAATTGCATTCTAAAGTTCTAAGATAATCATGTGTGATATTCTCTAGCACTAAATTATTTTTTAGTCAAAATCACTCATAAAAGAAAAATATTTGAAGAAATAAGCTAAATTATAGGAAAACGTTGATTTCCTAGAAAAAAAGGAAATTGATTATAATAGCATCGTCGATACCAAATTTGGCACAAAAAATAATATCTCATAATTCATGCCAAAACCTTTCATAGAAAAATGTTTAAAAAGACAAATGAATATTAAAATTAAGGATGAGGCAAAAATTCTCATGTCATGACAAATTATTTGAAAAATAATTTCAAAAAAATATTTAATTAAATATTGCTCATTTGGATAAGTCTAATGGTATTTGCCTTGTTTTAGTTCAACCTTGTCTGGAATTATTATAAATTGCACATAAAAAAGGTGTGAAAATAATAAATTATTTTTTAATATTAAGTGAATATTTTGTAAAATTAAAATAACATAAATTGAATCAACATAACCTAACAAAATCGAAGTAATGGTAGGGTCACAAAAGTGCATAATTATTTACATAGCACTATACCTAAATTAAAGCAAAAAAATAGATGGAATATTTTTTTTTAAAGATGAATTTGGAGATTTTTAAATTGTATATAGCTTTCGAAGTCATGTTACACCAGCATTATTTCCCTTGATCAAAGAATCAATTGAAGTACTATGAATTGCCAAGATAAATAAACATGAATAAGAACAAATTACCATTTTGTTATTAAATAAATATATATATTAAACCTAAATTATTGTAAAATAAGGAAATATGATAAACAAAATGAAAGTGATCTAATGGTCACCCAAAATAAGATTTATGGTAACATACTAATATAACAAATTCAAAACAAAAGAATTAAAGAAATAAGATGAATTGCATAAAATAATGCATTGCAAAATACTAAGTTGATCGTTAGCATCATCAATCATAAAATTAGGTATGAAATAAGATTTCTTGTAAAGCATACAAAATTCCTAAAAAAATAAAAATATTTTTAGACATTTATATGAATATTTAATTAGATGGAGCTCATAGAGATGACTCCAATTATATTTTTTTTTTGCTCTTAATCATAGCTCCTTCTTGTTTTTTGCAAATTTCCTATGTAAATAAGGAAAGATATTAACAAAGTATTATTTTTATAAGAAGTATATATTAAAACTGAATTTGTTAAAGTGAAAGCAATGTAATCTAACAAAATCAAAGTAACATAATGGTTACAAAGGAGGAAATTTAGTCTTAATAATAATATAAAGAAATGGAAAAGGAGTATAATAAGACCAATCACCAAATCTAAAACAAATTACAATATCTCATACAACATTCCAAAATTTTAAAAAATTTAAATAATTTAAAATATAAAAAGGAATTATTGAGTTGAGAGGGGACATTAGGTTGAGTTAAACAACATTTGTTCACCTCAATTACACTATGTTTAGAATTAATGTAAATTAAATAATTAAATAAGCATAAATAATAAGAAATTATTATTTTAATGTTATGGAAAAATATATCAAATTTAGAAATGAGATAATGCATAACTATGTAGTTAACTAAATCAAATCAACAAAAATGTCACACTAGAGAAGAATGGGAGTTTTCTAGTCATATAAATAAAACAAATTCACGATTTTTTAAAAAATAAGATAAACTGCATAGGAGGCAACATTTTAAGATATTAAAGAAATGTAGAGTTAAATCATATATCAATAAATAATGTATGAATCAAAATGCCTTATAAAGATATAAAAAAATTAAAAATAAAATATCTAAAAACATAAAAAAGAATGTTTAAATGGTTGAAGAATGTTGAGATGAGTCTAGTAATGTTTATTTTGTCACAAATGAACCTCATTTGGGATTAATATGATATACAAAAGTAAGCATTACTAATGATTTATTATTATTTATAATTAAGTAAATATATACTAATGAAAAAAATGACAAATATAAGTAGTGTAATCAAACTAGATGAAAATGATATAAAAGTTGCACAACAGAGAATAAAAAGATTAAGTGTAACTTTATTGATTCACAAATCTATTACAAATAAAACTTTTTCATAAAGTGCAAAAAATCTTAGGAAATAATTTTTTCTAAAAAGTATAGATAAATATTTAATTGGATAGTACTCATCGAAACTAGTCTAATGATTTTTATTTTACCTCCATCTTACCTCGATTTGAATTACAGTAAATTAAAAAATTTAACTAAACATAAATAGGAGTAAATTATGATTTTAATATTAAATAATTTATAGTAATGTTAATATGATATAAATTAAAGTAATGTAATCTAACAAATCAAAGTGGTGTAGGCATCATATGAGAGAATATTTTTAGTTGCATATTAAAATAACCAAATAAAAATATAATATTTGAAAAGATGAGATAAATAATATAGAAAACTTTTATTTTTAAGATACTAAGATAATCATTGATAACATCTTTGAGTAATAAATCTGGTATGATTCAAAATGCCACATAATTTATGCCGAAAGCCTAATAAAAATAAAATTTAAAAATATAGAAAAGAGTATTTAGTTAGATAGAGTTGATTGAGGGAAGCCCAATGTTATATATTTTGTTTCAATAAGATCTTGTTTGGAAATACTATGAGTTATGAATCTAAACAGATGTAAATAATTCAAATTCGTTTTTTAAATATTAAGTAAACATATATTACAGATGGAATAAGTTAAATTAAAACAATGTATTCAAACAACATTAAAGCAACGTAAAAGTGACATGATAGGAAATCTAGAGTTGCATAGTAAATTAATAAAAACAAAGGGAAAAGTTTAAAGAAATGACATAACTTGCATGGTGACGTTGTATTTTGAGATACTAAGCAAATCGGGTGTAACATCATCGATCTGATAAAGATTATTAAAACTCTTAAAAGTAAAATATTTAAAATTTTACAATTGAATATTTTGTTGGAAACAGATTGTTGACATGAGACCAAGAATATTTGTTTTATTGTGATAAAAATCGATTAGGAATCATCATGACTTTTAAATAAGAATAAGAAAAAAACATATTTCTAAATATTAATGAATTATATATTTATGTAGAATTGAGATAAATTAAAGAAGCATAATACAACAAAATTAAAGTATTGTAAAGTTCACAAGAGATTATATTTAGAGTTACAATGTAATATTATTAAATAAATGTAAAAAATTTGAAGAAATAACATAAATTAAAAAATTAAATAAGAAAACTAATGATAAATTATTAATTTAATATAACCAAATTGGGGCGATGTAAAGGTCACTTGAAATGATATAATGATTCAAATAGTTATTTAACCAATCAAAATATAAAAATTTAAAGAAATGAGTAAAATTACGTCGGACTGTTGCTTTCCAAGATACTAAAGTATTCGAGTGTAACTTCCGCAAGCATCAAATTTATTACAAATAAAAATATCTTATAAACCATGCCAAAACACTTGAAAATTAAAAAATTTTTAATTTTAAAAAAGACTATTTTTTAATATTTTTCTTGAGATGGAGTTTAATCACAATTATTTTACCTTCTTTGGGCACCATTCGAAATTAATTTTAGTAATGAAATTAAAAAAACATAAATAATAAAAAAAATTTATAATTACTAAATATATGATAAAGTAGAAATAAAGTAGAAATGAGAAATATTAAATCAAAAAATACAACAAAACAAAACTGAAATAAAGGTTACATGTGAGGAAAAACAGAGATTCATTGATATATAATAAAATCAAGCAAAACAATTTTGGAAATCATAACTTTTACTAGAAAATGGCATTCTATGTTATGATCTACATTAACTATAACATCCTCTATCATCTAATTATTTATGAATCAAAACTTTTGATAGAAATAAAAAATGCTAGTTAATAAATATCTAAAAATATAAATAGGAAAATTTTTTCATCTTGATTGCACTTCGATTGAAATTACATTACAATCTAAAACTGAATAAGAATAATTAATAAACAAATTACTATTTTAACATTAATTAGAAATATTTTAAGTAAGAAACAAGGTAAATTAGGGCTATGTAATATAAGAAAATCAAATTGATGTAAAGGTCATTTGAGAAGAGAATTAGAATATTCTAGTAATATAAACAAAAGAAACTACAAAATTTTAAAACATGAGACAAAATGTAAAGAATACTACATTCCAAGATACTAAAGAGATGAAGAGTAATGTCCTCAATCATTAAATTGGGTATAAATCATAACATCTCACAAAGGATGTGAAAATCCTAGAAATTAAATATTTCAATATATAGAAATTTATATTTAAAAGTACTAAAATTTTTGAGAATTATCCAACGATGTTTTTTCTATCCTAACTGAACATCCTCTTGGATTACTATGATTTACCAAAGTAAATTGATACAACTAATCATAAGTTATTATCTCAATATTAAGTAAATTTATATTAAAGATGAAATGAGATTAATATAAGCAACTTAATTAAACAAAAAAAATGATGTAATGGTCACATGATAGAAGAATTTTGGTTACATAATAATATAAAACAACTGCAACAAAAAAATTCATGAAATGAATTAAACTAAAAGTCAAAATTTTGTTCCAAAATTCTAATGAGATCATTTGTAGTTTCCTTGAACATCAAATTTATCATAAGTGAAAATATGCAATCAACTACACAAAAATAAGAGGAAATATATTTTTTAAGAAAAGTAGAAATGAATATTTAATTTCATTAATCTCATCGACACTTCAACTATGTTTGTTTCCCTTAGATGTGAACCAATTGGAATTAAAGTGAATTAATAGATTTAAAATCAAAAATATGATAAATGCTTTTTTTAATATTAAGTTAATTTATATTTAAGCTTAATCTAAAAAAATGGCAAAACATAACATAGACATATCATAGCAATAGAAAGTTCACACTTGAGGAGTTTTAGAGTCACTTAACATTATAACCAATCTAAAAGGAAATATTTTAAGAAATATGCTAAATTACATGGAAAAGTTAAATTCCAAGATAAAAAGTAGATTGATTGTAGTATCATTGTTCACACAAAATCTAGTATGAATATAATATCTCATAATGCATGCCAAAACTTTTGAATGTAAAATAATTAAAAAGATAGAAATGGATATTTAATCTAAAAATGAATCTATGTCTCATGAGGCGTTTGAAACCATAAAAAAACAATTTAAAATAAACAAATAAATATTTAATTGAATATTGTTCTTTGGGATGAGTATAACAGTATTTTTTGTCTTAATTCAACCTTGTTTGGAATTAATATAATTTGCACATAAAAATAATAACAAATAATAATAAATTATTTTATTTTATATTAAGTAAATATGTCTTAGAATTAAAAAGAGAAAAATTGAATCAACATAATTCAACAAAATCAAAGTAATGTTAGGGTCACAAAAGAGGTTAGTTAGAGTTACCTAACACTATAACCAAATGAAAGAAAAAAATTGGAGAAATTGGATAATTTTTTTTAAAGATGAATTTGGAGATTTAAGTTGGATATGGCATTCAAGGTTGTGTTAAACAAGCATTGATTTCCTTGATCAATCAACGTATTGAAGTACTATGATCTACCAAAGTAAATGAACATGAAAAATCACAAATTACTATTTTGATATTAAATAAATAGAGTTTATTGATAAATAGAAATATATTAAAGTAATATGATACAACAAAATGGAAGAGTTCTAATGGTGACACAAAATGAGATTTATGGTAATATAGTCATATAAGAATATATAAAAAGAATTAAAGAAATAAGATAAATTGCACAAAAAAGGTGCATTGCGAAATACTGAGGAGATTATTACCGTCCTCAATCTTCAAATTAGGTAAGAGATGGGATGTCTTATATAGAACACTAAATTCCTAGAAAATTTAATATTTTAAGGCATTTAAACGAATATTTAATTGGATGGAGCTCGTCAGGGTGAGTCCAATTACATTTTTTTGGTCTTAATCGTAGCTCCTTTTGGTTTATTCCAAATTTCCTAAGAATATGATTAAAGATAGTGATAAATTATTATTTTTATAATAAGTATATATTAAAGCAAAAATTATGCAAGTTCAAGAATAGTAATCTAACAAACTCAAAGTAATGAAATGGTCACATAATAAAAAATTTAAACTTAAATAGTAATATAAAGAAATCAAAGAGAAAACTTAAAAAAAAGAAAAAAATCTATGAGAGTTATTTTCCAATATATTAGGGAATGTGCTGTAACATATTCGATCATCAAATCAATAATGAATCAAAATGCCTAGTAAGTTGACAAAATCATAGAAAATAAAAAACTATTTTAAAATTAAAAAAATTATTAATTAATGTGATTAAGGTTGTACAGTTGTGTCCAATGATGTTAGTTTC
Organism: Vanilla planifolia; assembly: GCA_023846275.1. Lineage (NCBI taxonomy): Eukaryota > Viridiplantae > Streptophyta > Magnoliopsida > Asparagales > Orchidaceae > Vanilla > Vanilla planifolia. The sequence goes on from JAIUJO010000359.1 coordinate 150,500, forward strand.
CATTAGTTTAACTTATTTGGAATTATAGTGAATTACAAAAAAAATAAACATGAATAAAGAAAAATTATTACTTTAAATTTATGTTTATATATATCGAAGTTGAAATGATATAAATTAATGTAATGTAATGTAATATAACCAAAAAACAGCAATTAAAATTTCTCATGCGTGGAGATTTAAAGTTATGATTAAACACACATAAATTAAATAAAAAACATCTAAAATTTTAAATAAATTACATGGGATAGTTGCATTCTAATATACTAAGAAGTTCATGTATAACATGTCCAATCATGAAATCTAATACAATTCAAACTATCTTATAAAACATGCCAAAACAATAAAAAAATAAAATATTTAAAAATGTAAAAATGGAATATCAGATTTGATAGAGCACGTAAGGTTTAGTTAGGTAGCATTTGCTTGCCTCAATTATGCCACATTTAGAATTAATGTTAAATAAAAAATAAAATAAGCATAAATAGCATTAAATTATTATTTTTAATAATTATAAGATATGTAATAAAGCAAAAGTGTAACAAGTTGAAAAAAATGTAATATGAAAAAAAATGATGTAAAAGTTACATGTGAGAAAATTTAGAGTTCAATGAAATACAACCAAATAAAAGCAAAACATTTTTAAAAAATATGAAATTTTATAAGAAAATTGGAATTTAATTTACTAAGGTTATAGAGTATAACATCTTCTATCATCAAATCATTTGCGAATAAAAATATCTCGCAAAGCATGTAAAATGCAAGAAAATAAAATTCTAACAATGTAAATATGAAAATATGTTTCATGTCAATCACACATCACATAAAATTACTTCAAATTATAAGAAACAAAAAGCATAAATTAAAATAAATAATTATTTTAACTTTATAAAAAAAATATATGTTAAAGTTAGATATGAGATAAATTATAAGTATGTAACATAACTAAATCAAATCGATAGAAATATCACACTGGAGGAGAATTTGAGTTGGCTAGTAATATAAATAAAACAATTTTTTAAATTTTAAAAAAAATAAGATAAACTACATAAAAGGCAACATTCTAAGATAATAAGGAGAACTATAAAATTATACATTGTTAAATCATGTACGAACCAAATTGCCATCTAAAAAATATAATAACATCAGAAATTAATTAAGTAAACTAACAAAAATGAATATCCAAATGGATAAAGAATGTCGAGATGAATCTAGTAATGTTTATTTTTCCACAAATGAACCTAAATTGGGATTAATAAGATCTACAAAAGTAAGCATTACTAAACATATTTTATTATCTTATAACTAAGTAAATATATACTTAAGTAAAAAATAAAATAAACCTAAGTAATGTAATCAAACTAGATCAAAATGATATAAAAGTTTCACAATATAGAATTTTAGTTACATAGTAAATAAAATATTGAACGCCAAAAAATTTGAAGAAATGAGGTAAGTATCATGGTAAACCTTTGCTCCATGATTCTGATGAGATTGAGTGTAACTTCTTTAATTCATCAAATCTATTGCAAATCAAATTGTCTCATAAAATGCACAATAATCTTAAAAAACAATAGTTTCAAAAAGTAAAGACAAATATATTTTTGGACAGTGCTCATCAAAACTGGTGTAATGATTTTTGTCCACCATGTGATCTCAATTTGAAATACAATAAATTAAAAAATTTGACTAAGCATAAATAATAGTAAGTAATGATTTTATTTAGTAAATTTACATTAATAATAAAATTACATAATTTGAATTAATATAATATAACAAATCAATGTGATGTAGTGGTCATATGAGAGAAGATGTTTAGTTGCTTATTCATATAACCAAATAAAAACAACAATTTGAAGAGATGAGATAAATAGTATAAGAAACTTTTATTACAAGATACTAACATGATCATCTGTAACATCTTTGAGCATTAAATCTAGTATGAATCAAAATGTGTCATAAAGTATCCCAAAAGCCCAATAAAGAAAAATTTAAAAACATAAAAAAGAATTTTTAGTTAGATCGAGTTGCTGGAGACTATATCGATGTCTATTTTGTCTCGATCAAATGTTGATTGGAATTTCTATGAGCTATGAATGTAAAAAAGCATAAATAATTATAATTCTTTATTTAATAATATATAATCATATATTAAAGTTGAAATGACATAATTAAAAATAATGTATTCTAACCAAATTAAAGCAATGTAAAAGTCCCATGTTAGGGATGCAGAGTTCCAAATTAAAATAATAAAATCAAATAGAAAAGTTCAAAGAAATAAGATAAACTACAAGGTGATGTTGCATTCTGACATACTAAGAAAAATTGGGCTTACCAATCTGGTTCATCTCGTCACCTGAAAATCTTAATTTTTGGTAAAGATCACTAAAACTCTTGAAAGGAAAATATTTAAAAAACTTAGAAATGGATATTTTGTTGGAAAGAGCTTGTTGAGATGAGAGCAATATTATTTGTTTCATGTTGATCAATTCTGATTAGGAGTTCTCATGAGTTTTAAAAAAGAATACACATAAAAATAAAAGATTATTTCTTAATATTAATTAATTATAAATTTAAGTATTGATATAAGTTAAAGCAATATAATACACTAAAATTAAACTGATAATATGACACGAGGGACGATATTTAGAGTTACAGAGTAATATTATTAAATCAATATAAAACATTTTTAAAAATAAGATAAATTAGAAAATTAAATAAGAAAAAATGCATAAATTATTATTTTAATATTAAATAAATATTTATTCAATTTGAAATAAGATAAAACAAAGCAAGTAATATAACCAAATTGGGGTGATGTAAAGGTCACATAAAATGAGATTTAGAATCGCATAGTGGTTTAACCAAATCAAAATAAAAAATTTGAAGAAATGAGATACATTACATGGGACAATTGCATTAGGTGATACTAAAGAATTTGAATGTAGCATCCTCAATAATCAAATCTAATGCAAAAAAAATTTCTTATAAACCATGCTAGAACACTAGAAAATAAAAGTTTTAAAATTTCAAAAATACTAATTCATTTAATAGGTCTCTTCATGTGTAGTTCATTGAAATTTATTTTGACTTGGTTGGACCCCATTTTGAATTAATGTTAGTAAATTAACTAAAAAAGCATAAATAATAAAAAACTTAGTGTTTTCATAATTAGTCAACATATAACAATGTAAAAATAAGATATTTTGATGCAATTTAATACAACAAAAATGAAAATGATACAAAAATCACATGGGCAGAAAAATAGTGCTTAATTGATATATAAAAAAAACAAAAAACAACATTTTGAAAATGATATCACTTACTAGAAAATTAAAATCTAAATTATGATTTTGATCTAGCGTAACATACTCTTTCATCAAATCATTTTTGGATAAAAAATTTTGATAGATTATTGAGAAATTCTAGTTATAAAATATCCAAAAATATAAATATAAAAATTTGTTTCATCTCAATCTTATTTCAATTGAAATTATGTCAAATTTTAAAACTAAATAAGCATAAGAAAATAAAATTTCTCTTTTAACATTAATTTAAAATATTTATTAAAGTAAAAAATTGTGATAACTTAAAACTTTTTAACATTACAGAATCAAACTAATGTTAAGGTCATGTGAGAGTATAATCATAGCTTTTTAGAAATATTTACAAAAGAAACTAAAGAAGTTTAAAAAATGAGACAAAATGTAAAGAAACTTAAATTCCATGATAATAAGGAGATGAAGTGCCATGTACTGAATCGTTAAATTAGGTACAAATCATAACACCTCACAAACCAAGTAAATACCCTAGAAATTAAATATTTGAAAATATAGAAATTAATATTTATGTGTATAGAGATTACCGAGTCAAATCCAACAATGTTTATTTTGTCAAGGCTAAAAGACCACTTGGATTATTATGATTTACAAAAGCAAATAAATACAACTAATCATAATTTATTAACTTAATATTATCTAAATTTATATTAAAGTTCAAATGAGGTTTGTAAAAGAAATTTAATTGAACCAAATCAAAATGATGTAATGGTCACACAATAGAATAATTTTTGTTGCATGATAATATAAAAGATTTGCTGCAAAAATTCATGAAATTAGTTAAACTGAGCGACAAAATTTCATTCCAAGATTCTATGAGATCATGTGAAACTTTCTTGATCATGAAATCTATCATAAATCAAAATGTAAAGTAAACTGTACAAAAATACTCTAAAATATTTTTGAAAAGACATGCAAATAATTATTTAATTTGGTTAAGCTCATCGAGACTTGCCCAACGATGTTTGTTTTGCGTCAAAGTGAACTAAATTTTAATTAAAGTGAGTTAAAAAATTAAAAAAACTAATGATAAATTATTTTTTTAACATAAAGTAAATCTATATTTAAGATTAATTTAGATAAATTGACAAAATATAATCTCTCCATATCAAAGCGATATAAAGTTCACACTCTAAGAGTTTTAGAGTCACTAAGTAATATAACAAAGTTAAAGGAAAATATTTGAAGAAATAAGCAAAATTATATCGAAAAGTTGAATTCTAAGAGAGAAAGGAGATCAAGTGCATTATCATCATTCATAGAAGATCTGGTACGAATAACAATATCTCATAAAGCATACCGAAATGTTTAAAAGTAAAATATTTAAAAAAATAGAAATGAATATTAAAATAATAGATGAATGAAAATGCCTGATAAGGAAGAAATGGGATGTCCTATAAAGGTGCATTGTAAAATTCAAAGGAGATCATTCGGATCCACAATCATGAAATTAGGTAAGAAATGGTTTGTCTTATAAAGCACATCAAATTCCTAAAAAATAAAATATTTTAAGGTATATAAATGAAAAATTAATTGGATGGAGCTCGTCAAGATGACTCCAATCATGTTTGTTTTTGCCTTAATTGTAGCTCCTTTTGGTTTATTACAAATTTCTTAAGCAAATAAAGAAATATAATAATAAATTGTTATCCTTATATTAAGTATATATTAAAATTAAAATTATATAAGTTGAAGCAATGTAATCTAACATAATAAAAGTATTGTAATTGCCACACAATAGGAAATCTAGACTTAAACAGTAATATAAAGAGATGAATGAGTAAAATTTCATGATAGTTGCTTTCTATGATACTAAGGAATGTAGTGCAACATCTTCGATCATGAAATCAGCTTTGAATAAAAATACATGATAAATTGTGTAAAATTCTTGTAAATAAAAAATATTTAAAAATAAAGATATAATTAATTAATTAGATGATGCATGTCACGTTGTGTCTAATAGTGTTAGTTTTGATTCAGTTGAATGTTTTTGGAATTATAATGAATTACCAAAAATATAAATCAAAATTATTATTTTAATGTCAAGTTTTTATGTATCAAAGTTAAAATGAGATAAATTAAGGTAATGTATTGCAACCACATCAAAACCATGAAAAGGTCCCATGTGTGAAAAATACAGTTACTATTTAGCATATATAAACTAAAGAAAAAACATTTGAAAAATTGAGATTAATTACATGGTATAGTTGCATTTGAAGATACTAAAGAATTTGAGTATAACATGTCCAATCACCAAATCTATCACAAATAAAAAAAATCTCATAAAACATGCCAAAATACCAAAAAAATAAAATATTTAAAAATATGAAAAAATTTATATATTTTTTATTTGTTAGAGCACGTCAAGTTGAGTTAAACTGCATTTGCTTGCCTCAATTACACAATGTTTATAATTAATTTAAATTAAATATTCAATTAGCATAACTAATAATAAATTAGTATTACTAAATAATTACTAGACATATAATAATGCAAAATCTACTAAATCAAACAAATGTTATATAAAATAATAAATAAATGATGTAAAAGTCACATGAGAGAAAAATTAGAGTTGTATGAAAAGCAACCAAATCCATGCAAAACATATCTACAAAATATGAAATTTTATGGCAAACTTTATTTCTAATGAGTAGGGTTACCGAGCGTAACATCCTCTATTGTCAAATAATTTATGTTTCAAAATATCTCATAAAGCATGTAAAAATACTAGAATTCTTTTTAATAAGGCATCGAATAAAATTACTTCAAATTATAAAAACTCATAAGCAAAAAAATTAATAAATTATTATTTAAACATTTTGGAAACATATATTAAAGTTAGAAATGAGTTAAAGTATAACTAAGTAATATATCTCAATTAAATTGAAAGAAAATATAAATAACAATATAAATAATTTACAACTATAATAAAAATATAAATAATAAAATATTATTATATTAGTATTAAGTAAATATATGCTCAATTTAAAATAAAATAAATTGAAGTAATATAATTTAACCAAATAAAAGAATTGCAGATGTTTTCATGGTAATATAGCAAAAGAAGTTATAAGAAATGAGATAAATTATAAAGCAAGTTGCATTCCTAGCTATGAAGCAAATATTCTACAACATCATTGATCATAAAATCAAGCATGAAATAAAATGTTTAGTAAAACAATCAAAAACATTACAATTTTTTTAAAAAAAATATAAAAATAAAAACATAAATGGATGGAGGAAATTAAGTTGTGTTTAATGACTTCTATTTCATCTCAATCAGATCTCATTTATATTTTTTGCAAATTACAAAAGTAAATAAACACAAAAAGTGATAAATTATTTTTTTAACATTAACTAAAAAATGATAAAGCTTAAATGAGATAAGAGGAAGTTGTGTTATATTTTTAATCCAAAAGGACGTGAAGGGCACATGACTTGAGACTTATAGTTATATAGCATATATCCAAATCAAAGCAAAAAATTAAAGAACTGAGAAAAATGTTTGGGGAAGGTAACATTCCAAGATCATGAAGAGAACTAAAGTAAATTTCTGAACAATCAAATTAGGTATGAGTTGAAGTGACTTTTAGTATATGCAAAATTTATAGAAGATAAAACATTTATTATTATAAAAATAAATATTTTATTTGATAAAACTTATTGAGATGAGCCCAACTGTATTTGTTATATCTTTATTAGATTTTGTTTGGAATTACTTGGAATTATGGAAATGAATAAATTTAAACATGGTTGTATAACCAAATAAAAGGCATCCAAAAGTCAAATAACATAAGTTGTTTTAAAATGCAATATAGCCAAATAAAAACTTTTAATAAATAACAAATTTCATTAAGGAATGCTGATTTCAATGATACTAAGGAGATTAAGCATAACATCTTCAATAGCCAAATCTGGTATGCATAGAAACATATAACAAATTGTGTCAAAATCCTAGAACATGTAAAGATGCATAAAATTACATTTTTTTTTATCTTGAGCAAGCTTCATTTAGAATTATAATGATTATAGTATTCAATAAATAGAAATAATAATAATAATTTTAATTTTAAATTAATACAAATTAAAAATTAAATTAATTAAAACATTGTAATATAATAGAACTAAAATAATATTGTGGCTGCATAATAGGAAATTAGACTTTCATAGTAATATAATTACATATAAACAAAAAATTTAAAGAAATGAGACAAAAAAGATTACAAGACAAGATACTAAGGAGTTCAAATAATTTGTAAAACATGCGAAAGCTTTAGTAAAAATAGTTTTTAAAAATATAAGTAAAAAAAATTAATTGGATAAGGCTTATCAGGATAAGTCCAATGATGTTTGTCTCGTCTTTAGTTGATATCATTTATAATTACTATGAATTACCAAAGTAAACTAGCATAAATAATTAAAAAAATATTATTTTAATATTACATAAACAAAAATCAAAGTAGAAAAAAGGTAAATTGAAGCAATATAACATATAAATCAATGTTATCTAAGTATGTCCAGAGAGGAGAATTAGGATTTTATTATAATATAACAAAATCAAAGCAAAATATTTCAAGAAATGTAAGATAAATTATACAATAATGTTGTATTCCAAGATACTAAGAACATCAAGAGGAAGATCTTTGATCAACAAATTTGGAATGAATCAAAATATCTTATAAAAGCAAAATCAAAGAAGTGATACTAAAAAAATTAAAAAAATGATAGCTTTATTAGATAGAGCTCTTTTAGGTGAGTTGATTTTCATTTTTTTCTTTTAATCAGACATCATCAAAAAATATTATGAGTTTCCAAAAAAGTGCTTAAGAAATAGTAAATTATTCTTTTAATATTAAGTTAATCTATATTGAATTTAAGTTTAAAAAATTGAGGTAAAGTAATTTACTAAATCAAGGTTTTGCAAAGATCACATGCAAGGAGATTTAAAGTTTTGAAGTAATATAACAAAATCTAAGAAAAAACTTCCATTATAAAATTAGTTATCAATTAAAATGTCTCTTAAAGTACGGCAAAATGCTAGAAAATAAAATCTTTAACAATACAAAAAATAAATTTCAAAATGCATTAAGGAACTTGGGATGAGTCCAACAACATTTTGTGATCTCCAATGGATCTCAATTGAAATTTCTACAAATTATTATAATAAATAGAGGTACATCATTCTAAATTATTATTTAAAGATTAAGTTAGTATATATTACTGATAAAATAAGAAAAATTTAAATAACATGATATATTTAAATCAAAGTATTGTATATATTATATAAGAGTTGAATTGGATTATCATAATAATAAAAACAAATAAAATAAAAAAATTTAAAGAAATGAAATAAATTATATATGAAAGCTACATTCCAACCTATTAAAGAGATTGAGAGTAATATCCTCAATTATCAAATCATGTTCAACAAAAAAACATCATAAAACATGCCAAAAACTAGAAATTAAAATACCTAAATATAAAAAATGAATATTTAATTGGATATATGTCATTGAGATGAGTCTCATGATGTTTTTTGCATCTTGATATGAACTAAATATAAATTACTTTCTAATTTTGAAGAAAATATGCATAAATAATAATAATTTTTAATTTAATTTTTCCTAAATTATTTATTAAAGCTAAATTTAGATAAATTAATCCAATATAATGGAACTAAATTAAACTGATGTATTGGTCAAATGAAATGAGTTTTATTGCTACTCAGTAATATAACCAAATCAAATAGAAATAATTAAAAAGTTAACTAAATTGATCAGTTAAGTTGCATTCCAAGATGCTACAATGTTTGAGTGTAACATACATAGCTATCAAATTAGGTATGAGTAGAAATTTCGAGAAATGCAAGGCAAAAATATATTAAACAATTATAAAACAATATAAAATAGCAATATTTAATTAGATAAAGTTTGAGCATAACATTCCCATTAGTCCAATTCCATCTTTTTCATTTCCATCGAAACTTGTTTTCAATTATTATGAATTTTCATATTAGTTAAAGTTAAATAGTCATGAAATATTATTTTAAAATTATGAAATTGTATGATAAAGATGAAATGGTATAAATGGAGCAATGTAACAAAATAAAACCAAATTGTTTAAAGCTCACATGATTACAGTATTATACTTTCAAACAAATATAAGAAAATTAAAGAAGAATTTGAAGAAATGATATAAAGTTTATTACAAACATGAATTCCAAGATGCTAAACAGATCGATTATGACATACTCATTAGTAAAATCATGTGTGAATTGAAACTTCTCATAGAGCATGCAAAAATCTTTGAAAATAAAATTTGTAAAATTATAAAGTTATTGTATTATATGATAGAGCTCATTATGATGAGTCTAAGGATATTTGTTTTTTCTAATAGGCCATGTTTTTAATTATTGAAATTTTTTTAGTAAATAAAAGTAAAACACAATAATATTTTTAATATTTAGTAAATATATGTTAAAGCTAACATGAGTTAAATTGAAGTAATGAAATATAACTAACCAAAGCAATGTAAAGTTCACACAAAAGAAGAATTAAACTTTCATAGAAATATAAGAATATTAAAGAAAAAACATAAATAAATGAGATAATTAATATGAGAAATTTTAATTCCAAGATATTAAGAAATGAAGTGTAATAATCTCGATAACCAAAATAGGTGCAATTAAAAATAACTTGTAAAATGAACCAAATTTTAAGAAAAAAATTCAAAAATCTAAAAATGAATATTTAATTTCATAGACCATGTCGAGATGATTCTATTGAAGTTCTTTTCAACTCATTCAAGCTGCATTTGAAATTACTGTGAATAACTGAGCTAAATAAGCATAAATAAAATAAATTATTACTTAATAAAAAAGTAAATAAATATTGAAGTTAAAATAACAAAAACATAAATAATTTAATATAACCAAATCAAAGTAATGTAATGGTCATCTGAAAGGAGATTTAATGTCGCATAGTAATATAACCCAATCTTGTTAATGAATTAGAAGAAATGAGATAAAGTCTATGATAAAAATGCATTCCAAGGCACTAAAGAGATTGAGTGTAGCATTCTCATTAGTCAAATTAGGTGGAAATTGAAATTCTCACAAGGAATGATAAAATCATAAAAAATAAATTTAAAAATATAAAAATGATTATAGTATATGATAGAGCTCCTCATGAAGTGTTTAGTAATGTCTATCATTTCCATCATACAATATTTTTAGTTATTATGAATTAACATAGAAATTAAATTAAATAATGATAAGTTTTTATAAATATTAGCTAAAGATATGCTAAATTCAAAGTTAGATAAATTGAAGCAATATAATTTAAGTAAACCTAAGAAATGTAAAGGTCAAATAAAGGGAGAATTAGACATTCATTGAAAAAGAACAATTTTAAAAAGAAAGAAGAAATGAGATATATTACATGGGAAATATTAACTACAAGATACTAAGAAAATCAAGTGTAACAATCTCGATCATAGAATTAGGTATAAAATAAAGTATCTGATAATGTGAATCACAAGCCTTGAAAATACAAACTTTGGTTGGAATTAGGTATAAATTAATTTGATAGACATTATCAAGATGATTCCAAAGAGATATTTTTACTTGTTCAAACTATGATTGGAATTATTACAAATAAAATTTTTAAATTATCATGGATAATCCTAAAATATCATTTTAATATTAAATAAATAAATATTTAAGCTAAAAAATTAGCGAACTTTAAGTAATTAAAAAACTAAATCAAAAAGATGTAATGGTTAAAAAGAAGGACACTTAGCGTGAGATGGTAATATAAGGAAATTAAGTCAAAAAAAGTTGAAGAAATAACATAAATTTGATATGAACAAATATTCAAAGATAATAAAAAGATTGAGTGTAGCATCCTCATTCGTTGAATGAGGTTCAAATTGAAATTCTAATAAAGCATGCTAAATTCTTAAAAAAATATTTAAAAATATAAAAATAATGATATTATACAATGGAGCTCCTAAAGATGCCTCCAATAATAGTTGTTTCATTTCCATTAGACCACATTTTGAATTACCATTAGTTGTCATAGTAAATAAAAGTAAATAGTTGTAATAGTTTTTTAATATTAACAAAATATATGCTAAAACAAATATTTGATAAATTGAAGTAATATAATATAACCAAATAAAAGCAATGTGCAGGTCATCCTAGGAGATAATTAGACTTTCATAAAAATAAAAACGCATTAATGAAAAATAAGTAGAAAGAGAAAAATTATATAGTAAATACTAATTCCAAGATACAAAGAAAATCAAGTATAATAATCTTGATTATTAATTTAGGCACAATTCAAGAAACCTCATAAAATGTCCCAGACCCAAAAGTAAACTTTTGAGAAATAAAAAATAAATATTTAATTGGATAGAGAATATTGAGGTTATTCCAATAAACTTTTTCATAACATGATTACATTTTATTTGGAATTACTATAAATTAAAAAAATAAATAAGTATAAATAATAATAATTTACTATTTTAATATTAAGTAAAAAAATATGGTGAATAACATGAGGTGCATTGAAGGAATGAAATATTAAAAAATCAAAAATATGTAAAGATCACAAGATTTCAGATTTAGATTTAAATAGTAATTAACCAATTCAAAAGAAAAAAAATTGAAAAAATAAGATATATTATTTAAAAAAGTTGCACTCCATAATGTTAATGTCATCTGGGTATATCTTCATTGATCACCAAATTAATTATAAATCAAAATATCTAATGATTCTTTCGTAAAAAATTGTTCAAAGCATTAAAAATATATATATAAAAATTATTATTTCATTGGAAAGAACCCATTTAGATAGGTCAAATGAAGTTCGATTAATTGCAATTAGGCCACATTCATAATTACTATGACCTACAAAGGCAATAAAGAATAAATATTTCTAAACTATTATTTTAATATTAACTAAATATGTATCAAAGCTAAATCGAGATAAACTTAAGAATGTAGTATAAAAAAATCAAAGCAATGTAAAGGTCACTAAAGAGGGGAACAATAAAGTTATTTTAAAAATTAGAAAATTAAATAAAATTATTTTAAGAAATAGGATAAATTATATGAAAATGTGGCACTCTAAGACACTAAAGAGATCAAGTGCAACATCCTCAATCATCAAAATAAGTAGAAATCAAAACATTTTTTAAAGCAGGCAAAAATCTTAGGAAGTAAAATATTTAAAAAAAATTTCAAATGAGTATAGAACTTGATAGTCTATGCTGACACCAATCCAATTATTTTTTTGTCTTGATCAGACTTCATTAGGAACTACAATGAATTATAAAATTATATAAGAATAAATAATAATAATTAAATATTATTTTGATATAATTCAATTGATATTAAAATTGAAATGAGATAAAAAGATGCAACGTAATATAACCAAATAAAAGATATATAATATCACGTTAGAGGATAATTATAGTTTCATTACAATAAAACAAAATTGAAATAAAAAATTACAATAGATAAGATAAATTGTTAGGAATATTACATTCTAAGATATTATGTAGTGTGTGTGTAACATAGTTGATTGTGAAATTAGGTGCAATCAAAATATGGAATAAATCATGCATAATCATTGAGAATGGAATTTTGAAAAATTTAAAAATAAATATTTAATAAATAAAGCTCATCAACACAATTCAAATGATTTTTATTTCTTCTCCATCAAACATCATTTAGAGTTACTACAAATTACCATATTATATAAGCATAAGCTAAATAAATTATTATTTTATATTAACTAAATATATATTAAAGAAAAAAATAAATTGAAGTGATGTACTATATGAAAATCAATTCTTTGTAAAGGCTACGTGGAAAAGATTAATTGTTGCATAACAAAAATAAGCAAATCAATGCTTTGTAAAGGTTGCATGTAAGGAGCTTTAGTGTTATGCAACAATATGCCAAATAAAAAAAATTAAGATATAAAGTAAATTACATGGGAAAGTTGTATAATAAGATACTAAGAAGACTAACCAAATGAACATCGATTAATAGATTCGAAGTACATAAAAATGTTTCATAATGTGTGTCAAAGTCTTATAAAATAATTTTTAAGAAAAAAAATTTGAAATAAATATTTAAATGGTTAGAGCTTTTAAAGATGAGTATAAAAATATTTTTTTACTCTCCTTGGGATCCAGTTTGGAATAATGTTAATAACAAAAAAATACTCACAAAAGTTTTATTTTAATAATAAGTAAATATATATTAAAGTTGAAATGAGATAAGTTAAAACAATGTAATACAAAAAAATAAAAATGATGTTAAACTGACATGATTAGATAATAAGTGTTCATAGAAATAAAACTAAATTTTAGTAAAAAATTGTTGTTATTAATTTCCAAAGTAAACAAGTAAAAAATAATAATAAATTATTATTACCATATTAGGTAAATATATATTAATATTGAAATTAATTAAATTAAAGGCAATTTAATGATTGGACAAGAGATGTTTTAGAGTTACATTATAAGATACACATATTTAAGCAAAAAGTTTAAGAAATAAGAAAAATTGGATTGGATAGTTGCACATATAAGAAAGTAAGGAGTTTGTGTGTACAATCCTCCACTGATAAATTAGATAGTGAAGCACACTAAAATTGTTAAATATAAAACATTTATGAGCATACAAATGAGTATTTAATTGAATGTAAATCAAGGCGACTCCAAAGACTTTTTTATACTTAGGACTACATTTGAAATAAAAACTAATTACCATAGTTAATATGCATAAATAATAATTAATTAATTTTTTAATATTTAGTCAATATATATTAAAGCTAATTTAGATAAATCGAATAATTTTATCATACCGAAATCAAAGCGATGTGAACTCACATCAGAGTAGAATTCGAGTTATATAATCAAATAAAGTGAACAATTATATGAAATAAGATAAATTTTTTTGTAAGTTCCATTCTAATATGCCAAGGTGTTCATGTGCAACATCCATGATGTATAATTAGTTTTCATCAAAACTTCTGATTAAACATAAAAAAAATAAAGGAAATAAAATATTTAAAAATTTAAAAATGAATACCTAATAGTATAACTCATCAAGATCATTCTAATAATATTTGTTTCTTCTTTATCCAACCTCCTCTTGAATTACTACTAATTAATATATTATATAAACATAAATAACAATAAATTGTTGCTTTAGTATTAAGTAAATATATATTTTAGTGCTAAAATTATATAAATTCAAATAATATAATATAGCCAAATCAATGTGTTGAAGGGCCATAGGAGAGGAGATTTTGTGTTACATAGTGATATAGCCAAATGAAAACAAAACATTTGAAGAAATGTGACAATGTATTTGAGAAAGTTACATTACAAGATACTAAGGAGATTGAGAGTATCAGTCATAGTCATAATATTTGGTTTGTGTCAAAATGTCTCATATAGTGTATAAAAATCTTAGAAAATAAAATAATAAAAAAATAAAAATTTCAATGGATAAATCTCATCTAATTGAATACAACAAATTTTTTTTCTACAATAGTCCTAATTCAGAGCTCCTCAAAATTACTAAACTAATTCCAAATTAATAATAATAAATTGTCATTTTATTATTAAGTAAAATATATATGAAAGATTAAATTAGACAAATTAAAATAATACATTATAATAAAAATAAAGTAATATAATTATCACGAGAGATGAGAATTATAATTTCATTATAATAGAACAAAATCAAGTGAATAATTTGAAAATATGAGATAAATTATAAACAAAGTTACATTCTAATAAAGAAAGGCATTAGAGTGCTACACCATATATCTTTAAATTAATTATGAGTCAATTTTTCTCATAAAGATTACAAAAATTTAAAAAATAAAAATAAATAAAAAATAGAAAATAAATTTTCAATTTGATAGTGCTCAATAATGTGATTCTGATGATATTAATTTCCCCATAATCAGACCTTTTTGAGAATTATTAAAATTTCCAAAGTAAATAGTCATGACTACCATATATTATTACTTTAATATTTGTAAATATTCATTAAAACTAAAATTAGATAAAATAAGGAAATATAATATAAATAATTCAAGACAACATAATAATCGAATGAGTGCAGACTTAGAGTTAGATAATAACATAAAAACATTTTAAAAAATATTTCAATAAATAAAATAAATTTGAAAAGAAAGTTGCATTTCTAAACACTAAGGTTGTTGGCCATAACATCCACCACCACCAAATTAGGATTGAATCAAAATGTCTAATAAAAATATGCCAAAATTATAAAAAATTAAATATTCAAAAACTTAAAAAATGAATCCTTAATTGAATATATGTTGTCGAGGAAAGTCTAGTGACATTTGTTTCATTACAATGACACAACATTTGGAATTATGATTAATTAACATAATAATTATGCATAAACAAAAAGTAGTTATTATTTTAATATTAAATCAATATATGTTAAAGTTAAACTTAGATAAATTGATTCAGTGCAACATACCCAAACAAAAATGATATAAATATATATTAGAAGAGGAATAGAGTTTAAATGTAATATAACCAAATAAAAGAAAAAGCTACAAAGAAATATGATAGCTTGTTCAAGAAAGATGCATTCTAAGACACAAAAGAGTGAGTATAAAATCCATGAACATCAAATTGGGTACAATCGATATTTCTTGATAAGAATGAAAAAACAAATAAATAAATATCTTAAATTTTAAAAATGAATATTTAGTTAACAGAGTGTGTAAAGATGATTCAAAACTATTTCTTTCATCTTTATTAGACCTCCTTTGGGATTACTATGAATAACTAATTTATATAAACATAAATAGTAATATAATATTATTTTAGTATTAAGTAAATGCATATTTTAAAGCATAAATGTCATAAATTAGAATAATACAATAAAAAACAATCAATGAATTGTGAAGGTAACATAAGAGGTGAATTAGTGCAACATAGTAATGTAACAAAATTGAAGGAAAACATGAGAATAAATAAAATAAATTGAGTTAGAATGTTACATTTAAGGATACTGTACACATTATTAGCACAACCATGTTCAATGAAGTACGTCTATGTCAAAACATCTTATAAGGTATGCCAAAACTTTAAAAACAATTATTTAAAATAATAAAATAAAATTATTTGGATGGATAAAGCTCATCATGGTGAGTCCAACAACATTTGTTCTATCTCCATCAAACATCGTTTGGAATTACTATTAATTTCTAAAATAATTACACATAAATAATAATAAATTATCAATTTAGTTAGTAATTTAACCAATTTGAAGTAAAAGTTTGAAATAAGCATGATAGAGTGAATGAAAATCTTTTAATAAAAAATAACATAGATATCAAGTGTAACAACCGTAATTGTTAAATGACAAACAAATGAAACACCTCTTAAAAAATGTCAAAACTCTAAAAAATAAAGTATTTGTAAATAAAAAAAATTAATATTTAATTAGATAAAGCTAAAAAAGGTTAGTCCAACGATGTTTGAATTTTCTTGATCATACTTTATTTTGAATTATAGGAAATTAGAAAATTAAATTAGCATAAATAATAATAAATTATTATTTTTACATTAAGTAAGTAAATATTAAAACTAAAATGAGATTAATAAAGGTAATTTAATATAAAAATCAATGCAATACACAGTTTGCATGAGAGAAAAATTAGGGTTTCATAATAATATAACAAAATCAAAGCAAAAAATTTGAAAAATTAAGAAAATATATTCACAAAACTTCATTCAAGGATGCTAAAGAGATCGTGTTTAACATCTTTGATCGTAAAAACAAGTATGAGATAAAATTCTTCATAAACAATGCAAAAACCTTAAAAAAATATTTAAGGTATGAATTCTCAGAGCTGGAAGGGAGTCCGACGACATTTGTTTCATCTCGATCACAAATCTTTTTGATTACTTGAAAAAAAAAAAAAAAGCCAAAATGAGAATCTAATATAACCAAATCAAAGTGATAAGAAGGTCACATGAGAGGTGATTTAAAGCTACATGGTGATATAACTAAAGAAAAGTGAAAATTTTGAAGAAACAGAAATTGTATGGAAAAGTTTCTTTCCATGATAATAAGTAGATTGAGTATAACATCCTTGATAAAATAATTAGATATGAATCAAAATAAATCACAAACTTTATGTAAATCTTAGAAAATAAAATATTTAAAAACACGAAATGAATATTTTGTTGGATAGAACTCAAAAATAAGAGTCTTACGATGATAGATTTATGTCGATAATACCTTGGTTTCAAGTGCTATAATTTAACAAAATTAAGACAATAAAAAGGTCACATAGGAAGAGACTAGAAGTCATCTAATAATTTTTTAAAAAATTTGCATACCAAAACACTAATGAGACTAATGACATTTGTTTCATCTTGATCGAACCTCACTTAGAATAATTATAAATTATCAAAGTAAATTAACATAAATAAAAATAGATTGTAGCATCCTCATTCGTTAGATAAGGTATGATTTGAATTGTCTAATGAACCTACCTAAACCTTAGAAACTTTTATATTTAAAAATATAAAGATGACTATTAAATTGGACAGAGCATATCAAGATGAGTCAATCAATATTTGTTTTATCTCAGTCAAACCTCATTATGAATTACTATAAATATAAAACTTAAGCATAAACAATAATTAATTATTATTTTGACATTAAGTAAATATATATTATTATTAAAATTATATAAATCAAAGAAATATAATATAAATAATTTAAAGCGAAGCAAATGTCACACTAGATGAGATTAATAATGACATAGTAACATAACAAAATAAAAAAAAAGTTTGAAAAAAAGAGATAAATTATACAAAAAAGTTTCATTCTAGATGTTAATGAGATTGAGTGTAATATCCTGATCATTAACTCAAGTACGACATGAATATATTAAAAAGGCATGCAAAAATCATATAAAATGGAATATTTGAAAATAAAGACATGAATATTTAATTAGATAGTGCTTATAGAGATGAGTCTAATTATGTTTGTTTCATCTCAATCAAAACTTGTGTGGAATTGCTACGAAGTACCAAGTAAATAATCATGAATAATTAGAAATTATTATTTTAATATTAAGTAAATATATTTTAAATTTCAAATGAGAAACATTAAACTAATGTAATATGATCAAATCAAAGTGATGTAATGGTCACATTAGTGAAGATTTAGAGTTTAATAATAATATAACCAAGTAAAAGATAAAAATTTTAAGGAATGAGAAACATTATACAAAACAATTACATTACAGGATAATAAGAAGGTCAAGTACAATGTCCTCGATCATTAAGTTTGATACAAAATAAAATGTTATGTAAAGAACGCAAAAATGTTGGAAACTAAAATATTATAAAATATTGAAATAAATATTTAATTGAATGTTACCCATCAAGATGAGTTAAATAATGTTTGTTCATCTCTATTAGACCTTGTTTCTAATTGTTATGAATTGTAAAAAACATAAAAAAATATTTTAATAGAAAATAAATTGATAATAAAGCTAAAATGAGTAAAATTGAGGCAATATATTACAAGAAAATAAGAAAAAATAAAGGACACATAAGTGTCAAATTAGACTTTCATAGTAATATAACCAAATCAAAACAAAAGTTTAAAGAAATCAGTTAAATTGTGCAAAAATGTAGAATTCCAACAAACCAAGAAGATCAATAATAGTCCTTGATCATAAAATGAAATGTGAATCAAACTTTATTTTAAAATAAGCCAAAACCTTTGAAATAAAATATTTCAAACTATATAAATAAATGTTCAATTAGATAGAGCTTGTCAAGATGAGCCCAATGATATTTTTTTACCTCCATAGTATCTCATCCAGAATATCTATGAATTACCAAAGATAATAAGCATAAATAATGATAGACTGTTATTTTAATAATAACAAATAACTGAATCAAAGCAATATAATGGTCACATGAGTGATAACGAGATCTTCATAGTAATATAACAAAATTAAAGTAAAAAAATTTTGAAGAAATATGATAAACTTAATGAGATACTTGTATTTCAAAAAACTAAGGAGATCAAGTGTAACATCTTTGTTTCTTAAATAAGGTATGATTCAAAATGACTTTTAAAAAAGCATGCCAAATTCATAGAAAATATAGTATTTAAAAATATTTAAATAAATATTTAATTAGATATAACTTGATGAGTCAAGTCCAACTACATTTCTTTTTTTCCTAGTTAGACCTCAGTCTGAATTACTACTTATTACAAAATAAATTAGCTTAAATAATAATACATTATTATTTTTATGTCACATAAATTTAGATTACAAATAAAATGAGATAAATTTAAGAAATGTAATATATTTAAATCTAATTGATTTAAAGTCACATAGTAATAGATTTAGAGTTATATTTTTGTATAATCAAATCAAAGAAAAAAATTACAAGAAATGTAATAAATTATATAAGAAGTTTGCATTCTAGCATACTAAGGATATCCATAAGAAATCCCTAATTACCATGTCAAGTATGATCAACATGTCAAGTAAAGCATATAAGAATAATCATGAATAAAATATCTAAAAATATTAAAATGAAAATTTAATTTGATAGAGATAATTGTGATGTCTCCAATGAAATTTATATGGTCTTAATCTTATGTTGCTTAGAATTACTATATATTACTAAAGTAAATAACAATAAATAATGGTAAATTATTATTTTTAATATTATGTAAATAGGTATTAAAGTTTAGAAGAGATAAATTAAAATAATGTAATATTACCAAATCAATGTCATTTGGTCACATGAGATTGGAGTGAGAGTTAGATAGTATAAAGAAATAAAAATAAAACTTTTGATTAAATGAGATAAATTTTATGTGAAATATGCATTCCAATATACTAAGGAGATCGAATGTAACATTCTCGATCATCAAATTCAGTACTAGTCAAATATCTCATAAAGCATGTGAAATGCCTAAACAATATATTATTTAAAAATATAAAAAAGCATTTTAAATGGGATATAGCTCCTCGAGACGAGACCAATAACGTTTGCTCCATTTTGATCTGACCTCATTTGGAATTATAGTGAAGTAGAAAAATAAATTATTATTTTAATATTAAGAAAATATCTACTAAAAATAAATTTAGTAAACTTAAATCAATATAATATAACCAAATCTAAGTGATGCAAAGGTCACAATGTGAAACAAATAGAAAAAAATATATGACGAATTTTGCTAAAAAGTTGCATTCGAAGAAAGTAAAAAGTTGGAGTTGATAACCACGATTATCAAATTAGTTATGAATAAAAATTTCTCAAAAAGAATGTCGAAGATTAGAAAATAAAAAGCCAAAAAAATATAAATTAATATTTAATCAACTGTAACTCATCTAGATGAGTTTAATGGTGTGTGTGTTTCATTTAGATCGAACCTCTTTTAGAATTACTATGAATTCCTAAATTTAATAAACATAAATAAAAAGAAAATATTATTTTAATAATGATTACATATATATTAAAGCTAAAATGAGCTAAATTAAAGTAATGTAATTTAACAAAATCAAAAGGATATAAAAGTCACAAAGGATGAGAATTAGGATTTTGTAAATAGCCAAATCAAAGAAAACTATTTACAGAAATGAGATAAAGTTTATAAGAAAGATGCATTCTAAAATACAAAAGAGATCAACTATAACATTTCCAATTATCAAATTAAGTATGAATCAAATTATCTCGTAAAGCTACCCAAACTTTAGAATATAAAATATGAAAAATAATAAAAATTATTGCTTAATTAGGTAGAACTTGTCGAGACCAATGCAATGTTTTTTGTTGTCTAAATCAAACCTCATTATGAATTATCGATAATTACTAAAATTAAAAAAACATATATGTAAATAATAATTAATTATTATTTCAACATTAATAAAAATGTATATTATAGCTAAAATAATTTAAATTGAAGCTCTATGATATGATCAATTCAAAACAATGCAAAGGTCACACATGAGAAGATTTATAATTACATGGTTATATAACCAAATCAAAGAAAAACAAATTGAAAAAGTAAGACGAATTGTATGGGAATGTTACATTCCAAGATGTTAAAGAGATCAAGTATAACATCTTCAATCATAAAAAAAAATATGAATAAAATATTTAAAAAATAAAAACAAGAATATTTAGATGCAGCTCATTAATACAAGCACAACAATGTTTGTTTCATCTCAATTGGAATTTGTTTGTAATTACCAAAACTACCAAAGTAAATAAGCAAAAAAAATCATAATTTATTTTTTTATTAAGTAAATATATATTTAAACTAAAATAGAAAAAATTGAAGCAATTTAGTTTGACCAAATCAACGTGATGTTAATAGCACACAAGAAGTCATTTAGATTTAAATAGTAAAAGAACCAAATCAAAGTTAAAAATTTTAAGAAATGAGAAAAATTATTTGGCAAAGTTGCATTCCAAATATTATAAATAATATAGAAATGTCGTTTAAAACTTACAAATATTATTAAAAATAAAATTACTTAAAATATTGAAATGAAAAATTAAATAGATATTTATCATCAAGAGGAGTCTATTAATATTAATTTTGTATCAATTATACCTTATTTCTAATTACTATTAATTACCAAAATAATTAAGCATAAATATTAATAAATTATTATTTTAATTTGAAATCAAATTTATTAAGGATAAATTGAGATAAATATAAGAAATATAATATAACAATGATGGTGATGTAGAGGTCATACGAGAGCAGAATTTGAGTTTTATAATAATATAACCAAACAAATGAAAAAAAATTTGAAAAAATGAGATACATTATTTCAAATGGTTGCATTCCAAGATACTAAGGAGATCAATAGTAGAATCCTGGATCATAAAATTAGGTACGAATCTAAATGACATGTAAAGTGTGCCAAAACAATTGAAAATAAAATATTAAACTTATAAAAAAGTATATATTTTATTTATATTGAGCTTGTTAAGGGAAATCAAACTACATTTTTTTGTCTTGATCAGTGCACATTTGGAATTATTATGAATTTCCAAATTTAATAAGACTAAATAATAATATGTTAATATTATTTTAATAATAACAAAGTATATATTGAAGCTAAAATGAAATTAAATAAAACAGTTTAATAAAATCATATCAAATTCTATAAATGTTACATGATAGCATAAGTAGATTTTGATAATGGTGTAACTCATATTAAGTAAACAATTTGAGAATATTGCATTTCGAGAAACTAATAAAATCAAGTGTACCAACCTTGATCATCAAATTGGTTATAAAAAATGACTCAAAAATCATGCCAAAATGTATTTAAAAGTATAAAAATCAATATTTTATTAGATAGAGCTCATCGAAATAAGTTTAATGATAATTTATTATTTTAATGTTATGAATAAATATCTCAAAAAAAAGATAAATTAAAACAATGCCATATGTCTAAATCAATTTGATGTAATAATCACACAAGCATAGATTTATAATCACATATTAATATAACGAAATCAAAATGAAAAAATTTAATAAATAAGATAACGTTTACATGAAAGTTCATTTCTATGATATTAAAGCAATACCATGTAACATCCTCGATAGTCAAAAAAATTTGAATCATAATATCTCATAAAATATACAAAATCACCAAACAAGTAAAATATTTAAAAAAATATAGAAATGAATATCTATTGAATAGAGGTAGTGGAGTTGCATCCAATGACTTTTGAATGGCCTCAATTGGACCTTCTTTGACATTACTGTGAATTACCAAACTAAATAAGCATAAATAGTAATAAAATATTATCTTAATATTAAGTAAATATGTATTAAATTTGAGATGAGATAAATTGAAGTAATTGAATATAAACAAAACAAAGCCAATTAAAGGATACACTAGTGTAAATTATGAGTTACATAACAATAAAATAAAATCAAACCAAAACAATTGATGAAATCAGATAAATTATATAGAAAAAATTCACTCCAATACACTAAGGAGATTAAGTGTAACATTTCTAATCATAAAATCATGTACTAATGATAATACGCTTTAAAGAATTCTAAAGGCCTAAAAATGTAATATTTAAAAATAATGGAAAGAATCTTTAATTGGATATAACTCATCGAGATGAGTCCATGATGTTTGTTTTGTCTTGATTCATGTTGTTTTGATTTACTATGAATTACAAAATTAAATGGTTATGAATTGTAATAAATTATTCTTTTAATATTAATCAATCATATATTGAAGTTTAAAAGAGAAAAAATGAAGCAAAGTAATATAACTAACATAAAGCACTATAAAGGCCACATAATAGGACACCAAAGTTACAAATCAATTTAAGCAAGTCAATACTAAAAATTTGAAAAAATAACATAAGTTTTGTGGAAAATTATATTACAAGATATTAATAGGACTTAAAGTTAAATCTTTGATTAATAAATCATCTACAGTTAAAAATGCCTCATAAAACAAGTAAAATCCAAATAGAATAAAATATCAAAAAATTTAAAAAAGAATAATTAATAAGATTTAGCTCGTCTCGATGTGTCCAATGATATTTTTTGTCTCAATCAAATATCATTTGAAATTAGTATAAATTACCAAAGTAAATAAGCATAAATAATAACAAAATATTATTTCAATATTAAGTAAATATATAATAAAGTTAAAATAAGATGCAATGAAGCAAAGTAATATAACCAATTTAAGTGTACGTAAACATCATTTATATTTGAGGATACAAACAGGAACAAACATAACAACTTAGATTATCAAATCTATCACAAAATTAAATACCTCATTAATAATGCCAAAATTATCCAAAACAAAATAACTAAAAAAATATAAATAAATTTCAAATTAAATAGAGCTTATTGAGAAGAGTTGAACAATATTTATTTCATCTCAATTGAACCTTATTTGTAATTATTATTTCAAACAAATTAACATAAATAATAATAAATTATGATTTTAATGTTGAGTAAATATAAATGAGATAAATTGTATTAACATAATAAAACCAAAACAAAGTCATGTAAATATCTTAAGACATGAGCTTTAGAGTTACATATAACATAAGTGAGTCAAAGAAAAAATTTTGAAAGATGAAATAAATTATATGATAAAGTCATATAAAAATAGCTTTTAAAGCATACCTAAACTCTATAATATTAAATATTTTAAAAATATTAAAAAACTAATATTTAGTAGATATAGCCCATCAAGATGTTAATGACATTTTTTGTCTCGATCAAACCCTATTTCAAATACTACTAATTACTAAAGTAAATAAGCATAAATAAAAATAAATTATTATTTTAATATTAAGTAAATATAAAATAAACATCAAATGAGATAATTAAAGTAAAATCATATATCCAAATCAAAGTAATATAAAAGTCACACAAGAGGTGAAGAAGAGCTTCATATTAATATAATCAAATCAAATTAAAATATTTTAAGAAATAAGATAAATTTTACATGTTATATTGTATTATACTAAAGAGATCGAGTGTAATGTTTTTGTTCATAAAATCAAAATATTTTATAATACATGATAAACACTAGAAAATAAAATATTAAAAAATATAGAAATTAATATTTAACTAGACAAAGTCCATTGTGATATTCAAATGATGTTTGTTTTATCTTGATAAGAGCACCTCCAAAATTACAACAAATTACAAAAAATGCACAAGCTTACATTATAAGAAATTATTATTTTCAAATTAGCTAAATACATACTAAAGTTGGAATGAGATAAATTGAAGTTATATAACAAAATCAAAGCAATGTAAGGGCAACATTATAGGATATTTGCAGCAACATAGTAACATAACCTAATTAAAAAAATTAGATAATTAGATAAATTTTACTAAAAAAATAGAATCTTAAATTACTAAGGAGATTGAGTGTAACATCCTTGGTCATTAAATTAGGTACAAATTAAACACTCAAAAAGTGTGCCAAAATTAAAAGAATAAAATATTAAATATATATATAAATAAATATTTAATTAGATATACCTCATTGAGATGAGACTATTAATATTTCCTTTATTTATATCAAGCAACATTTCGAATTATTATGAATTACCAAAATAAATAAAAAAATAAAAATAATTTATTATTTTAATTTTAATTAAACATATATTAAAACTATAATAAGTTAAATTAAAGTAATGAAAAATAACAAAATTAAATCAATGCAAAGGTCACATGAGAGGAGAATTATAGTTTCATAGTAATATAACAAAATGATCGTGAAATATTTGAAAAAATGACATGAATTTTAAGGAAAAGTTATATTCCAAGGTACATGTAGCATGTATAGAAATATCTCAAGAAATATATAAAACTCAAGAAAATATAAAATATTTTAAAATATAAAAATAAATATTAAATTTGATGGATCTCATGGGGACATGTCAATGAACATTTGTTTCATCTCGATTGAACTCATTTTGAATTATTTCAAATTATCAAAATAAATAAGAATAAATAATAATATATTGTTATTTCAGTAATAAGTAAATATATATTTATTAAAGATAATAAGATTAATTAAATTATTTTAATAGAAAAAAAATAGAATTCATGTAATGGTTAAATGAGATGATAATTAGACTTTTCATAGTAATACAACCAAATAAAATTAAACATTCTGAGAAGTGAGATAAATTACATGTGAAAGGTTTATTCAAAGATATTAATATAATCAAGTGTAACCAATGATCATCAATTCTACTTTGAATAAAAATGAATCACAGAGCATTGAAAAATCTTTGGAAATAAAATATCCAAAAATATAAAAATAATTGTTCAATTGGATAGAGCTCAACATGATGAGTCAAATGATAATTTTTTATCTAGATTGGATCTCATTTTAAGTTACAATAAATTACAAGATAATACAAGCATAAATATTAATAAATTGTTACCTTAATATTAAGTAAATATATGTTATATCTTAAGTGAGATAAATTGAATTGTTGTAGTGAAACCAAATTGAAGTAATGTAAATGTTACATGAGAAGACATTTAGAGTTACATAGTAATATAGTTAAATAAAAGCAGACATTTTTAATAAATTAGATAAGTTGTATGGGTATTATTAATTCTAAGATAATAAGAAGATTAAATGTAACACTTTTTATCATCAAATAAGGTACAAATAAAAATTAGTCGAATATTATGCCAAAACCTTAAAAAATAAATCATTTCAAAATATAAAGATAAATATCTAATAGGATAGAGATCATTGAGATGAGTTGAATGATGCTTTCTTCATCTTGATTAGAACAATTTTGGAATTATTATGAATTACAAAACTAAATATCATTAAAAATGAACATTTAATTTCTTAGACTTTGTTGAGATGAGTACAATAATATTTATTTCATCTTGATTAGACCATGTTTGGAATTACTATGAATTACAAATCTAATATACTTAAATAACAATAAATTATTATTTAATATTAAGTATATATATATATATTAAAAAGAAAATTAGATAAATAGAAGCAATGTGATATAACAAAATTAAAATGACATAAAAGTTAAAAGGGAATTAGAGTTTCATAGTAATATAACAAAATAAAATTTTTAAGAAATGAGATAGATAGAGTTACATAAAATATAATAAAGCAAAATAAAAAAAATTTAAAGAAATATGAAAAATGGTGTAGGAAAGTTGCATTGTGAGTTACAATGTAAATTAAGTATAACATCCTTAAACATTAATCTAATACGAATTGAAATATCTCAAAAATTATATTAAAATCCTAAAAAATCAAATATTTAAAAATATAAAAACCAATATTAAATAAGATAAAGGCTATTGAAAAAATTCTAATAATGTTTCTTTCAAATCAATTGATTGTAGTCAAAAATTACTATGATTTACAAAAATTAAATAAATATAAATAATTTTAAATTATTATTTTATTATCTAGTAAATAAATATTAAGGCTAAATTTAGATAAATTTAAGCAATATAATATAATCAAATAAAAGTGACATAAGTGTAACAATATAGTAGAGTTAGAGTTTCTAGTAATTTAATAAACTTAATGGGAACTATTTGAAGAAATAAGACAAATTATGTTAGAATAGATGAGTCCAAATGAATATTTGGAAATATGTCTATATAATAAATAAATATTTAAAAATATTCCAAATGAATATTTGTTTAGATAGAGTAAGAATAGATAGGTCTAATAATATTTGTTTTATCTCAATTCAAACTCATTTGTAATTAATACGAATTTCTAAAGTAAATAAAAATTAATAATAAAAAACATTATTTTAAAATTAAGTAAATATAGATTAATACTAAAGTTAGATAAATTAAAATAAAATAAAAAAAATTAAATCAAAGTGATGTAAAAGTTAGGTATGGGAAAATATATGCATACATAATAATATGACCAAATCAAATAGAATTTTTGAAGAAAAGATATAAATTAATCGACATATTATATTCTAAAATACAAAGGCAATCAAGAGTCATATCCTTAACTATCAAATTAGACATAACTCAAATTATATTGTAAAATATGTCAAAATCTTTGAAAATAAAAAACAATTAAAAATATTAAAATAAATATTTATTTGAATAATGTCCATTGAGATCAGTCTGATGATATTTATTTTATCATGATTGTTCCTTATTTGAAAGTACTACAAATTATCAAACTAAATAACAAAAAGTAATAATGAACATTTATTTTAATATTTAGCAAATATATGTTACAATTAAGATAAGATAAATTAAAATAATATAATATATCCAAATCAAAGTAATGTAAAAATGACACGAGAAAAGATTTTGAGTTTGCATAAAAATAAAAATAAATAAAATCAAAAACTTTTAAAACAAAATAGGGTAAATCAAATCAGAAAGTGACTTCCTAATATTCTTGATCATCAAATCTAGCACTAGTTAAAATGACTTATAAAATATATCAAAACCTTAAAAAACCAATTATTTAAAAATATAAAATATTAATATTTAACTGAATAGAGCTCATCAAGATGAGTACAATGAAATTTTTTTTGTGTCGATTGAATCTCATTTTAGAATTTTTGCTAAATAATAAAGTAAATAAAAATAGATAATAATAAAATACTACTTTAATATAATGTAAATATAAATTAAATCATAAATAAGATAAATTGAATCAATTTAATATATTAAATCAAAGTGTTGCACAAGTGACATAAAAATAGAATTAGTGTTACATAATAATATAACACGAAAATGAAACTTAAAAGAAGTGAGACAAATTGTATTAGAAACTTGTATGCAAAGATACTAAGAAGATCAAGTGCAATATCCACAATCATCAAATTAGGCATAAATTACAATTTCTCATAAACCATGCCAAAATGAGATAACTAAAGTAATGTAATTTAGCTAACACATTGTAAAAGTCACATAAGAGAAGATTTCAAATAATATAATAACATAAAAAATTAATGTAGAATATTTGAAAAAATAAGATAAATTATATCATAAATTATGTGAGTGCATACATACATTTGTGTGTGTGTGTCTTTGCATGTGTCTATGTGTGCATGTAGAGATGCACATATGGGTTTACATCTGTGTGTGCGTGTGTGTGTGTGTGTATGTGTGTATGTGTGTATGCTTGGACATGCATACATTCATGTAGATGTGTCTAAGCATACACATCTATGTTCATATGTATGCATGTCTATTTGTGCACGTACATATGCATGCATTCATGTATCTATAAGCATGTGTGTGTGTGTGCGGGTGTTTTTGTGCATGCAAGTGCATGTGTGTGCATGTATATGGTTATGTGTGTGTGCTGGTGTGTGTCTATGTCTATGCATGTGCATGTGTTTATATGGGTGTGTGTTTCTACTTGGATGTGCATGTATGTGTGTGTGTGTATATTTGTTTGTGAGTGCATATGCATTCAAGTGTTAGCGTGTCTATGCATATGTATGTGTGGAGGTGTGGGTATGCGTGCATGTGTTTATGTACATGTGTATATGTTTGTGTGCAACATGCACCTGCATTTGTGTAGTGCATGCATGTGTGTGTGTGTTCATGTATACAGGTTTGTGCAAATGTATGCATGTGCACATACATGGTGTGCATTTGTTTTTGTGTATACAAGCAGGCATATATGTCTTTGTGTATTTGGGTGCACACTTGTGTGTCTCTTCATATGTGTGTGTATGCAAAGGTGCATGTGCGGAAGTCTACATGTGTGTATGCAAATGTGTGTGCATACATGTCTATTTTTCTATGCATATGTGTGTGGGTATGTGTGTGTTTTTGTGTCTGTGTGGATATGTGTGAGTGAGTGTGTGTGTGTATGTGTGTGTTCATGTGTGTAGGTTTGTTTGTACATGCTTGTGCATACATGTGTGTGTGTTAGAGAGTGTGTAGGTCTATATGTGTATATGCCTGTGTTATTCTATATGTGTGTGCATGTAACTACATTTGTGTGCATCTTAGTGTGTGTGCAAGTGTGTTTAGGAGTTTAAGTGTGTGTGTGCATGCATATGTACTTGAATACGTGTGTGTGTGTGTGTGTAGATGGACACATATCTATGAGTGTGTTGACCTGTGTGTGCCAATGCTTGCATGATTGAGTTTAATTATGCATGTGTATGCATGTATTTATGTGTTTGTGTGTGCTCTAGTGTGCCTAAGTATGTGTGCATGTGTTTCTGGTGGTTGTGTCATGTGTTTGGAAGTGAATGTGCATGTGTGCTAGTGTATCAAAGCATGTGTGTGTGTGTATGTGTTTTTGTGCACGTACATATCTACATGTTTGTGTGCATGTGTGTGTCAGTGTTGTGTGAGTGCATGAGTGAGTGAGTGTCCATGCGTGTGTGTGCTTACATGCTTGTGCGTATGTGTGCTTTGTGTGCATGTGTAAGTATGTCTGTGAGTGAGCTTTTATATGTTCAAGTGTTTGTCCATGTCAATGTAAGTGTGCATGTGCATTAGTGCTTATGTGAATGTGTGCATATGTATGTGAGTGCTTGCATGTGTGTGGGCATGTATGCATGCTTAAGTGCATCTATGAGAGCATTTGTGTGCTTTCTTGTGTGTTTATGTGTGAGTACGTGCACCCATGCATGTATGTAGATGCTTGCTTTCTTGTGTTTGCATGTGTGTGCACACATATGTATATGTATCTGTCTATCTATTTATGTATGTGTGTGCACATATATGTGTGCATCTGGTTGTACATACATGTGTATGTCTTTGTGCATGTTTGTGTGTGGGTTTACATATGCATGTATATGTGAGTGTTCACATGTATGCATGTGTTTGGGTTTATGTGTGTGCTTATGCACACATGTGTGGGTGTACATGTGTGTATATGTGTGTGTTTGCATGCATGTGCATACGTGTGTGAGTGTGTGCATGCATGTGCATGTGTTTGTGCAATTTTATGCATGTGCATATATGTGTGTTTATGTCTGCATGTGTGAGTGTGTGTGCATATGCATGTTTGTGTGTCTACATGAGTGTGCGTGTGTGTGCGTGCCAATGTTTGTCTACTTATGCATCTTTGTTTGTGTGTGTTTGCATATGCATGTGTGTGAATGTGTTGGTTTATGTCAATGTGTGTGTGTGTTCATGTTTTCATGTGTGCATGCATGCTTCTATGTGTGTTTGTGCATGTGTGTGTGAGTGTGTGTTTGTTCTTATATGTATGTGTGTGTGTGTGTATGTCCATGTATGGTTGTGGGTATGTGTGTGCATGTATTTGTGCATTCATTTTTGTGTGTGGCTGTGTGTACTTGTGTGCATACATGTGTGTGCATGAATGAATGCATGTGTAACAAGCGAGAACATATGTATGTGTGTGTGCTCATGTGGGTGTGCATGTAGGTGTGTGTTTGTGTTTGATTATGTGTATCTGTGTGTGCATGTTGATCTCTATTTGTGTGAATGGATAAATGTGTGCCTATGTGTGTGTGTTAGTCCATCAATGTCTATGTAGGTACATGTCTGCATGTGTGTGCATACATGTGTGCTTTTGTATGTCTACGTGTGTGTGTGTCTACATAGGAATGTATGATGGTGTGCATACCTACCTGAGTTTATGTGCAGGTTAGTGCATTTGCATGGGTGCATGTGTGCTTTTGCGCTATGTAGGAGAAAAAGTGTCTAATTGTGTGTGTGTGAATGTGTGTGTGTGTGTGCATGCTTGATTGCGTGAGTCCACATGTTTGTGTGCATGCTTTCTTGAGTGTTTTTTCTTGTGTGCATAAGCACATGTGCATATGTGGGTGCATGCTTTCTTGTGTTTGTGTGTGTATGTGCACCCATGTGTGCATGTGGGTGTATGTGCGTGCATGTACGTCTGGATTTTCATGTTTGTGTGTGTGTTCATATGTTTGAGCATGTGCTTATGCACACATATGTATAGGTGCATGCATGTGTGTGCATAAGTGTGTTCATGTGCATATATGTCTTTGTGTATGCATGTGTGTGCTTGTGGGTGTTTTTTTGCATGGGTGTGTGTTCATACCTATGTGTATTTACATGTGTGTCAATGTCCATATGTATGTGCATGTGTTTGTGTTTGTGTTTGTGTATGTGTATGTGTATGTGTATGTGTATGTGTATGTGTATGTGTATGTATGTGTGTGTGTGTATATGTATATGTGCACATTTGAGTGTATTAGTATGTGTACATATTCTTATGAGCATGTTTATATGTGTGTGTCCAAGTGCATGCATCTGTGTGTGCATGTGCTTGTGTGCTTGTGCATGTTTGTGTATGTGTGTATATGTACAGCGTGTGATGTCTATGTGTGTATGCGTGCATATCTATAAGTGTTTGTGTTTGCATGCGTATGTACTTATTTCTATGTGTGTTTGTGCATGTGTGCATATAAGTGTATGTGCATGTGCATGTGTGTACGTGTGCAAGTGTGTGCATATTATTATGAGTGCTTGGGTGCATGTATGTGTGTGTGTGTGTGCATGCGTGTGCTTGCATATGTGTGTGTGTGCACATGTGTGTGTTCATGTGCATGTGCATGTGTGTACATGTGTGTATGTATGTGAATATCTGTATGTGTTGTGCATGTGTGTGTGTGTATTTTTGCAAGTGTTTGTTTGTGCTCGTGCATTTATATGTGCATGCATTGGAATACATGTGTGCATATCTATTTGTGAGCATTTATGTGTGCACCTTTTTATGCGTGTGTGTGTGTGAGTGTGTTTGTTCTTATGTGTGTGTACATGTGCATATGTGTATGTGTGTGTGAGTTTGTGTGAGTGCACGAGTGTACATGTGTATGTGTATGTGTGTGTGCAACCGTAAGCATTCGGGTGTGTCTATGTGCATGTGAGTGCACAAGTGTTCTCATGCTTATGAGCTGTTGATTATAATTGTGTGTGTGTGTTCCAATGGTTATGAATGTATGTGTGTGTGTGTGAGTGCATGTTCTTGTCCATGTGTGTATGTGTGAGCATGTACATGTGTGCATCTATATGCATATCTATGTGTCTACATGTGTGTATATGTGCACATGTGTATTTTTTTATGTACATGTGTGCACTTGTATGTGTGTTCTTGTATGTGTGTGTAGGTACATGACTAGATCCATGTGTGCAAGCATAAGTTTATGTATGTGTGTATAGGTGTGTATGTGTGTCTATGTGAGTATGAATTTGTGTATATGCATGTGTGCATGTGTTTATTTATGTCTACATATGTATACATGTGTAGGTGTTTTTCATGTGAGTGTGTGTGCATATGTTTATGTGTGTACGTGTCTGTTTGTGTGGGTATGTGTTTGTGTATGCATGTGTGTACATGTGTGTATACTTTTTTACGCATGTGTGCATATTTGTAGAGGTTCACACATGTGTGCACGTGTTCATTTGCATCTGAGTGTGTGTGTGTGTGTGTATGTGAATGTGTGTGCTAGTCGATGCATGTGTGTGCATTTTTTGTGTTTTTGTGCATACGTGGATGGTGTGTTCATGCATGTGGTTGCATGTGGCTATTTGTGTATGTGTGTGCGTGTGAGCGAGAACATGTGTGTACACAGATAGTCACAAGTATGTGTGGGAGCATG
Organism: Vanilla planifolia; assembly: GCA_023846275.1. Classification (NCBI taxonomy): domain Eukaryota; kingdom Viridiplantae; phylum Streptophyta; class Magnoliopsida; order Asparagales; family Orchidaceae; genus Vanilla; species Vanilla planifolia. Next base: position 184,018 of record JAIUJO010000359.1, read on the forward strand.
TCTATGTATGTGTGCATGTGTGCATGTACATGGATGTGATTATGCATGCGTTCACCCATGCATGTGTGTGTGCAAGTTTGGATGTATAAGTGTGGTCGTGCGCATGAGTGCATGTGTTTGTGAGTATATGTGCCTATGTGTCTGAGTGTCTATATGGGTGTACATACATATGTGTGTGTGTGTGCGAGTGCACGTATGTGTGTGGGCATGCACTCATGTAAGTAGACTAGTGCAAACACATGTGTGTATGCATGCAAGTCTGTGTGATTGCAAACATGCATGTTTATGTATATTTGTGTGTGTGTGTGTGTGTGTTCATGCACATGTGTGTCTGGGTATATGTTTATGTGTGCAACTACATGTCAGAGATTATGTTTACAAGAATGCATGTGTTTGTGTGTGTGTGTATGTCTATTTGTGTGCTAGTGTGGGTGTGTGATTGCATTCTTCTATGTAGGTATGTGTGCTTATATTTGTATGCATGTGCATAAGTGTGTGTGTGTGTACATGCATGCAAGTGTGAATGTGAGTGTGTGCATACATGAAGTTGTGAAAGTGAGCGTGTGTGTGTGTGTGTGTGTCAATGTGTGTGGATTTGTTTGAACAAGTTTGTATGTATGTGTGCATATGTGTGTCTATATGTGTACATGTGTGTGTGTACGACCATGCATGTGCCAACATGTGTGTGTGTGTGCATTTGTGCATGTTTAGGAAAGCATGTGTCTATGGGTGTGTGTGAGTGTGTGTACTTGTATGTTTATGTGTGTGCCTTTTTGTGTGCATATGGGTGCATGTGTGTGTCTATATGGATGTGTGTACATATGTGTTTGCATGTGTATTCAAGTGTTTGTACCCATGTTTATGTATGTGTGTGTGAGTGAGTTTATGTATACATGTGTTTGTGCTTATCTCTAAGTGTTTGTTTGTGGTTCCATGTGTGTGTGTTAATACGTGTGTGTGTGTGTGTGCATATGTTTATGTGTGCTTATGTGTGTATATTCATGCACAAGTGTGTGTCTATTTGTGTATGCATCTTTATTTGTGTGCATGTGCATGTGTATACATGTTTACATGCATACATGCATGAATTTGTGTCCTTGTGCATCTCTGTGTGTATGTGCGTGTGTTTTTGCTTTGATGAAAGTGTGTCAACTTGTTTGTGTGTGTGTATGTGTTCATGCATAAGTGTGTGCATGTATATGGGTGCATGTTTATGAGAGCATGTACTTTTGTGTGTGTGTGTGTGTGCATGTGTGTGCGAGGGTTTCTGTTGGTGAGCCTATGTGTGTGTGCTTAAGTGTGTGCATATGTGTGTACAAACATGCACAAGTGTGTGTGTGTGTGTGTGCACATGTTCGTGTGTACATGTATGTGTGCATGTGTATGCATAGTCTCATGTGTGTGGGTGTGTCTATACGTGTGTGTGTGTGTGTGCATGGGTTGATATGGGTGCTTGCATGTGTGTAAGCATGCATTTGTGTCTGCATGCATGTTTACATGTGTTTATGCCTTTAGGAGTCTGGGCATTCTTTTTTTGTGTGTGTGTGTGTGCTTGCATGTTTGTATGTGTGTGAGTTTGTGTGTGCATCTACTTGCACATGTGTGTATGCAAGTGTGTGTGTGGTTATGCGTATGTCTATCCATGTATGTTTGGGAGCTTGTTTAGGTGTGTTCGTATGGATGTGCATGTGCATGCCTCTAAGTGTGTGTGTGTTTTGTTTACATGCGCTTATCTACATGTGTGTCTCTTTTTTTACTTTTTGTATGTGTTCATGCATGTATTTGTGAGTGTGTGCATTTGAGTGAGCTTTTGTATGTGTGCATGTATGTGTGTGTATGCATGAATATGCATATGTGTGTATGTCTGTGACCATGTATGTGTGTGTATGTGTGCATGTGCATTTGCATTTGTGCATGTGTGTTAGTTCCTATGTTTAACAGTAGGCTTGCGCATGCATGTGTGCATACACATGCGTGTATGTGTTTTGTCTATGTGAATGTATGAGTTTGTTTGTGTGTGTGTATGTGCATGGATGTGTTTGTGTGCATGTGCATTAGCATGTGAGTCAGTGGGTGCACATGTGCATGTATGTGCATGTGCTTGCATGTACATACATGTTTGTGCCTATGTATGTGTGCATATGCATGTGTATATGTGGTTTTGTGTATGTCTACTTGTGAGCATATGTGTGGCATAAATGTAAGTGTGTGTGTGTGTATGTGTGTGTGTCTGTGCAAGTCTAAGAATGTGTACCTGGCTATGCAAGTGTGAGTGTGTGTGCGTGTGTGTGCGTGCGTGTGTGTGTGTGTGTATGGGTGCATGTGTATGCATTTGTTTGTATATGTGTGTTTGTGCATGCACGTGTGCTTATGCATGTGCAAGTGCATGCACATGTATTTGCTTATGTATATGCATTTATATGTGTGTGTATGTGTGTGCGTTTGCATATGTCTACATGTGTATATGCATGTGTGTGTGCCTATCTACCAGTGTTTATGTGTGTATATGTGTGTATGTCTGCATGTGTGTTTACGTGTTTGTATAACACATATGATTATCAAATCTACTAGGAATTGAAATGACTCGCAAAGCATAAAAAAATCCTGGGAAATAAAATATTCAAAAATATAAAAAATAATTATTCAAAATAAGAATAAATATTAATAAATTATTATTTAAATATTAAGTAAATATATGTTAAATCATAAGTGAGATAAATTGAAGCGATGTAATGAAACAAAATTGAAGCAATGTAAATGTTACACTAGAAGAGATTTGGAGTTATATAATAATATAATTAAATAAAGAAAATGTTTTTAATAATTTAGATAAGTTTTATTGGAATTATTCATTCTAAGATAACAAAAACAATAAGTGTAACATTTTTTATCAATTAAGGTATAAATCAAAATTACTAAAAATTTTGCTAAAACCTTCAAAAAATAAAACATATCAAAATATAAAGTTGAACATTTATTAGTATTGAGATCATTAAGAGGAGTGGAATGATGCTTTCTTCATCTTGATTGGACCATCTTTGGAATTATTATGAATTACGAAACTAAATCTCATTAAAAAATGAACATTTTATTTGTTAGAGCATGTCGAGATGACTCTTATGATATTTATTTCATCTTGACCAGATGACTTTTGGAATTACTACAAATTATGTAATTTAATATGCTTAAATAATAATAAATGATTATTTTAATATTAAGTATATATATATGTGTATATATATATATATTAAAGTTAAAATTTGATAAACGAAAGCAATGTAATATAACAAAATTAAAATAACATAGATGTCAAATAAACGAGAATTAGAGTTTCATAGTAATATAAGAAAATAATTTTTTAAGAAATGAGATAAATAAAGTTGCATAGTAATATAATTAAATGAAACAAAAAAATTTAAGAAATAAACAAATTGATGTGAGAAACTTAATTCCAAGTTATAAAGTAGATTGAGTATAACATCCTTAATCATTAATCTAGTATAAATTCAAATATCTCATAAAATCTATTAAAATCTTAAAAAATCAAATATTTAAAAATATAAAAATAAATATTAAATTAGATAAAGCATATTAAAACAAGTCTAACAACATTTCTTTCATATCAATTGAATGTAGTTTGGAATTATTATGATTTACCAAAGTTAAACAAATATAAATAATAATAAATTATTTTTTTTTTATATAGTAAATATATATTAAGGCTAAAATTAGATAAATTTAATTAATGTAATATAACCAAATAAAAGTGACATAAATGTAATAGGAGAGGAGAATTAAAGTTTTTAATTATTAAATATAATCATTGAAAAACCTTTTGAAGAAATGAGGCAAATTATGTTGGAATGTTAATTCAAAAATACTAAGGAGGTCAAGTTTATTGTTAACGATAATCAAATTAGGAATAAATCAAAATATCTTATAAAATATGCCAATATAACAAATAAATATTTAACAATATTTAAAATGAATATTTGATTGGATAAAGTAAAAAAAATAAGTCCCACAACATTAATTCTATCTCGATTAGAACACATTTGTAATTAATTCAAATTACAAAACTAAATAGCCAAAAATAATAACTATAAATTATTTTAATATTAACTAAATATATATTAATACTAATGTTAAATAAATTAAAATAATATAATATAACAGAATCAAAGTGATGTAAAAGTCAAATAAGGGAAAATAGATACATACATACTAATATGACCAAATCAAATAGAAACATATAAAGAAATGAGATAAATTATATGGAAATATTGTATTCTAAGATACAAAAGAGGTCCCAAGTAATATCCTCAATTATCAAACTATATATAAATAAAAAAATCTTATAAAATATGTCAAAATCATAGAAAATAAAAAATATCTAAAAATATTAAAAAAATAATTAATTTAAATAAAAGTCATTGAGACGAGTTTGATATTATTTATTTTATCTTGATTGTTTCTTATTTGGAATTACTACAAGACATCAAAATAAATAAGGAAAAATAATAATAAAGTTTTTTATTTAATATTTAGTAAATATATGTTACAATTGAGATGAGATAAATTAAAACAATATAATATATCTAAATCAAAATCATATAAAACTGACATGAGAAAAGATTCTGAGTTGCATAGCAATATGATCAAATAAAATCAAAAACTTTGAAAACAAAATAAGGTAAATCATACACGAAAGTGGCTTTCTAATATTCTTGATCATCAATCTAGCATCGATTAAAATTTCTAATAAATAATACCAAAAACTTTAAAAATTATTTTAAAATATAAAATATAAATATTTAATTTAATAGAGCTCATCAAGATAAGTATAATAAAAATTATTTTGTGTTGATCAAATCTCATTTTGAAATATTAAATAACAAAGTAAATAAAAATAAACAATAATAAACTATTATTTTAATATAATGTAAATATATATATTGAAGCTTAAATAAGTTAAATTGAAACAATATAATACACTAAATTAAAGTGATGTAAAAGTGACATAAAAATAGAATTAGAGTTACATAATAATATAATAAAAAATAAAAAACTTAATAGAAATGAGACAAATTATACTAGAAACTTGCATTCCAAGATGATAAGAGAATCAAACACAACATCCATGATCATCAAATTAGCCACAAATCAACAATTCTCATAAAACATACCAAAATGAGAAAATTAAAGTAATTTAATTTAGCCAAAACAAATCATTATAAAAGTTGCATAATAGAAGCTTTCAAATTATATAGTAATATAATGAAATTAATATGAAATATTTGAAGAAATAAGATAAATGGTGTAACAAATTATATTTGAATACATTAAGGAGATTGAGCATAATATTCTAAGTCATTAAAGATGGAGCAAAAAATTGTTACAAAACCTACTAGAATTAAAGTAAATAAAATATTTAAAAATACAAAAAAATTATTGGATAAAGTTCATCAAGATGAGTCCAATGAAATTGTTTTGTCTTGATCGGATCTCATTCATCATTATTACGAAAACTAAAATTAAATTAGTATAAAAATAATAACAGATTATCATTTTAATTATTAATAAAAATATATTAAAGCTAAAATGAGATAAATTGAAGAATTCAATAAAACAAAATCAAAGCTATGTAAAGGTTACATAAGCCATGATTTAAAGTTGGTAAAATAACCAAATCAAAGTAATATTTTTTTAAGGAAAAGTGATAAATTATACTAGAAATGTGCATTCCAAGGTACTAAGGAGATCTAGGATAATATGCTTGAATGCCAAATAAGGTATTAAAAGAAATATCTCATAAAACATTCCTAATCCCAAAAAAATAAAATATTCAAAAATATAAAAAATTAATACTTAATTAGACAAAGCTTGTTAATTAGACCTTGTTTAGTAATAGTGAAAATCAAAAAAATAAATAATCATAAATAAAAAAATTTATTCTAATATCAAGTAAGTGGATATTAAGGTTAAAATAAGATAAATTAAAAAATATAATATATCTAATTCAAAATAGTGAAAAGATCACATGAGAGGAGATTTAAAATTATATTGTAATATAACTAAATCTAAGCAATAAATTTAAAAAAATTAGATACATTATACTAAAAAATTCAAATAAAAAATAATAAGTACATCGAGTGTAATAACCTTAATTATTAAATATGATATGAATTAAACTGCCTAGTAAAACTTTCAAAACTTCCTATGGATTATCAAAATTCTACATTATTTTGATTTATATATATTGCATTTCTTTAACTTATCTCATTTTAACATTAATTTATACTTAATACTAAAATAATAATTTTTATTTTTTGTTATTATTGTTTATTTTTATGATTTACAATAATACCAAACAACGTCTAATTGTAGAGCTTTTTCTAATTAAGTATTAATTTTTAAATTTATGAATATCATATTTTTTATGGTTTATGTATGTTTTATGAGATATTTTGATTCATTTCTAATTTAGTAATCGAAGATGTCACCCTTGATCTCCTTAGTATTTTATAATACACCTTTCTCATGCAATTTATCACTTTTCTTCAAATATTTTATTTTGATTTGGATATATTACCAAGTAACTTTAAATCACCACTCATATGACCTTTACATCGCTTTGGCTTACTTATATTACATTTCTTCAATTTATCTTATTTTACATTAATACATTTCTACTAATAATTAAAACAATAATTTGTTATTATTTATGCTAATTTAACTTTAGTTTCCATAGTAATTTTGATCGAGATCTGATCAAGAAGAAATAAATTTCAATAAACTCATCTTGTTGAGCTTTATCTAATTAATTATTCATTTTTATATTTTAAATATTTTTTATTGAGTTCTAGTATGTTTTGTGAGACATTTTTTGTACCTACTTTAGTAAATAAGAATGTTATGCTCAATTTCTTTAGTATCTTTAAATATAATTTCTTATACAATTTATATCATTTCTTCAAATATTTTATATTGATTTATTTTTATTACTATGTAATTTGCATCTTCTCTTGTGTGACCTTTACATCAATTTGTTTTGGCTAAATTAAATTACTTTAGTTATTCTCATGTGCCCATGCATGTGCATGTGGGTGTGTGCATGAGCATGTTCATGTGTGTGTGCACACATGTGTCTATGTATCCATGTATAAGTGTGTGTACTTGTGTGTGCATGTGTTCATGTTCTTATGTGCTTGTGTGTATTTGTGTGTGTATGATTCTTTTTGTGTGTGTATATGTGTGTGTGCATGTGTGTGATTGTGTGCATATTCATGAGTGTGAGTGGGTGTTTTTGCATTTATATGTGTGTACTTATGCATGTGCATTTGTGTTTATGTATGTGTATGTGTGTATGTGTGTATGTGTGTATGTGTGTATGTGTGTATGTGTGCATGTATGTGTTTATGTGAGCATGTGCGTGTGTGTGCTTGTATATAATTTTGTGAGCATAATTTTGAGTCTGTATATATGTATGTGAGTGTGTTCATATTTGCATACAAGTTTGTGTATTTGTAAGTTTGACAATGTGTGTGCGTGTGTGTTTGTGTGTGTATTTATGCACGTTAATTTGCTTTCATCAATGTGTGTGTTTTTCATCCATGTGTGGTCTATGTGTGTATTTGTGTGAGTTTCTATGTGTGTGTGCAGGCATATATGCTCACAATTATATGCATGACTATGTGTATATGCACGCATAAATGTGTAGATGTGTGTGTGTGTGTATGGCTAAGCATGCATGTGTGCGTGTATGTGTATGTGTGAACATTTCTTTGTGTGTGTATGCATGTGTATGTGTGTGCGTTTATGTGTCCATTTATGTGTGCATTTGCAAGCATGCATATATTTTTGTGTGCATCTACACACACAGAATTTATATCTGTGTGTGTAGTGATAGGTGTGGGAGAAGGTGTATGTGCATATATGTATGTGTCTGTGTGTGTGTCTGTATATGTATATGTGTCTATCTGTGTGTGTGCCTACTTTGTTTATGTGCGCATGCATGTGTGTGAATGTATTCATGTGTGTGTAGGTTTAGGTTTGAGTGTGTGTGTGCTTGCATGTGCTTGTGCATGTGCATGTAGGCACATGTGGGTGCATTTGAATGTCCTGCATGTATCTCTTCATGTGTGTGTGTGCATGTTTGCATGCATGTGTATGCATTAGAGTTTGTGCATGTGTGCATGTGTTTTTGTGTGATTATGAGCTTGCTTGTGCCTTTGTGTGTATGTGTGTGTGCCTACAAACATGTACAAGTGTGTAAGCATGCGTATGTTTGTGCGTGCGTAGATTTGTGTGTGTGAGTGTGCATGTATCTATGTGTGTGCAAGGATGTGCATGTTGGCAATTATAAAAATATGTGTGCACCTACGTGTGCAATCATGTGTGTGTGTATTCGTGTCATAAGTGTGTGTTGGTGTTCGTGATTACATGTTTGAGCAAGTGTGTGTGCATGAATGCATGCATGTGTAAGCGTGTTTGTGTGTGTGCAAATGGGCACATATGTGCATTTGTGTGTGTGTATGCATGTGTGTGCAAGTTTGTGATTTTGTATGTGTGTTTGTGTGTGTGTGTGTGTGCTTGTATGTGTGAATATGTGATTATGTGCACTTACTGTACATGTTTGTGTATGCCTATGTGTGTATTTATTTGTTCACATTTGTGTATGTATGTGTGTGCTTATGTACGCTAGTGCAACTACTCTATTCATTTCTATGTGTGTTTTAGCATGCATGTCTATGTGTGTGACTACATGCATGAGTATTTTTGCACGTGTGTGTGGACATGTGTTTGTATATGTGCTTGTAGATGTGTGTATATGTTTGTATATGTGTATATGAGTGTGTGTGCGAGTTTGTGTGCATGTGAATGCATACGTGTGTGCGTGTGCGTGAGTACGTGTGTGCATTTGTGCTTTTGTGCATGTGTGGGTGAATGTGTTCTTTTTCATGTGTGTTAATTTGCATGTGTTTGTAAGTGCATGCTTATATGTGTGAATGTATATGTGTAAGTGTGCAAGTGTGCATGCAAGCAAGCACATGTGTATGGGCATGTTTGTGTGTGCATGCATGCATACACATGTGTATATGCATGTTTGTGTGTGTATATACATGTGTGTGTGTGTGGGTGCATGTCTTGTTTTTGTGTGTGTGCATACGTGTATGTGCACACGTGTGTGTGTTTATGGGTGTGGGTGTGTGTGTGTGTGTGTGTTTTATATGTGTTTGCACATGTGTCTTTACGTGTGTGTGTGTGTGAATGTGTTTGTGCATGTGTGTGCATGCATGTGTGTGTTTATGCATGTTTTTGTGTATATGGGCATATGTTTAGGTGTGTATGCATGCACTTATGAATATGTGTATGCCTGTGGGTGTGTGTAGGAGAGTGATTTATGCATAGGCACATGTATGTGTGTTTGTGTGTGTATGTGTTCTTATTCATTTGTGTTTATGTGTGTGACTATGTAAGTGTTGTTTCTGGGTGTGTATGCATAGGCATCTACATATGAGCCTATGCATGTGCATCAATCTTATAATGTGTTTACGTCAGTATCCATGTGCTTATATGCATGCATTTATGTATTCATGTGCACATTTTTGTTTGTACATTTGTGTATGTGTGTGTGCATGTGTTTAGGACTAAGTCTTTATGGGTGTGTGTGCATGTCTGTGTTTCTTTATGTGTATGTGTATTCATGTGTGTGCTTGTTATTGTGTGCATGTGTGTGTACATGTGCATGCATGTGCGAGCGTATGAGTGTGTGTGTGTGTGTGCTTCTATATGTGTTTGTGTGCACATGTGTATGTTAGTTGTGTGTATGTGTATGTGTATCTTTGTCCTTACGTGCATGTGCACGCATTTGTACATGTGCTTGCGAGTGGGACTATGTGTTTATGTGCATGTGTGTTAGTATGAATGTGTGCATCCATGTGGAAGAGCATGTGTGAGCATTCATGCACATGTGTGCATGCCTGTGTGTTTGTATGGGCATGTGTATGCATGTGTGTGTGTGTGCATGTGTGTGCTTGTGTGTATCTATGTGTGTATTCATGTGCATGCTTATACAGACATGCATGTGTGTGTGCACGTTCATGAGCTAATATCTATATATGTGTGTGTGTGTGTATGCATTTAGCCTATGTGCTTATGTGCCTATAAGTGTGATGTGCATGTGTGTATGTGTGGTTATGCATGCATGTACATATGCAAGTTTGTTCATCATTATGTACGTGTGAGTGCCAGTGTGTGTGTGTGTGTGTGCTTGTGTGTATTTTTACATGTGTGTGTGCATGTGCATATGTAGTTGGGTGTGTGTGCATGTGAGTGTTGGCATGCATGTCAGGTGCATGGGAGTATGTGTGTGCTAATGGAAGGGCATGTGTGTGCGCACACACATGAGTGTGTGTGTGCATGTTTATGTGCATGTATGTATGCTTATATGTGTCTGCATATGTGCTTATATGTGTGTGGAGTGTGTCCATATGTTTGCATGTGTGTACATATTTGCACATGTGTGTGTGTGTGTTTATGCATGCATGCACATATGTGTCATTGCATGTGTAAGCTTCTATTTGTATGTGTTTCTATGTGTGTGCCTTTGGGTATGCATGCATGCATGAGCATATACAAGTATATGCTTATGTGTTTGCGTGTATTTGTTCCTACATGTGTGGGTTTTCGTGTGTGGTTCTACATGTGTAGCTATGTGTACATGTCTACACATGTGTTCTTGTGTGTGGGTGAGTGAGAGCATGCATGTGTGCAAGAATGTTTATGCATGAGTGCATGCTTATGTGTGTGCATGCATGTATGTGTCTATGTTTTTGTGCATTTTTTGCTAATGTGTGCATGTGCTTGTGTGTGTTTATGTGTATGTGTGTGCATATGTGTGTGCCAAGGTGTATTAATGTGCATGTATATGTGTGTGTGGTTGTGAGTGTTCATGTGCATGTGTATGTGCACATGTCCATTTGTATGCCTCTGCATGTGTGTCTACATGTGTATGTGTGTGCATGCATGAATATGTGTGAATGTATACTCATATGTGCTTGTTTGCTTGTGTACGTGAGCACATGTGTGTGTATGTGCGCATGTATTTGAGTGAGATCATGTGTGTGTGCATGTATGCTTACTTTTATATGTATGTGTTTGTAAATGAGAGGGCTTGATTATGTGTGCATGTGTGTTTGATCTTGTATGTGTTTATGTGTACGAGTTCCTTTCAGCATGTGCATTTACGTGCTTGCATGTGTGTTTGCTTGTGTGTACCTATGTGTGTTTTGTATGTGTATGTGTATTTACGTGCATGAGTGTGTGTAGATGTGTACATGTAGTGTACATGTCTATGTGTTTGCATGCATGTGCAAGTGTGTTACATGTTTACATGTCTAGTGCATGCATATGTGTGAATTTGTGTGTGTGCGTGTGTGTGCTAAAATGTGTGTGTCCATGTTCTTGCATGGTCGTTTGTCTATGCATGTGTGTGTGTGTGGTGGGGTGTGTGTGTGTGTGTCTATGCATGCCTATGTATTAACACTTGCACACAACTATATGTGTGTTGATGCATGTGTGTGCATGTATGTGTTCATCTATGTTGGTGTCTGTGAGAGTTTGTTGGTCTATATGTGCATGTCTCTATGTGTGTGCATGAGTGGGTGGATATGTGTGCATGTGTATCCATGTGCATATATATAATTATTCATATGTGTTTGCAAGTGTGTCCTTGTGAGTACGAGTCTTCATGTGTTTACGTGTGTGTGTGTGTGTGTGCTAGTGCATGCATGTTTACGTCTATGTGTGTATGCATGTGCCTACGTGCATGTGTGCATGTGTGTGTGTGTTTGCAAGTGTGAGTGTCCCTGTGTGTGTGTGTGCATGTGCATGTTTGTGTACTTGTTCATGTGTGTTATGTGTGTGCATGTGTTAATCTACAAGTACATATGTTTGTTGGTCTTTACAGCATGCATATTTCACTATTTGTGTGTCTCTGTGTGTATGTTAGCATGTGTGTACATATGTTTGTGCATATAAGTACACATGTGTGTGTGTGTATTTGTGTTTGCATGTCTAGTTGAGTGTGTCTACATGTTTGTGTGTACACGTGTCTATGCATGGGCACATGCATGTCTATATGCCTTTGTGGGCAAGTATGTATCTGTGTATATAAGCATCTGTGTCCATGCATGTGGGTGGGTGTGTGGATGGATTTATGAGTGTGGGTGTGTTTGTTTGTGTATCTATGCATGGCTGTGAGTATGCATATGTGCATTTTGCATGTGGTGTATGCATATATGTGCATGCATGTGTGCATTTGTGTGTGTAAGAATCTACATGCATGTATGCTTGCGTGTTTCCATGGTTGTGTGTGCAGGTGCATGTGTGTCCATGTACATGTGTGTTTGTGCATGTGTTTTTGCCTATGTCTGTTTGTGTGCATGTGTGTGTGTGTGTGTATGCATGGTGTGCATTCATACACATGTGTATGTTTGTGTGTGTGAGTGCATCTTTGTGTTTGTACAGGTGTGTGTGTGTATATTTTGCATGTGTATATCTGTGTGTATATTTGTGTGTGTTTATTTGTTTGTTGGCTTGTGTATGTGTGCAAACATGTGTATATGTGTATTCATTCATGTATGTGTGCATTCATATGGGCATGTGTGTCTATGCATGTGTACATCTACGTGTGTGTTAAGTATGTGTTGTTATTTGTGTACATGTGCATGTGTACGTGCATACTTCTGCATATGTGTATGTGTGTTTGTGTGTGTGTGTGTGTTTGTGCGTGTGTGTGTATGCATGTTAGTGTGCATATGTCTACGTGTGTGTTTGCATTTGTGCATGCATGCATGTGTGTGTGTTTATTTATGTATGTGCATGTGTATTTCTTTGTGTGTGTGCATGCATGTGTGCATTTGCATATGTGTGTAAGCTCATAGGTGTGCATCTATGTTTGTAAGCTTGCTTTAACATTTTTGTATGTGTGTGTGTTTGTATTTGTACTTTTTCCTATCTGCATGGGCATACATGTGTGTTTGCAAGTGCATTTGTGTGCGTGACTACACATGTGTGTGTACATATGTGTGTATGTACAGGTTTATATGCATGAGTGGGAGTGTGCACATGTGTGAGGGTGTGTCTTTACATGCATGTGCTTGTGTGTGCATGCATTTGTGTGTTTGTATGTATGTATGTGCTTGTGTGTGTGCGTGCATACATACATGTGTGTGTGTGTGTTTGTGTATGCATGTAGGGATTCACATGTGTGTTTACATCTATATGTGCATGTATTTTGGAGTGTGTGCATGTGTGTGCACATGTGGTTGTGTGCACATTTGTGTAGGTGTGTGTACATGCGAGTGTGTCAAAATGTATGCATGTCCATGTGTGTGCATGTAAGCATGTACATATGCATGCATAGATGTATGTATATGCATGTGTGTGTTTGTGTGGGTGTGTCTATGTGTGTAGTTGCATGTGTATGCATGTATGTGGTTGTGTGTGTACTGGTGTGTGTGTGTGGTAGTGCCTGTACATGTGTGCATATGGGTGTGTGTTTCTACTTGTGTGTGCATGTATGTGCATGTGTGTATAGTGTGCATATGCATTCAAGTGTTTGTGTGTGTGTGTGCATGCCTGTGTGTGCGCTTGTGTTTGCATGCATGTGCACGTGTGTGTGCATGTGTGTGCATGTGTGTGTTTATGTCTACATGTGTGTGTGCATATGCATCTCTATGTGTCAACATCCATGTGTGTGTGTGTGCCTATGTTTGTATGCTTATGCATCTTCTTTTGTGTGTGTGTGCATATGCATGTGTGTGAATTTTTGGGTGTATGTTAATGTGTGTCTTCATGTTTGCATGTAAGCATGCATGCATCTATGTGTGCCTGTGCATGTGTGTGAGTGTTTGTTTGTGCATATATGTTTGTGTGTTTATATGTCCATCTATGGTTGTGCATATGTGTGTGCATGCATTTATGCATTCATGTCTATGTGTGGGTGTGCATGCACTTGTGTGTATGCAAGTGTGTGCTTGAATGTATGTGTGGTAAATGGGAACATGTGTGTGTGTCTTTGTGTGTTCATATGTGGTTGAATGTAGGTGTGTGCTTGTGTTTGATTGTGTGTATGTTTGTGTGCATGTGTGTGTGTATTTATCTAGATTTGTGTGTGTGGATACATGTGTGTGCATGTTGTATGTTAATGCATGCATGTCTATGTGGTTACATGTCTACATGTGTGTGTGAGTGTCCATGTTTATTTTTGTTTGTCTACATATGTGTGTGTGTGTGTGAGCATAGGCATGTATTTGTGTGTCTACATGTGCCTAAGTTTATGTGCAAGTTAGTGCATGTGTGTGTGCATGGGTGCCTATGAGCTTGTGTGCAAGTGCAGTAACATAGGTGTCTAATTGTGTATGAGCGTGTGTGTATGTATGTGCATGTGTGTGTGCATGTGTTTGGATGCATTAACACGTGTGTAAATGTGTGTGTGTGTGTGTGTGTGCATGCTTGCATGCTTTTTGTGTGAGCACATGTGTTCATGTACATGCTTTCTTATGTGTTTCTATGTGTTAATGTGCACATGTGCATATGTGGGTGCATGCTATCTTGTGTTTGTGTGCATGTACGTGCACCCATGTGTGTATATGGGTGTTTGTGTATGTATATGTGTGCATGTGCATGTGGGTATTCATTTTTGTGTATATGTTTATATGTTTGGGCGTGTGCTTATGCACTCAAATGTATGTATGCATGCACGAATGTGCATAAGTGTGATCATGTGCTTATATCTCCATGTGTATGCATGTGTGTGCTTGTGCATGTGATTATGCATGGGTGTGTGTGTGTATGTGTGCATACGTGTGTGCATGTACGTTTGTGCATGTGCATGTGTGTCCACATGAATATGTGTTTGCATGTGCTTGTGCATGTGTGTGTGTGTATATGTATGTGTGCATTTTAATGTGTTAGTATGTGTGTATGTTCCTATGAGCATGTCTACATGTGTGCATACATGTGCATGCATTGTGTGCTTGCATATATTTTTATGTGTGTGTATATGTGCACATATGTGAATGTCTATGTGTGTATGCATGCATGTCTATTTGTGTTTGTGTTCACATGTCTATGTATGCATGTCTGTGTGTGTTTATGCATGCACTCGAAAGAGTGTGCATGCATGTGCAAGTGTGCATATACGTGTGTACATATTATTGTGGGTGCCCGTGTGCATGCATGTGCATGTGTGCATGTGTTCATGCATGTGTCTATATATTTGTGTGGATGTTGTGCACATGTGTGTGTTCATGTGCTTGTGCATGTGTGTACATGTGTGCATGCATCTGTGTACGTATGTGAATATATGCATGTGCTATGTACGTGTGCATGGGTGTATGTGCATTTTCACTAGTATATGCATGTGTTTGTAAGTGCATGCATGTGTATGTGTGTGTGTGTGTTTGCAAATGTGTGTCTATGCATGCGCTTTTTTATATGTGTATATACATGCACATGAGTGTGTTTGTGCATTTATATGTGCATGCATTGGCATGCGTGGTGCATGTCTGTGTGTGTGTCTATTTGTGAGCATTTATATGTGCACTTTTGTAAGTGTCCATGTTTGTATTCTTTGTGTGTGTGTGCATGTGCATGTGTATGTGTGTGTGAGTCTATGTGTGTATCTGTGTGTGTGCATGAGTATGCATTTAAGTGTGCTTATGTGTTTGAGTGCACACTTGCATGTGTGTGTGTTTGTGTATGTGCATGCATGAGCATTCATGTGTGTTTATGTGCATGTGAGTGTGTGCAAGTGTGTGCATATTTATGAGCCTTTGATTGTACGTGAGTGTGTCTTTCTATGATTGTGCATGTGTGTGTGTGAGTGCATGTGCATGTGTGCATGTGTGCATGTGTGCATGTGTGCATGTGTGTCCTGTGCATGTGTGCATCCACATACATCTTTGTATCTATGTCTGTGTGTGTGAGGGTTTACATGTGTGTTTGTGTGTATGTGTGCATGTGTGTATTTGTGTGTGTACATGTGTGTGCATGTATGTGTGTACATGCATGCATCTTTGTTCTTGTGTGTGTAAGTGTGGGTGGGTGTGTGCATGTGTGCATTTTGCATGTGTGCAACCTTGTCTTTATGTATTTGTGTATGGGTGTGTATGTGTGTATGTGTGAGTATGAGTTTGTGCAAGTGCATGTGTGTACATATGCATGTGTGCATATGTGCAATAATGTGCATGTATGTTTTGTGCATGTCCACATGTGTCTGTGTGTGTGTGTTTGTTATGTCTACATATCTATGCATGCATAGCTGCTTGCATATGAGTGTGTGTGCATATGTTTATAAGTGTACGTCTCTATTTGTGTGGGTATGTGTCTGTATGCAGGTGTGTAAGTGTTTGTTTTCTTTTGTGTGTGTGTGTAGGTGTAGATGTGCACACAAGTGTGCATGTTTAAGTGTGTGTGTGAATGTGTGTGCTTGTTAAGGTGTGTGTTCATTTTTTGTGTTTGTGTGCATGTTTTTATGTGTTTATGCATGCACGTTTGTTCTTGTTGCTATGTGTGAGTGTGTCAGGGTGTGCAAGTTTTAGCATGTTCTTTTGCAAATGTTTGCATGTCTATCCATTTGCATTTGTGGTTTGCATGTTTTATGTGTATGTATATATGTATGTGTGCTGGTGTGTGAGTGTGTTTGTGTTTATCAATATATGTTTGCATGTGTGCTTGTGTTGGTCATTTTGTCTACGTGGGTGCTTGTGTGTGCATGTGCATATGTGAGTTTTTGTAATTGTTTGTGTGCATGAGTGCATGCTTATGTGTATGTGCACGTGCATTCAGGCGCATGTCTACATGTGCATGTATGTGTGTGGGTGTGTGTACGTGAGCGTGCGTGAATGTTTTTGTGTCTTTTTTGCATGCATATGTGCTTGTTTATTTGTCTGTGCAAACATGTGTGTGCTTATTTGTATGTGTTATGCACGTGTGTGTGTGTGTGTGATTGTATGTTTGTGCATCTGCAAGTGCATGAATGTGCGTGCGCAGTAGTGGGTGTGTGTGCGCACATGCATGCATGTGCAAACAGGGGTGTGTGTACGTGAGTGTGCGTGAATCTTTTTGTATGTCTTTTTGCATGCATAAGTGCTTGTTTATTTGTGTGTGCACACATGTGTGTGCTTATTTGTATGTGTTAGGCACGTGTGTGTGTGTGTGTGTGTCTGTGCGATTGTATGTTTGTGCATCTGCATGTGCATGCATGTGCGTGTGCAGTTGTGTGTGTGTGCACATGCATGCATGTGTGTGTATATGCTTATGTGCATATGCATGTCGATGCATGTTACTTTATATGTGTGCATTGCTACATAGGTGTGTGTGCATGTCTATGTGTGAGTGCAGCTCTGTGTGTTGCTGTTCGTGTGCTCGTGTGTGCCATGTTTGTGTGTGTGTCTACATGCATGAGCAAGTGTATGCTTGTTTATATGTTGCATATTGATGGGTTTTATGTGTGTGTGCATGTGTATGCATGCATGTTTGTGTGTTTGTTTCCTTTTTAGTATGTGCATGGTTGTGTGTGTGCTTGCCTGTAAATCTATGTGTGTGTGTGGGGGTACATCTACATGCACATACTTGCGAATGTGTACGTGGTGTGTTTTGCATGTGGGTGCATGTGGGTTTTTGTGTGTGTGTGTATGTGCCTGAGTGAGAGCATATGTGTGCACATGCAAGCACAAGGTGTGTGAGAGCATGTGTGTGTATGTGTGCATGTCTTCTTGTACAAGGATGTGATTATGAATGTGTCCACCCATGTATGTGTGCATGCAAGTTTTGGTATTTTTGTGTGAGTGTGTGCATAAGTGCATGTGTTTATGAGTACGTGTGCATGTGTGCACGTGCATGTGTGCACGTGCATGTGTGCATGGGAATGCATGCATGTGTGCATGGGAGTGCATACATGTGTGTGTGTGTGTGTGTACAAGTGCACACATGTGTGTGTGTGTGTGTGTATAAGTGCACGCATGTGTGTGTGCAAGCACTCTATGTGTAGGCTAGTGCACACACATATGTGTCTGCATGCAAATGCATGTGATTGTGAACATGTGTGTGTATGTGTATGTATGTGTGTGTGTGTGTTTCTATTTATGCATGTATGTGTGCATGTACATGTGTGTGTATATGTTTATGTATACAAATATAAGTGAGAGATTGTGTCTACAATAGTGCATATGTGTGTGTGCATTTCTCTTTCTATGCTAGTGTGGGCATGTGCATGTGTTTGTCTTTTGTTGGTATGTTAACTTCTTTTTGTGTGTATGTGCATGTGTGTGTATGAGTGCATGCATGCAAGTGTGAATGTAAGTGTGTGTGCATGTGTCCGAGTTGCTTCGTATGTTTGCGTACATGATTGTCTGTGTGTGTGCACATAAGTGTGCATGGACATGTCTGTGCCTGCATGTGCCTATGTGTGTGCGTGTGTGCATATTTTTCTTTATGCAGACATGTGCGTGTGTGAGTGTGTTCATGTGTATATGGATGTGTATTCATCTGTTTTTGCATGTCTGTGCCACTATTTGTACCCAAGGTTCTATATGTGTATATGTGTGCAAACGTGTGTTTGTTCTTGTCTCTTTGTGTGTCTGTGGTTCCATGTGTGTGTGATAGTGTGTGCATATGTGTGTACATTCTTATGCATGTGTTTTTATATATGTTAATGTGCATCTTTATTTGTTTGCATGTCTATGTGCATGTGTATATACGTGCACGTACATGCACAAGTGAATTTAGGTGTGCTTGTGCATGCATGTATGTGCTTTTTTCATTAATGGAAGTGTGCCAACTTGTGTGTGTGTATGTGTTCATGTATATGAGTGTGCATGTATGTGGGTGCATGTTTGTGAGAGTATGTAATTTTTTGTGTGTGTGTGGGTGTACATAAGTTAGCCTATGTGTGTGTACTTAAGTGTGTGCATGTGTGTGTACAAGCGTGCACAAGTGAAAGTGTTTGTGTGGACATGTTCATGTGTGTAAGTGTACGTGTGCATGTGTATGCATAGGTACATGTGTGTGGGTGTGTGTGAATGTGTGTGTGTGCATGGGTACATGTGAGTGCATGCATGTGTGTGAGCATGCATTTGTGTGTGCATTCATGTTTACATATGTTATGCTTTTAAGTGTCTATGCATTCTTTTATATGTGTGTGTGCACATGTTTATGTGTGTGTTTGTGTGTACATCTATATGCATGTATCTGTATGCATATGTGTGTATAGTTGTTTGCATGTCTATGCATGTATGTTTTGGAACTTGTTTAGGTGTGTTTGTATGGATGTGTGTGTAGTCCTATGTGTGTGATTGTGTTTGCGTGCACATACCTGCATGTGTGGCTCTTTATGTGGATTTTGTATGTGTTCAAGCATGATTTTGTAAGTGTGTGCATTTGAGTGAGCATGTGTGTTTGTTCATGTATGAACATGCATATGTGTGCTTGTGTGTATATGTCTATGTCAGTGTATGTGTGTTTATGTGTGCATGTGTGTGTTAGTTCTAGTGTGTGTAAGTGGACATGTGCCTACGTGTGTGTGTGTATACATGTGTGTGTACATGTTTTTGTCTATGTGCAGGTGTGTGTTTATTTGTGTGTGTATGCATGCATGTGTTTGTGTGCATGTGACTAAGTGTGTGCACAAGTGCATGTAGATATCCATGCTCACAAGTACGTAAGTGTTTGTGCTTATAGATTTATGCATGTGTGTATGTTTACATGTGTGTGTGTGTGTTTGTGGTTGTGTGTACATATGAGTGTATGTGTAGGCATAAGTGTGTGTGTGTGAATGTGCATATGTGAGCATGTGTATATGTGAGTACATGTGTGTGCATGTGTGTGTGTGTGCATCTATGTGCATGCATTGATATGCATGTGTGCATGTGTGTGTGTGTGCACATGCACACATGTTTGTGCATATGTGAGCACATGCACAAGTGTTTGTATATGTGTATGCATTAATGTGTGTGTGTGTCTATATGTGCATTGGCATGTGTGTGTGTGCCTATCTATGAGAGTTTATGTGTACATGTGTGTATGTCAACATGTGTGTTTACTTATTTGTGTGAGTGTGTGTGCATGTTCATGTGCATGCTTATGCATCGGTATGTGTGTGTTTGTATGTACATGCGTGTGTGTGTGTGTGCATGTGCATGTGTGTTTGTGCAAGAGTGTGCTTGTGTGTATGTCAGTGTGTGTTTGCATGCTTACGCATGAGTGTGCATACATTTGCATTTGATGTATGCCTATGTGCATGTGTGTGCACATTTCTGTCTTCCTCTATGTTTGCTTGCATATGTGTGTGGGTGCTTTTACATGTGCTTGTATGTTTGCTTGTGCATGTGTTTTCATGGGTGTGCATGTGTTCATGTTTGTATGTGTGTACGTGCATCTATGACTGTGTGTGTTTGCATGTATGTGTGTACATATGGGTATATTTTTATGTGTATGCATAAGTGAGTATATGATTGTGTGTGGGTTCTTGTGTCTCCATGTTTGAGTGTAAATGTATGTGTGTATGTATGCATGTGTGTGCTATTAAAGTGTGTATGCACATGTGTGGATGTGGGTGTGGGTGTGCATGTGTATCTCAAAATATAAGCCTACATATGTGTGTGCATGTGCACCTATTTATCCTTGTGTGAGTTTGTATGTGTGCATGTGTATCTATGTGTGTCTGTGTGCATGTGCATGCATATTTCTATGTATATGTGTGTGTGGGCATATGTGTTAGTGTGAGTACATTAATGTGCATGCGAGTATGAGTATATGTGTGACAGGGCATGTGCATCTATGTGCTGTGTTTGTGTGTCAACGTGTGTGTTATGTGTGCATGCATGTGTATGTGTGTGTGTGTACACACACACGTGTGTATAAGGGTGCATGTGCATTTTTGCATGAGTGCATTCGCATACTTGTGTGGGGGCATTTGTGTGTGCATGTGTGTGTTCCTGCATGTGTGCATTTGTGCTTATGTGTGCATGAGTGTGTGCATTGGTGCGTGCTCGTGTGCATGTGTATGCTTATGTGAGTGCATGTGTGCATACATGTGTGTGCATGTGTGCATGTATGTGTGCATACATGTGTGTAGGTGTTTGTGTGCATGTGCATGCACATGCATGTGTGCTTCTATGCATATGTTCAAGTTCATGGGGTGCAAGTATGTGTTTGTGTGTGTGTGTATGAGTGAGTATATTTGTATGTAGGTGCACGTTCTTATGTGCATGTACATGTGTGTGTTTGTTTTTGCTTCTGTGTGAATATTTGAGTGCATGATTTTGTGTGTGTGTATGTGTGTGCATGAGTCCATGTAAGCATATGAGTATGTTGCTTCTCCATATGTGTGTATGTCTATGTCCTATGCACGTGTGTGTATATCTATATGGGTGTGGTTGTCTATGTGGTTCTGTGTCCTCATGTGTGTGTGTGTGTGCACATGTATGCATGCTTATGTTTGCTTATAAGGGTGCATGTGTGCTTGTTTGTGTGTGTATGTTCCTATGTGTCTATGTGTGTGCATGCATGTGTATTTGTGAGTGTATGTGTATTTATGTGGCTATATGCATGTATGTATGTATGGCTATACTTATGCATGTGCGTACATCTATGTGTGTGCCAATGTGTATGTGCATATATTTGCGTGTGTGTGCATGTATGAGTGTGTTTGTTTGCGTGTTGGTGTGTGTGTGCTTGCATGAGTGTGTTCATGTGCATACATGATGTGTGTGTCAATTAGTGCATTGGTGCATATTTGTGTTCAGGTGTATATGTGTGTGTGCTTAAGTGTGCATGTATGTGATTGTGTATGCTTGTGCATGCCCACATGTGTGTAAGCTTGCACATGTCTATGCATATGAGAGTGCATGTGTGCATACACATGTGCATGTGTGTGTGTGCTTCTGATCACATGTTTGTATGCATGCATTTGCATGTACAAGTGTGTGTGTGTGTACACATGTCTTTATTAATGGATATTTATGTTCATGTGTGTGGTTGCATGTTTATGTGTGTGTATGTGTGTGTGTGTGTGTTTGTGTGGGTGTGCATGTATGTGTCTATGTATGTGCTTGCATGTGTGTGTATGTGTATGTGCATATGTGTTTGTGCATGTGTGATTAATCATCTATGTGCATTTTCTCTGTGTGAGTGTCTGCATGAGTGTGTATGTGCATTCATGTGTGTGCATTTGTATGTACTTGTGCTTATGTGTGCATGTGTGTGTGATCATTTGTGGTTGTATGTGTGTGTTCACGTGCATGCATGCATCTATGTGTATGCATGGGTGTCTACATGTGCTTTTGAATGTGCGCTTGTGTGTGTGTGCATGCATGCATGAGCATGGGTGCATCTATGTATGTATGTGTTTGTGTGATTGTGTGCATGTGTGTGCATGCATGTCTATGTGTTTGATGTATGTAGGTCAATGGGCATACCTGGGTGCATGTGTGTGCATAAATATGTTCATATGTGCACATGTGAATGAGTGTGTTCATGTGCATGTCTGTGTTTGTGTGTCAATTTGTGTGTACATGTGTATGTTCATGTGTGTGCATGTGTTTATGTGTACATATGTGTGTGTGCGTGTGCATGTCTGCATGTTTACAAGCATCTGTGATCATTTGTGTGTATGTGCGTGTGTGTCCTTGTGCTAATGTGTGTGTTCATGTGCATGCACATTTGTAAGTGTATATGTGTGTGTGTGCATGTGGGTGTACGTATGTGTATGTGTGTGTACTTGACAATGTGTATGTGTGTACCTATGTGTGTGCATGTGCATGTTTGTGCATGTGTGTGTGTCTATGCACATCTGTGTTTGTGTATGTGTGCATTTATGTGTGCATGAGCATGTGTCTTTCTACATATGTGTGTGCATATGTGTGTGCATGTGCACATATGCTTGTATGTGTTTGCATGTGCATGTGCATGTGTATGCCCTTGTGTGGATATGTGTTGGTGCATGTGGGTATGTCTGTGTTCGTGTGTGTGCATGTGTTTGTGTGTGCATAAGTGTGTGTGAGTGTGTGTTTCTGTGTAAGAGTAAATGTGTGTTCTTATCAATGTGCTTCATTATTTTGGTGAATGTGTGTGTGCTTATTCGTGTGTATGTGTGAGCATGTGTGCATGCGTGTATGTGTGTGTGTGTTTTTTTTGTTTGCATGTCTTTGTGTGCATCTGTGTATATGTGTGTGTATGTTTTTGTTTGCATGTCTTTGTGTGTGTCTACATTTATGCATGTGTGTGTATGGATTTATGTGCATGTGTTTAAGCTTGTGTGTCTAATTGTTTTTACTTGTGTATGTGCATATATGTGTGTATCCAACTATGCAAGAATGTATCTATGTCCATCTGTGTGCGTACGTATTTGTATGTGTCAGTGTGTGTATGTATGTGTGTGTGAGTACAAGTGTGTGTATCTTTTTTTTGCATGTGCATGTGTGTGTGCATCTATGTGTGTGCATGTTTGCATGTATGTGTGTGTGTGTGTGCTTATGTATTCATGCATGTGTGAGTGCATCTGTGTGCACTTGGTGCATGCGGTACATATGTACATGTGTGTATGAATGTGTGTGCATGCACATGTGTGTATATGAATGCATGTATGTGTTTGTACATGCGATTAGGTGTGTTTTCTATGTTTGTTTATGTCTATCCATGCAAGTGTGTGTGTATGCATGAGTGTGTTAGTCTATATGTGATGTGTGGGTGTGTTTGTGTGTAGGTGCTCGCATGTGTGTGCGTGTATGTGTGCATGTGTGTGAATGTATATACCTGTGTGTTTGTGTGCATGTGTTTGTTTGCATATGTGTGCATGCATATGCATATGCGTGTTTGTGTGAGGGTGTGTACGCATGTGCATGCTTGCTTCTATTTTTGTTTGTGTGCCTTAGTGGCTACATGTCTATGAGCTTGTGTGTGATTACCTATGCATGTGTGTGTGTGCATGTATGTGTATGTGCATTTGATTGTGCATTCATGTGCATGCGTGTGCATGGATGCATGCTTGTGTGTGTCTCCATGCATGTTTGCCTATATGTGTGCATTGTGTGCACGTGTGTTCTTGTGTGCATAAGTGTGTGGGTGCATGTGTGTGCACATGCCATACAAGTGTGCTAGAACATATGTACATGTGTTTGTGTTGGTTGGTGGGTGTGTGTGTGCATTTATTTGTGTATATGTTTTGCTTGAATGTGTGTGTTTTTGTGTGTATGTGTGCATGTATGGGTGTATGCTTGTGTGTGTTTGCAGTCTGTGTGTGTGTGTGTGTGTCTCTGCACATATGCATAAGTGTGTGTGTGTGTGTGTGTGAGTGTACATGTTTCTAAGTCCATGTCCATTCATGTGTGTGCACATTCGTTGTGTCCACACTCGTGTGTGTATACCTATGCTTGTATGTGTGCATATGCTCATGCTTGTGTGTGTTTGTGTGTGTTTTTGTGTATCTATGTGTGTGCATTTTTGTGTGTATGTGATTGTCTATACATGTGCATGTATGCTTGTCTTTGTATGTATGAACAAGTGTTGGCATGTGCATGTATGGGCCAGTGCATGCATTTGTGTGTGCTTATGTATGTCTGTGTTCCTGTGCACATGTGTGTGTTTGTGGGTGTGTGAGGATGTGTTAGTGCATACATGTGGGTGCATGTGGGTATGAGCGAGTGTGCGTGCGTATGTTCATGTGTGTGGCAAGTGCTAGTGTGCGCATGTGTGCACCAGTACATGCATTTGTGCATGTTTGTGTTTGTGCATGTGTGAGGATGTGTGGTTACATGCTTGTGCATGCATGTGTGTGCATGTGGGCGTGAGTGTGTGTAGGTTTATGTGTTTTCATTTGCATGTGTATTTCTTTGTCAATCCTTGTTCATGTGTACAATCATGTGCTTTATGTGTGTGTGTGTTTTTATGTATGTGTGCATGTCCATGTGAATGTGTGTGTGTGCACATCTATGTGTTTGTCTGTGCATGTGCATTGGTTGTGTGTGTTGCTGTATGTGGGCACATGTGTGCGTGTGTGCATATTTGTGTGTCTGGATACATGCATGTGTGAAAATGAGCATGCATTCATGTGCATATGTGCATGAGTTTGTTGTTGTGTGTGTGCTTAGGTGGGTGTGTTTAATCATGTGTGTATGTGTATTTATGTGTGTGAGCAAGCATTTATGCATGAGTAAGAGTGTGTGTGTGCATTTTTATGCATACTATGTGCACTTATGTACGAGTGTGGTACGTGGGTGCATATACACTCGTGTGCATGAGCATTTGTGCATGCATTTTTGCATGTGTATGCGTATGTTTGCACACATATATGTATGTGTATTTGTGTGTGCATTTGCATGCATACGTGTGTCTATGTGTATATGTTTGTCCATATCTATGTTCATCTGTGCATATTTATGTGTGTATGAGTGTAAGCAGGCACCAATGTGTGCATGTGTGTTTGTGCATTTGTGTGCGTGCATTTGTCTATGCATGTGATTGTGTGTGTAAGTGTACATGTGCATACACATGAGTATGTGAACATGTGTGGTTTTGTGCATGTGTGTGTGTCTGCATATGCATATGTCTGTGTGCTCATGTGTTTGTGTGTGCACATGTGTGCATGTATGCATGTTTGTGTGTATGAAAGTGCATGAGCGGTTGTGTGTGCATGAGTTTGTTTATGGATGTATGTGCATATTGAACTCTGTGTGTGGGTGTGTGTGCATGTGTGTGCATGTGCATATACATGTGTGTGTGTGTGAATGTGCATATGCATGTACTTTTTCATATATTTGTGCATATGTGTGTGTTTGTATATGTGTGTGTGCATAACTTTTTCATATATTTGTGCATATGTGTGTTTTTGTATGTGTGTGCGCACCTATGTGTGAGTGTGCCAATGTGTTTTTCTATGTGTGAGTCAATGTATGTGAGCATGTGTGTGCATTTGTGTGTACATGTATCTGTGTGGATGTTTGTATGTGTGTGTGTTTGTGTGCATGCTTTTATGCTTGTATATTTGTGTGTGCACATGTATGCATTTGTGTGTGTGTGTGTGTGGGTTGCATGTCCATGTGTTAGCATGTTGTGTCTATGTGAATGTGCATTTATGCATGTGCATCTATTTTTGTGTGCCTACATGTGTGCTTGTATATGTGCTATTATGTAAAGATCTGTGTGTGTTTGTGCACCTATGCATGTGTGTGTGTGTTTGTGCGCATGTATGTGCATGTGCTTATGCAAGCATATGAGTGTGTATGTGTGCATGGGTGCATGTGCAGGTGAGTGTGTGCATGCATGTATGTTTGTGTGTGTGCTGATGAGTATGTTTCCATGTGTGTATATTTGCAAGAGTGTATACCTATGTGTGCATGATTGGGTCATGTCCACATGCCATGAGCAAGTGCAAGGATGCATGTGCATGTGTATGCATGTTTGTGTAGGTTGGGCATATGCATATGCATAAGTGCGTGTGCATGTGCACATGTTTGTGTGTGCATGTGTGCCTTATGTTTGTGTCTATATGAATGTATCGGTGCACCTATTTATGCATATGCATGTGTGTTTATGCATCTGTGTGTGTGCATTTTTTGTGCATATGATTGTGTGTGAATGTGTGTGTGCATGTGCACATATGTGTTTCTATAAATATGTGTGTGCACATGTGTTTATGTGTGTGCATGTGTGTTTATAGGTGTGTGCTAGTGTGTATGCAAGTGCATTATTGGTTATGTGAGTGTGTGAGTTTGTGTGTAGATGTGTTGGCATGTGTGGGTGTGTGTGAGGATGTGCATGCATGTGTGTGTGCATGTGTGCATGTGTGCATGTGCGTGCACATTCATGTGTGTGGGCATTAGCATGTGTATGTGTGTGACTTTGTCCATGTGTTTTTTCATGTATGTGCTTTTGTCTTTTTGTATATGTGTGTGTAGTCTTGTGTGTGAGTGTGCCATTGAGTTTGTGTGTGTATGTGCATGTATGTGTGTATGTGTGTGTGTGTTTTTGTGTGTTTGTATACATGTATGTGTGTGTGTACATATGCATGTATGTTTATGTGCATATGTGTGGGTTTATATGTATGTTTGTATGAGTGTATTTGTGCATGTGTATGTGCATTTATGTGTGTGTCTGTGTGTATGTTTGTATGTATGTTAATGTGCATTGGTACATGTGCATGTATTTGTGTGTGTGTGTGAATGTATGTGATCCTATCTATGTACATATGCCTATGTCTATGCATATGCATGTGTGTGCATGTCCATGTGTGTATATGTGTATATACTTATCCATGCATGTGCAAGTGCATGTGCATGTGCATGTGCATGTGTGCTTGGTGCATGTCTGCGTGTGTGTGCATGCATTTTTGATTGTGTATGTGTGTGTGTTTATATTTGTGTATCTATTTATAAGTTTGTACCTATGTGTGCATGTGTTCTTGTTTGTATGCATGTTTGGGTCATGTCTACGTGACATTCAAGAGTGCAAGCATGACTGTGTATATGTAAGCGTGTTTACATGGGTGTAGGCATGTGCTATGTTTGTGTGTGTGTGTGTGTATGTGTGTGTGCATGTATGTGTGTGTATCATTACAAGCATGTGTGGATGTGTTTGAATGTGCATGTTATTTTTGTGTGCACGTGCACACACATGGGTTTATGCATGTTTTAGTGTGTGTTGTGTATGCATGTCTTCTTAGTTGCATGTGTGTGTGTGTGTGGCTATACAAGTGTGCATGTGTATGCCCATTTGTGTCTTTAGGAATGTATATGTGTGTGTGTGTTTGTATGCACACAAGTGTGTGCATGTCTACATGCTCCTTGTGCACACAAGAGTGTGTTGTGTGCTTGTGCTTGCATGTCACGTGTGTGCATGTGTGCATGTGTGTGTTGTTGTGTGTATGCATATGAGTGCATGCAAGTGAGCTTTGGTGTGTGTTTGTTTGCATGTGTTAGCATGTGTGTACGTGTCAGTCTGTGTGTGTGTGTGTGTGCATGTGTTTTGTGTGTATCTATGTATTCATGTGTGTATGTGTATGTGTGCATGCAGATGTGTATGCACGTGTGTGTCTATGTGTGCATGCAGATGTGTATGCACCTGTGTGTCTATGTGTGCATGTGATTATGTGTGTATGATTACATGCATGTGGGCATTTTTGCATGCGAACATGTACATGTGTGTATGTGTGTGTGTGTGACAAAATGTATGTGTGTGTGTGTGTGTGCATGTGCATGTGCATGTGAATATATTATATATATATATGTGCATATGTGGATGCATGTGTGCATGTGTACTTATGTTTTTGTGTGAGCATGTGTGTGTGCATATTTGTTTACATTATGCATTCGAGCATGTGCATGTATGGGTGTGTGTGCACGTGCGTCTATCAATGTGTATATATATGTGTGTGTGTGTGTGTGTGCATGCATTCTTGTGTGTGTGTTTGCATGTTTGTGCTTTTGTGTGTGTATGTATGATCCTATGTGTGCGTGTGGTTGTGTGTTTGTATTTGTGTTTGTGTTTGTGCATGTGTATGAGTGTGTGTGTGTGATTGTACATGCATGTGTGTGTGCATGTGTTGTGTGCATGCATATGTATATGTCTTTTTGTCTGTTTGCATGCATATGCTTGTGTTCATCTAACTATGTGTGTTTGTTTGTTTATTTAGCTTTGCATGCTTATGCATGTGCATGTGTGTGCATCAACATTTTTGTGTGTGTATGAATGTCTATGCGTGTGTGTTGGATGTGTACGTATGCATATGTGTGTGTCTTTGTGTAACTAAATTCTTGTGTTTGTGTGCAAGTGCATGTGTGCCCATGTGTATGTGCATACCTTTGTGTGTGCGTGTGTTCCTGTGTGTGGTTGTGTGTATGCATGTGCATGAGTGTGTGTGCATTAGTGCATGTTTTTGTGCGTCTATGTGTGCATGCAAGCACATGTGTGTATATGTCTTTGTGTGTGTCTGTGTGTGTGTGTGAGCATCTGTATGTGTCTATGAGTGTATACATGAGTGCCTATATGCCTCCATGTGTGTGTGCATGAGTGTATGTGTGCATATGTGTGCTTACATTGACACATATTCTTGTGTCACATGTGTGCATTTGTGAATGCACGAGTGTGTGTGTGGGTGTGTGTTTGTTAATGCATGTGTGTGTGTGTGCTCATGTATGTGTGTGCACATGTGTGCATATTTGTGTCCATATTCATCTTTTTGTGCATGTGCATGTATGTGTATGTATGTACATGTATGAGTGCATGTTTTGCATGTATGCAAATAAGTTCATGTGTGTGTATGTGTGCGCATATGTATATGTGTTTGTTGGCATTTGAATATGTGTGCATGTGTCTGAATGTGTGTATGAGTGTGTGTTTGTTTGTGTATGCATGTTTATGTTTGCATGCATGTATCTATGTGTGCATACTTACCCATGTGCATGTGCGTATGTGTGTGATTATAAATGCATATGTGGGCATGCAGATGTCTGTGAGTATGTGCATGTGTGTTCATGTGCACATGTGTGTGTTCATGTCTATGTGTATGACTGTGTGCATGTGCATGTGTGCATGTCTACATGTGTGAGTGCATGTGCATGTGTGTGTGCATGTGTTTGTCAGCTTTTATATCTTTTTATGTGTCTCTACATGTGCATGTGTGTGAATGTGTGGATCTGTGTGCATGTATGTGTTCATGTTTGCATGTGTGCATCTATATTTGTTTGTGCATGTGTGTGTGTGTGTTTGCATGCTTTTGTGTAGGCATATGTGTGTGCATGCGTGTGTGTGCGTGTGTGTGCATTTTTGTGCATATAGACACATCCAATTATGTATGTGTGTTAATATGTTTGTGTGATTCAATGTGTGTTTTTTTATTGTTTGAGTATGTGTGTATGTTTGTGTGAGTGCATTTGCATGTGTCTTTGTGCATGTGTTTCATAGGTGCACAAGCATGCATATTTGCATGTGTGTTCATGCATGCATGAGTGTGTGTGTTTGCTTCTGCATGTGTGTACACGTTGGTGTATGTGTGTGTGTACATGTGAGTGTGCAAATGTGTGTTTATGTGTTCTTATGTGTCTTTTGTGATAGTGAGCACATTTTTGGGCGTAGGTGTTCTTTGCTTGCATATGTGTACATGTAAGGGCATTTGTGTCTTTGACTTGTAAGCCAACATGTGTTTAAGTATGTATCCTTATTTTTGTTCATATGGGTGCATGTGTGCTTCTATATGTGTGTTCATGTACATGTATGTTTCTATGTGTGTATGTGTGTGTGCATGCATGTGTTTCTCATTGTGGGTGCATGTGTGCATAATTGTATGTGTGACAGTGCATGTGCATGTGTGCATGTGTACGTGTGTGTGTTTGTGTACGTGCATGTCATGTGTTCATGCATGTGTATGTTTGTGTACCAAGGCACACTTGCAAATGTGGGTGCATGTGTGTGCCTAATTGCATTTGCATGTGTGTGTGTGTGTTCATTTGTGTGTGCATATGTGTGTTTTTGTTCTTATACACTTGTGTGCTTGTGCATGCAGGAGTGTGTGCATTGGTGCATGCTTGTGTATGTGTGTATATGCATATGTGTGCGCATGTCGGCATATGTGTTTTTATGTGTGGGTGAATCTGTGCATTGTCTATGCATGTGCATGTGTGCTTGTATGAGTGCATTTATGTACATGTTTACAATCATGTCTATTTGTGAGTATATATTTTTGTGTGTACATATGTTTGTGTGTGTACTCATTTGAGTGTGCAATTATGTGTGTGAGTGTGTATATGTGCACATGTGTCCTATGCATACGAATGTGTGCTTTTGTGTGTGTGCATTATGCATGCATGTGTGCATCTATATGGTGTGGCTATGTGTGTGAGTGAGTCTTTGTGCTTACATTATGTGCATGCACACATGTTACTTTGCTTTTGTTTACTTATAAGTGTGCATGTGTGCTTGCATGTGTGTTTGTTTGTTTGTGTGTGTGTACGTGTACAAGCATGTTCTAGTGTATGTGTGTGTGTGCATGTGTGTGTGTTTGTGAGTGTGGGCACATTTTGTGTGCCCATGTGTATGTGTGTATGTGTATGTCTGCGTGTGTGTCTGCATGCACGTCATGTGTATGTGCATTTGTATGTGTGTGTATGTGTGTCCATGTGTGTGCATATATGTTTGTGCTTGCGTGTGCATGCATGTTTTCATTTTTACATGTGTGTGAGTGCACATGCATATGCATGTGCTTGTCCTTGCATGTGTGTGTGTAAGCTTGTGTTTGCTTGTGTAAGTGTATTTGTGTGCATGCACATGTCTTTGTTCACACGTCTTTATGTGTGAGTGCACATCTCCATGTGTGTGTGTAGGTATGTGTGCATGTGTGCATATATGAGTGTTTGTGCTTATGCATGCTTGTGTGTGTGTGTGTGCATGTGCGCATGTGCACGTATGATTGTGTTTATGCATTTGTTCATGTGGATGTTTGTGTGTGTGTGTGTACATTTGTGTGCATGTTTGTGTGCTTGTGCTTACATGTCTTTGTGTATGTGTGTGTATGTGTGGTTGTGTGTGTGCATGCATGTGAATATGCATGCATGTATACGCATTGGTGTGTATGTGTTCTCTTATATGTGTGCTTTTGTGTGTCTAAGTTTGCATGTATGCATATGTGTATGTGTGTGTCCATGTGTACATGTCATTATGCATATGTGTGTGTGCTTTTCAATGCATGTTTGATGTGTGTGGGTGTGTATGCATGCCTCTGTTCATGTGTGTGCATGTGTGTGTGCATATGTGCATGTGTGTGCGAGTATCTATGTGCATAAGCATGTGTTTTATGTGTGCATGTACTATGTGTGTGTACTAGTATATGCATGCATATTTGTATGCATGTGCTCATTTATGCATGTGTATGTGTATATTTATGCACGTATGTGTGCTTACACATGTGTGTGCATGTGTATGTGTCTACATGTGTTTATGTGTGCTTGAGTATGTGTGTTTGTGCATGAGAGTGTGTGTACATGTGTGAGTGTGTTTGTTTACATGTCCTTGTGTGCTTGTGCATATATGCATGTGTGTATGCATGTAGGTGAGCGGGTGGACTTGTGTGTGTACATGTGCACATGTTTGTGCATTTGTGTGTGTAATTGTGTGCTTGTGTGTCTGTGTGCATGTGTGCCAGTGTGTCTGTATGTGCGCATGTGTGTGTGCGTTTGTGTGTGTATGCGTATGTGTGTGTGCCCACGTGTGTGCATATATGTGTGTGTGTTTCTACTTGTAAATGTGCATAATAATTTATGTGTGCATGTGTTTTTGTGTTTGCTTCTATGGTGTTTTTGTGTCTGTCGGTGTGCATGTGTGTGTGCATCTATGTGCATATGTGTACATCAGTGTGCATAGATATGTGTGTGTGTGTGTACATGTGTGTGAATGTGTGTATTTGTTTATGCATTTGCTTGGGTGTACATTTCTATGTTTGTGTGTGCGTGCCTATATGTGTGTGCATGTGTATTGATGAGTGCATGAGTCTATGTGTGATGTGTGGGTGTGTTTGTGTGTGCATGCTCATGTGTGTGTCTATATATATGTGCATGCATAAGTGTGCTGCATGTGTGTGTCCACATGCATGTACATATTTGTGCAATCATACATGTGCGCATGTGTATACATATGTGTCTCTTTATGTATGAGTGCGTGCTTGTGTTTTTGCATATCTATGAGCCCATGTATCATTACCTATGCATATAAATGTGCATATATGTGCATTTAATTATGCATGAATATGTGCATGCATGCTTGTTTCTCTGTGTATGTGTGCACTTGTGTGTGTGCATGTACAAGTGCATGCATGTGTGTGTGTCATGCAAGTGCACAAGAATGCATGTGCAAGTGTGTGTGTAGGTGGGTGCTTGTGTTTTTGCATGTGTGTGTCTGCATGTGTACAGGTGCATATGTGTGCATGTATATGTGTGTACATTTGCATGCACGTGCATGCTTTTGTATGTGTGTGTGTGTGTGCATGCATGTGTGTATGATTGTGTGTGTGTGTTGTATGTGTGTGTGTGTATATATGTGCATATGCCTACATATACTAATGTGCATGTGTGTGTGTGTACTTATGTGCATGCTCATGCATTTATATATGCCCTTATGTGTGTGTGCATATGTGTGTTTGTGTTTGTGTACTTGTGTGTGTGTGCATAAGTGCATGCATACTCTTATGCAGTATGCAAGTGTTCATATGTGTGCACAAGTGTTTGAATGTGCGTGTATGTGTGTATGTTTTTGTATGCATGTGCATGTAAGTGTGTATGTGTGTGTATTTGTGTGCATGTGAGAATGTGTGGATGGATACATGTGATTCATAGGGTGCGAGCGAATGGGTGTTGGTGTTTGTGTTTTTGCATGTGCATGTGCATTTGTTATTGTTTGTCTATCTGTGCATGTGCATTTGTATGTTTTATGTGTATGTGTGTATGTATGTATGTATGTGTGCATGTTCATGTGTCTCTATGTGTGTATGCATGTGTACATTGTGCTTGTGTTAGTGTACGTGCATATTTGTGTGCATGGGTGCATGTATATGTGCAAATATGCAAGCATTCGTGTACATGTGCATTTGCATGTATTATGTGTATGTGTGTATTTGTGTATGCATGTCCATGTCTATCTATGTGTATATACATGTGTGTGATTGTGTTTGTGTGGGTGTATGTGCTTATGTGTGCACATAGGTGCATGCATATGTAGGAATATACAAGCATTTGTGTGTGTATGCATGAGTTTGTGACTGTGTCTGTGTGGGTGAGTTTGTGTGAGCATGTGCATATGTAAAAATGCATTCTTGTGCATGAGCAAGCATGTGTGCTTGTGTATGCATGTTAGAGTGTGTATGGGGCATTTGCAAGTGCATGTGTGTTCATGTTTGTATGTGTTGTGTGTGCTTGTGTGTGCATGTTTATGTGTGCGTGCTTGTGTGTATGCATATGTATATGTTTGCACATATGTCTATGCATATGCATCTATCTGTGCATAAGTGTATGTGTGTGTGTGTGTGTGTGCATGCGAGGGTGTGAGTGCGTGGACGTGTGCATGTCTCTGCCTGTGTGTGTGCCTTCATGTGTGTTTGTGTATGAGTGTATTCGTGCACCTATGTGTGCATGTGCATAAGTGTTAGTGAGGGTGCATTTATTTGTGCATGTGATTATGTGTGTATGTGTATGTGTGTGTGCACATGTGTGACTGTGTGCATTTGTGTGTATGTGTATGTGTATGTGTGCATGTGCATGTATGTGTGTGTGTGTTTGTGTATGCTTATGTGTATGCTTGTGCATGTTTGGTTGTGTAAGTGTGTGTTTACATGTGTGTGTGTGTTCATACGTGTTTGCATGTGTGCATGTCTGTTTGAATATGTGTGCACGTGTGTGTATGTGTGTGCATGTGCATTTGTATGTGTGCATGTGCTTGTATGTGTGCATATGCATATGTGTGTGCATACGTGTGTGTATGTGCTTGTCTTTGTACATATTTGTGTGCTTGTGTGTTTGTTTTTGTATATGTCTGTGCATAAATGTGTTTGTGTACATGTGTGTGTATTTGTGTATATGCAATTATGTGTTTGTGTACATGTGTGTGTGTGCATGCGCATATGTGTGTGTGTGTGTGTATATGTGTGTGTTTGGGTGTATGCTTCGTGCATTTGTATTTGCGTGTGAACATGCATGCATCCCTGAGTGTGTGTGAGTATGTGAGTTGCATGTGTGTGTGTGTTTGCATGCATCTGCATGTGTGCATATGCATATGTGTACATGTCTTTTTTGTGTGTGCATGCATATGAGCCATTCTATAATATTGTGTTTGTGTATGCTTGTGTGTGTATGTACGTGTGCTTTTGTGTGCATGTGTGCATGGGTTGATGTGTGTGGGTGTGTGTATGCGTTCATGTTTGTTTGTGTGTGCATGTGTTTGTGTGTGTTTGCATATGTGTATATGTTTGTGAGCGTTTGCTTGTATGTGTATGTGTTCTTGTGTGTATGCCTGTTTGGGCATGTCAACATGCTGTACGAGTGTGTAAGCCTATGTGTGCATGTGTATGTTTGTGTGTGTGTGTGGATGTGGGTGTGGGTGTGTGTGTATATGTGTGTGTGTCCATGTGCACATGCATGTTTGTATGCGTAAGTACGTGTGTGTATCTTTGCAAGCATGTGTGCATGTGTTTGTGCATGTGTGTGATTTTCTGTGTGCGTTTGTATAAGCATGGGTGTACACATGTTTATGTGTGTATGTGTGTGTGTCCTTTTATTTGCATGTGTTTTATGTGTGGCTATGCATGTGTGTGTTTATGCATGTGGAAGCATGTGTGCATCTGTGTACTTGTTTACGTGTATATGTCTACATGTGTGTGCATGTGTGTGTATATGCACACGTGTGTGTGCATGTGTTCTTATACTTACAAGAGTGCATGTGTGTGCCTATGTGTGGTTGTGTGTGTTTGAGTACATATGTATGCATGTGTGCATGTGTGCATGTTGGTCTGGTTGGGTGTACACATGTGGATGCATGCTAGTGTGTTTGGGTGTGGCTTTGTTTACATATACAAGTGTGTTTGTACATTTCAATCCATGTGCATATGTGTGTGTTTGTGAATATTTGTGTATGCATGGGCATGCATGTCTGTTGTGTGTGCATGTGTGTGTACATGTGTTTACGCATGTGCATGTGTGTGTGTGTGGGTGTGTACATGTGTATATCTATGTATGTATGTGCTTGTGTGTGTGCATGGGTGCATTAGTGTGGGCATGTTTGGACACAATCATGTGCATGTGTGCTTGTTTGAGTGTGTAACTATGTGTGTGTGTGTGTACATGGGCATGTATGTATGTGCATGTGTTCTTGCATGCATGTGTATGCACTTGTGCATACATATGTGCTTGTGTGGGCAAGAGTGTGCACGTACATTTATGTGTGTGTTCAAGCATATGTGTGTGCATATTTTCTTGTGTTGTGCATTCATGCATGTGCGAGTATGAGTCTATGCATATGTGCATGTGCACGTGTATGCATGCATGTTTGTGTGTATGTGTTCTTATATGCTTGTGTGTGTGTTTGTTTGTCTATGCTTATACATGTGCATGTATGATCTTGTGTATATGCAAGTGTGTTTGTGTTTGTTTTTGTGCATGTTTATGCATGTGTGTCTGGGTGGGTGCATGCATGTATATGCTTATGTGCTTGCATGTGTCCATGTGTGTGCACGTGTTTGCATATGTGCCTGTGCACATGCATCTGTGTGTGCTCACTTGTGTGTGATTGTGAAAGTAAGAGCTTGTCTGTAAATGTGTGCTTGTGTGTCTTCTAGTGCATGCATGTGCTTGTGTGAGTGTAGGTGTGCATATTTATGTTTGTTTATTTTTTTGTGCTTATATGTGTGTGTATAGGTGTATGTGTTTGTCCATGTGATTGCTTGTATGCAAGTTAGTGCATGTGTCTGTGAATTCTTGCATGAGTGTGTGTGTGTGCTTTTATGTGTGCATATGTGCATGTGTTTGTCCACGTGTGTAGATATGTGCATGTGTATGCATACACATGTGTATGAATGTGTGTGAATGTGTCTTTTTTTATGTGTGTGTGTGTGTGAGTTTGTTTGTGCATGCATATTTATGTGTGCATGTGTGTACATTTATGTAAGTTTGTTTGTGTGCACTAGGACATTGTGTGTTTGCATGCATGCATGTATGTGTAGGGGGTTTTTGTGTGCATGCATGTATGTGTGTTGGCATATATGAGTTTTTTATGCATGTGTCAATGTGGGTGCATGTGCATGTGTGTTTTTATTAGTGTGAATACATGAATCTATGCAATTCTATATGCGTACATGTGTGTTCATATACTATTACATATGTGTGTGTTTTTTTGTGCGCATACACATGTATTGGTGTGTGTTTGTGCATATACATTTGTATGTGTGTGTATGTGGGTGCATGTTTGTGTGTGCATATGTTGATGTTTGTGCATGTTAGTGTCATGCATGTGTCTATTTGTATGTGAGTTTTTGTGTGTTTGTGCAATTGTATGTGTGTGGGTACATGCAAGCATATGAAAGCGTGTGTGTGTAAGTGTGTTCATGCATGTGTGTTTGTTTGTGTATGTATGTGAGTACAAGTGTGTTTGTTATTAGATATATATATACATGCATGCCTATATGCATGTGTATTCCTTTGAGTATGCTTTTACATGTGTTGCATGTGTGCATGTGGGTATACATGCATGTGCATGTCTATGTACATGTGTGTGTGCGTGTACCTATGTAGTTGCTTCTAAGCTTGCTTGTGTGTGCGTATCCATGCATGTGCATGTGTTTGTGTGTGCGTGAGTGTCTACATGTGTGTGTGTGTGTCTGTGAGTGTGAGCTTATGTGTGCCTATGAGTGTGCAAGTGTGTGTATGCATGGGTATACTTGTGTATATGCATATGTGTGTGTGTGTCTCAGTGTGTATGTGTCATTTCATGTGCGTATAGTTGTGTGTTTTTGTGTCTGTGCCTCTGGGCATGTGGCATGCTTGTGTCCATGTATGTGTGCATGCGCATATGTGTGTGTACATTTGTGTGTGCATTTTCATGTTTGCATGCATATGTTTGTCTGTGTGTGTTTTTTACTTGTGTGCATGTGTCTATCTGTGCATGTGCATTTTGCGCATGATCATGCTCTGTATGCGTGTGTGTATATAAATGTGTGAGCATGTTTGTGTGTGTGCATGTGAGTGTGTGTGTGTCTGTGTTCCTACATGTGTGTGTAAGTGTGTGCATATGTGTATGTGTGTGCTTGTGTGCATATATGTATTCTTGTGTTTGTATATGAGTGTGTGTGTGTGTGTGTATATATGTATTTGTTTGTGCAATCTATTTGCATATGTGTATGTATGCTAATGCATATGTGTGTATGTATTTATGTGTTTGTGTGTGTATGAGGACCTATGCATGTGTGTGGATGTGTATGTACATCTGTGCATGTGCGTGTGGGCACTTATGTGCGTACATATGCATACGTACATGTTTTTTTGTGTTTATGCCTTTTGTGTATGTGCTTATGTGTGCATCTTGTTCATATGCATTGGTTTTTGGGTTTGTACCTTGAGTGTGTGTGCTTGCAATTTTGTGTTTGTGCATGTGTATAGCTTTGTGAGCTTGCATGTGTGTATGTGCACGTGTGTGTATATTTATGCATATGTGTGTGAGCTTGTGTATGCATGTGCAGTATATTTGTATGTGTTATTGTATATTTGTGCATGTGTATCTATGCATGTATGTGTGTGAGTATGTTTCTAACTATGCAGTGCATGTGTGCGTGGATTCTTGTATGTGTGTATGTGTGTGTGTTTATGTGGGTGTAGGGTTGTGTTTGTGTTTTTGTTTGCATATGTACACATGTGTGCTTGTGTACATGTGTGTGTGGGGGGTACTATGCAAGTGTGTGCGCATGTGTGTGTATGTGTGTGTGCATGATTGTGAATGCATGGGTGCTCATGTGCATGCATGTGTGTCACTTATGTGTGTGCCTGCATGTGTTCATATATATGTGCATGTATGCCTGTTCAAGTATTTATGTGCATGTGCATATGTTTGTGTCTATTTATGTGTGGATGTGTGCATGCATATGTACATGTGCATCTAGGTGTGAATGTTTTTTGTGGGTGTTTTCTTTCTCATGTGTGTTTGCATTTGTGTGTGTGTGTCCATGCATGTACTTGTTTGCATGGTTGTGCACTCATATGTGCATGAGTGTGTGTGTGTGTGTATGCTTATGTTCATGGGGGTGAACGCATATGTGTATATGCATGTGCGTGTGCTTGTTTGTATGTATGAAAGCATATGCATGCATGCAAGTAGTTGGGTGTATGTATGCATGTATGAGTGCAAGAACGTGAGCATGAATATGTGTGTGTATGTTTTTATGGGTCTAAGTGTGTGTGTATGTATACGTATGCTTGTGTGTTCACATCTGTGTGTAGGTTTAAGTGCATTCATGCCTGTTATGTGAGTGTGTGTGTGTGTGTGTTGGTCTAAGCATGCCAGCTTGTCCATGCATTCTTGTGTGTATGTGTGCACATTTGTACGTTTGTGGCTATGTGAGTGCATGCACATGCATGTATTTCTATGTTTGTGCATTAGTATGCACATGTGCATATTTTTGTGTATGTATATGTGTGTGTGTGCATATGCAATTATGCATGTGTACATGTGTACAAGTGCATTCACATGTGTGTGGGTGTGTGTGCCAATGTGAGTGTGCATGTATGCGTGTGTGCATTCATGTGCATATGTGTGTGTGCACATGAATATGCTTGCATGTGTTTGTGTATATACTTGTGTGAGTGTACATCTGTACATCCACATGCATGTGTGTATATGTCTGTGTGTTTGTGCACATGTGTGTTTTCATCTATGTGCCTATGTCTATGTGCTTATGTGTTTGCATGTGTGTATGTGTGTGTGAATACAAGTGAGTGTGTGTGGTTGGGTGTGACTAGGTGTGTGTTTGTGTGGGTGTGTGTCAATGTGAGTGTGTGTATGTTTCTACATATGCATGCTTGTGTGTTCATTTTTTTACATGTGCATGTGCTTCTATGTGTGTGTGGGTAGGTGTGTTTTATGTGCATGTGCATTTGTGTGTGTGCTTGTGTGGATCTACACTTGTGTGGGCGTGTGTGTGCATGTGTGTGTGTGTGAATGCCTACATGCACAATTGTGCTTTTGTATGTGTTTGTGTTCTCTACATGCATGTGTGTTGGTGTGGGTGTGTGCATGTGTGTTTTTTGTGTGCTTGTGCATGTGTTGACATGCATGTGGTTTTGTGCATGTGTGTTGCTATTTGTGTGTTTTTGTACATATAAGTGCATTACTGAACACATGCCTTTGTGTACTTATGTGTGTGTGTGTAAACATACATGTGTATGTGTGCATTCCAGTGCATGTGAATGTGTATATTTGTGTGTGTGTGTGTATGTGCCTGTGTGGATGTCTATGCATATGTGCATGTGTGTTTGTGTGTGTGTATACATGTGTGTGTGTGCATCATTGTGTATACTAGCATAGGTGTGTGTGTGTGCATGTGCACATGGACACATGTGGTTGTGTATAGGAGCACAAATGTGTGTGTATGTGCATTTATTCTTGTGTGTAGGTGTGTGTGGGAGTTTTTGTGTGTGAGTTCATGTGTGCATGCATGCATGCGTGTGTACATATGGTCACATCTGTGTGTTTGTACATGTTTGCATGTGCATGAGTGTGATTCTACTTGTGCAAGCATGTGTGTGTGTGCATGCTTGTGTGGGTGTTGGTATGGGTGTGTGTGTGTTTCAATGTATGTGTGTCTATGTGCATGTGTGTATGTGTAAATGTCTATATGTGTACTTGTGTTTGTGCACTCAAGTGTGTCTTTGTGTATGTATGCATGTGTGTGTTTGTTCTAGTGCATGCGCATGTGTGCATGCATCTGTATATGTGTATGTGTTGATGAGTGTGAGAGTGTGAGTGCAGGTGAGCACATGTTACTTTTGTGTGTTTTGATATATGTATGTGTGTTTCTATGTTCATGTATGTGTGTGTGTGCACAAGTTACTGAATATGCATAAGAGTGCATAGCACGTGTGTGTTGATGTGTTCATATGTGTGTGCATGTGTTTGTGAGCATACATGCATGTTTTATTGTGTGTATATGCATGTGTAGTTGTATATGTGTACGTGTGCATCTATGCATCCATGTACCTGTGTGTGTGTTTATTTGCATGTGTGTGCATACATGTGTGTCAATGTCTATATACACATGTGTGTATGTGTGTATGTGGATGTGATTGCATGTGTGTGTTTATGTTCATGCATGCAAGTGTATTGTGCATGCACATGTGTATGTATGTGTGTGTATATTAGTGTGTGTTTATGTGTGCACATTTGTATGAGTATGTGTGTGTGTTTAAATTTTCATCTTAGTGTGCATGCTTGTTTGTATTCGTACTCATGTGTGTTTATGTGTGCATGCATTCATTTGTAGTTTTTTGCATTTT
Source organism: Vanilla planifolia (assembly GCA_023846275.1). Lineage (NCBI taxonomy): Eukaryota > Viridiplantae > Streptophyta > Magnoliopsida > Asparagales > Orchidaceae > Vanilla > Vanilla planifolia. The sequence continues at coordinate 225,096 of JAIUJO010000359.1, forward strand.
TGGATGTCTGCAAGCATGTGCACGTGTGGGTGTGTTCATGTATTTGTGTGTGCATATGCATTCGTGTGTGCGTGCGTGCGATGTGAGCATGTGCGTGTGCATATGCATGTGTATTTTTGTGTATGTGTGCAGGTGTTCCTACATGTGGATGTGTGTGCCTATACCTTTGCATGTATGTGTGTGTGTTCATGTGTGTGTGCATGTGCATGTATGTGTGAATATGCATGCATGACTTTTTGTGCACATATGTGTGTGCATGTGGGTGTGAGTTCTTGTGCATGTGCATGTGTATATGTGGGTATGCATGCATATGTGTGTGCATATTTGTGTGTGTTCTTGGGTACATGTGCATGTGTGTGTGTGTGCATTTGCATATGTGCACGTGTTTGTGCATCTAGGCTTGTGGGTGTGTCCATGTCCATGTGCTTGTCTACGTGTGCTTGCTTGCATGTAGGTGTGCATGTTCCCACATCTGTGTTAGTTTGCACACATGTGTGCTTGTGTCTGTGTTTGCATGTGCGAGTGGGTTTGTATGTAATCATGTTTCTAGTTGTCTATTTATGTGCCTGTATGTGTGTTAATGTTTGTGAATTTGTGTAAGATGTGTGTGGATGTGTTTGTGTGCAAGTGTGCATTGTGAGTGTGTGCATACTTATGCATGCATGTACGAGTATGTGTTTTTATGTGTGTTTGCATGTGTGCATGCATGTTTATGTGGGCCTGTTTGTTTGTTTGTGCTCAAGTATGTGTGTGCATGTGTGCAAGTGCTTTCATGTGTTTGTGTGTCCATGTGTGTCTTTGTGTTTGTGGATTTGTGCATATATGTGTATTTGTGCATTTACATGTGTGTGTGCGTATTCGTGTGCTTGTGTGTGTTTGTGTGTTTTTGTATGTGTGTGTGCTTGCATGTGATTGAGTGCATGTGTGTGTATGTGCATGATATGTCCATATGCATGTGAGTGCATTGGTGCACAGGTGTGTATGTGTGTAGGCATACATGTGTGTGTGTGGTGTGCGTGCATATGTGTGTGCATGTGTATGCATGTGTCCATGTGTTTGTGTGCATATATGTGTGTTTGCATAGTGTGAGTGAGCATGGGCATGTGCGCATATGTGCATACATGTGTGCATGCATGTGTCTTCATTTGTTTACATGCATGTGTGTGTGAGTGCATCTATGTGCATTAATGTGTATGGATGTGTGCATGTGACCATGTGTGGCTATGTTTGTCTATATTTGTGACCATGTGTGCCTTTCTTTGTGTGCCTGTGTATGCATTAGTGTGTTATAATGCATGTGTGTGACTGTGTCCATTTGTTTGTGTGTGTTTGTGCGAAGGTACATTCTTATATGCACATGTCCAAGGGTGCATGTGCTTATGTGTTAGTGCTCATATGTGCATCTATGTATGCTTCTGTGTTTGTGTGAGTGCATGTGTATGTGTGTGTGTGTGTATATTTATGTTCACTTGTGTTTGTGCATATGAGTTTGTGTAATGGGTGTGCTTGCATGTGTCTGTGTCTGTGTGTGTATGCATGCTAAGATGTGTGTGCATGCATGCATGTGTATGTCTGTTCATGTGTGTCTACATATTCATGCTCATGTGTGAATGCCTTTTTGTTTACATGTTTGCGCTTGTACATGTGCATGTGAAAACAAGTGTGGATGTGCTTCTTTATATGTGCATTGTTCTATGAGGGTATGCATGCATGTGGAAGTGTGTGTGTGTGTGGGTGTGTGCAAGTAAGAGTGCATGCATGTGTGCATATTATTATTGTTGTGCATGTTTGCATGTGTATGAATATGTGTGTGTGCATAAGTGAGTTGGTGTGTGTGAGTGTGTGTGTCTATGTGCATGTGTGTGTGTGTGTGTGAATGTGTATGTATGTGAGCTTATGTCTGTGTAGGTCTGTGTGTACTTTTGTGCATGCATATGTGAGTGTGTACATGTATACATGTGTGTGTGTATATATATATTTGTACGTGTGTGTGTTTACGTGTGGTGCGCATGTGAGTAAGTGTGTGTGAACATGTGAGTGTGAACATGCATCTACCTATGTCTACATATGTGTGTGTTGTGCTTGCTTTTATGACTGTGTGCGTGTGCATGGCTGCATGTGTGTGTGTGTGTATGTTTGAGAGTGCTTGTGCATGTGCATAGGTACAAGTGTGTCTGTGTGTGTGTGCATATGCATTTGAGTTCATTGGTACATGTGTGTGTGCACACTTGTGTATGTGCATGTGTTTGTGTGTTTTAGACTTATGTGTGTGTGTGTGTGTGCTTGTTTGCATGCATGTATATGTGTGCATTCACCTATGTGAATTTCTATATATGTGTGCTAGTGTTTATGTTGGCATATGTGAGTGCATGTTTGTGTATGTTTTTGATGGTTTATTTGTGTTAGCATGTTTGTGGGTATCTATTTGCATTCTTGCATGTTTGTTAATGTGTGCGTGTGTGCATGTGTGTGATTAGGCACGCTTGTGCATGCGTGCGCGCGTGTGTGTGTGTTGTGTGTGTTTGTATGTGTGTGTATGTATGTGTGCATGCATGTATGTCTATATGTGCTTAAGTATGTGTGTGTATGGGTGCATGTGCATGTTTGTATGAGTTTGTTTGTATCTTTGCATGTGTAGATGCGTGTATGTCTATCTATATATGCATTTACATGTGTTTGTTTGTTCATATTCTTCTATGCATTTGTGTGTTTTGTATGTGTACATCCATATATTTAACTCATGTGTGTGTGTGCAATTGTTTGTGTATGTGTGCATATGTGTGTAACTTCATAGGTATGCACATGGGTGTATGTGTGTGTGTGCATGTGTCTATAGGTGTATTTATGCATGTCTGTATGTGTGTGTATTTGTTCCTGTGTGTGTGTAGTTGTGTGTGTGTGCATGTGTGGGTGCATGTGTGTGTGTTTACATGATCATGAGTGTGTGCATGTGTATACATGCACACATGCACATGCATGTTGGTGTGTGCATGTGTGACTTTTTGTTCATGGGTGTGTGCATGTGGGTATGCTTGTGAGCATGTGTGGTTATGTTAATTTCTATGCGTATGAGTATACATGTGAGCATGTGTGGCTATACTTATGTGTATTTGTGTGCATGTTTGAGTGCATGCATACCTTTCTTTATATGTGTGTGTATTCTTACATCAGTGTGTTAAGGTGCATGTGTGTGATTGTGTACATGTATGTGTTTGTGATTGTGTGTGTGTGCATGTCTACAAGGACATGCCATTGGGTGCATGTGGTTATGTGTGAGCATGTAAGTGTATTTGCATGTGTGTATGTGTGCATGCGTGTTTGTGTGCATTTGTGTTCTTGTGTGTTTGTGTTGTGTACTTGTATGTGTGTGTTCATTAGTGCATATTTGTGCATGTGTATATGTTTGTGCATATGAGTGTGTATGCATGAGTGTGCTTTTGTGCTTTTTGTGTGTGTGTGTGCGCATGTGTTTGCACATGTGTGCAAATGTATATGTGTGTACGTAAGTATGCATGTGTGCATGTTTGTGCTCATGTGTGTGTGTATTTTTATCTACATGTGTTTTCTTATGCATGTGCATGTGAGTACGACTATGGATGTGCCTATCTACATCTATGTATTTGTACGTGGATGTGGGAATGTATACATGCACACATTCATGTTTGTGTGTGTGTGTGCACATGAGGGCATGCATGTGTGCATTTTTTCATGTGTGTGTGTGTGTTGAAGGGTGAGTACCTGTGTGCATGTGTGCATGCATATGTGTAGTGTGTGAGTGGGTGTGTGCACATGCATGTTAGTATGTGTGCAAGAGTGTGCTTGTGTGTGAGTATCTGCATGTGTCTACACATTCATGCACATGTGTGTGTGAATAGATATACATGTGTGTTTTGTGTGTGTGTGCATGTTTCTACTCAAGTGTGTGTCATTTTGTTTGCATGTGTATGCTTCTGCATGTGTATGTGAGTACAATTATGGATGCACCTATTTATATCTATGCATTTTTGCTTGGGTACACGAGTGTGTGGAAGTGTTTGTTTGTGTGTGTGCATGCATGTTTGTGTGAGTGTGTGTGTGTGTGTGCATGAGTGTGTGGATGCATACATGTTTTGGTACATATGTCTATGTGTGTATGCATGTGTGCTTGTGTGCATAGATATGTATGCATGTGTGTGTGTTTGTGCTTGTGCATATGTGCGTGTGCGTGATTGTATGTGCGTATGCGAGTGTGTGTACATGTGAGAAGGTGTGTGTGAGCATTCGATTGATCAGTATAACAATTTGATGGCTTGTGAGTGCGTGAATGCATGCACATGCTTCTGCATGTGCATATTTGTGTGTTGTGCTTACATTTGTGAGCATGTATTCATGTGTGTGGCTGTGCACGAATGTGTGTGCCTGAGTGTGTGTGCACGTGTACATGTGTCTATGCTTATGTGAGTTTGCATGTGTGCAGGATGTGTGCCTATCTGCATGCGTTTTCCTTTGTGTGCAAGTTTGTGTTTGCATATGCATGTGTAAGTTAATGTTTGTGCTTATGTTTGTGCATATGCATGTGTTGTTGTGCGTTTGCATGTGTGGGTATGTATATGTGTGTGTGTGTGTCACCAAGTGCATGTGTGCATATCGATGTATATGTGTATGTGTGTGTGCATGCGTGTACGTGGGTTTATGTGTGTGTGTGGGTCTATGTGTGTGCATGTGTTCGTGTAGGGGTGTGTTTGTTGGCATGTGCGTGGTGTCAAGCATGCATCTATGTTTATGTAAACATATGTGTGAGTGTGTGTGTGTGTGTGTGTGTGCATATGTGTGCATGTGCACACAATAGAATGTGTATGTTTGTGTGCACATGTGTGAGGAAGTCCATATGTTTGCATATGTGTGTACATGCATGCATGAGTGCTTTTGCACTTGTGTGGGTGTGCATAAGTGTATGTGGTGCATGTGTGTGTGAGTGTATGTGTAGTTATTAGTGTGTGTGTGCATGTGTGCATGTATGTGTGTGCCTACATGGGTGTGTGTGTGATGTATGAATGTGTGTGCTTGTATAGGTATATTTTATGTGTGTATTTGTGTGTTAGTGCATGCATGTGTGTGTATGCATGTGTCTATTTGTATGGGTGTGTGTGGGTATGTTTGCATTTTTGTATTTATTTTTGTGTGATTCTAATGTGTGTATGTATTTATATGCATATGTATGCCTCTATGTGCATGTGTGTGAATGTGTGTATACATATCTTCTTGTGTATGCATGTGTGTACATGTGCATATGTGTGTATGCATGTGTGTAAGCATGCACTTGTGCATGTGTCTATGTGTATGCATGAATTATGTGTTTGTGTGTGTTTGCATGTCTATGGGTGTGGGTCATGTGTGTGTGCAAGCAAACATGCATGTTTGTGTGAACTTGTTCATATATGTGTGTTTGTAAGTCTCTGTGTGTGGTTGCATGTGTGTGTGGTTGTGTGTGGTTGTGCACGTGTATGTGTGTACATGCATATGTGTGCTTGATTATATCTGCATATGTGCATGCATTTGTGTGTTTGTGTGTATGTGTATATTCATGTATGTGTGCATTTTTGTGTACATCTATATGTGTAGGTGTGTGTTTGTGTGGCTAGGCGTGTGTACATGCATGCATGTGTATGTGTATTCATGTTTGTGTGCAAGCATCCACTTACAAGTGTATGTGTGGGTGCATGTTCATGTGTGTGGGATTGTGTGACTGTTTGTGCGTGTGTGCATGTGTGTGTTTGCATATATATATGTGGGGGGGTGCATGCATGTATGTGTGTGTGTGTTGTTATTTATGTATGTGTGTATGCATTTGTGTCTATGTGCGTGTGTGCATGTGTGTGTGTGCCTATGCATGTTTTGCTCTCTCTATGTATAAGCATGCGTGTTTGCATGTATGTGTGCACATGAAAGTCCATGTGCTAATGTGCACATGTGCATGTGTGTTTCATGTGTGAGTGTGTGTGTGTTTGTGTGTGTGTTTGAATGTGTGTGTGATTTTATGTTTTTGTGCATGTGTGTGTATAGGTGTGTAAATGTGCATGTGCATGTGAGTATATGTGTATGTACGTGTGCATGTGCATGTGCATGTGCGTGTGCATGTGTGTGTGTATAGGTGCGTGTGTTCATCTCTGTGTGTATGTGTGCATGACTTTGTGTGCTTATGCACATGTTTGTGTTTCTTGCATTAACATGTGAGTAAATGTGAGTCTATGTGTGTGTTTATTAGTTCACTCACATATGTGTGTGTTGTAAATGTGTGTCTACGTATGTGTGTGTGTGCATGAGTGCATATAAGCACATTTGCATGTGCATGTGTGCGTGTGCATTTGTGTATGTGTATATGTGTTTGTGTGCACATGCATGTGCATCTATGAGCATGGGCATGTGCATGGGTGTGTGTGCATGTGTGTGAGCACATGTGTGATCATTGGTGTATGTATCTATGTAAGTCATTGTGTATTTCTATGCAAGTGTGCATGTGTATATGTTCATGTGTGTGTGCATGTGTGAATGTGTGTCTGTGCATGTGTGTATACATGTGTGCATGAAATTTTGTGTATGTGCATGTGTGTTTATGTGCATGTGTGTATGTGTGTTTGTGTGTGGCTAGGTGTGTGTATGTGTGTTGTTTTGTGTGTGTGTGCACACGTGTGTGCATGTGTGTGTATGCATGGGTATGTGATTGTGCCTTTGCATATTTATGTGTTTGTGTATGCAAGTGTGTGCATGTGTGGGTGTTAGTACATGTGCTTGTGTTTGTATGTGTGTGTGTGTGTGCATGTGTGTGTGTGGGCGTGTGTTTGCGTGTCTGTTCATATGTCTGTAGGTTGTCAGCATCCGCAAGTGCACATGCATGCAACTATGTGTGGGTGGGTCTATGTGTGCATAGGTGTGTGCTTGTATGGGTGATTACTTGTGCATTTGTGTGTGTGCACGTGTGCATTTTATGAGTGTGTGTTTGTGTGTGCACAAGTGCTTGTGCATTTGTATTTGTGTGTGTGTGCATGTTCATGCATCTATGTGTGTGGGTGTCTTTGTGTGCATATGTGTGGCTATGTGCGTGTGTGCATGTGTGTGGCTATGTGAGTGTATGTGATTGCATGTGTGTCTTTGTGCATTTGTATGTGCAAGTGTTCGCATCTACATGTACAGGTGCCTATGGACACGTGTGTATACATGTGTGTGTGTACATTTGTGTGTGTATGTGTGCTTGCATGTGTATGTGTATTATACATGTGTGCATGCTTATTTGTCTACACATGTATGTGTGCACATGTGTTTGTGAAGTTCCCATCTATGTGAGGGTGCATGTGCCTAAGTGTAGGTGTGTACATTCATGTGTATGTTTGTGTGTGTGTGCATATGCATGTGAATGTGTTCCAACCTACTTGTGTGTGTATTTGTATAAGTGCACGTGCATGTGCATGTCTATGGATGTGCTTATTTGTGCTATGATGTGCATCTATGTACGAGCATGCATGTTTGTGTGTATGCATTTGTGGATTTGTGAGTGTGTGCTTTTGCATGTGCTTGTGTGCATACATGTCCGTGCATGTGTTTTTACATATGTGTGTGTGTGGGTCTGTTTTCATGTATATGTACATGTGTGTGCATCTAATTACATATAAGTGCATGTGAGCATGTGTTTACATAGCATGTGAAGTGTTACTTATGTGTATGTGTGCATGCATGTGTTTGTGCATATGTGATTATGTTTGTGTTTATGTGTGCATCTATGTGGGCATGAGTGTGTATGGGTGCTTCTGCATTCCTATGCAAATGTGCATGTGTGTGCCTTTGCAAGTATGTGTATGAGCATCTTGTGTGTGTGGGCATAAGTGTGTATGAGCATTCCTACATGTGTGTATGTAGGTATTTTAGCATGCGTGCATTTCTGTGTGTGTTTATGTGTGCGTGTTTTCTTATAGGCAAGTGTGTGTGCACACACATGCATGTGCATGCATCAATTATTAATGCATGCATGTGTCTGCATGTGTGGTTGTGAGCATGCATGCATGTGCATGAGTGCATGTGCCTACATGTGTACTCATGAGAATAGGTTTTTAAGGATTAGTGTGTGTGCATGTGTGCATTTATGTTTTTGTGTGCCTTTACATGTGTGCTTGTGCATGTGTGTATGTTCTCATTTGTGTATGTGTGTGTTCATGTGTTCTTGAGTACAAGTGTTTATGGGTGCATGTGTGTGCATGTCTGTGGTTGCATGCATGTGCTAATGTTTTTATGCGGTTAAGCATGTACATGTATGTTCTCGTATGTGTGTCTAGTTGTGTCAACATGTGCATGTGTGTATGTGTGTGCATGAGTGTGTACATGTTTATCTATGTTTGCATGTGTGTGCATGTGTATATGCATGTTCATGTGCTTATGATTGTGGTGTGTGTGGATATTTTTTTATGCATGTTTGTGTTTGTGCATGCTTACAAGTTAGATTATTTAAGTTTGTGTGTGCATGTGTGCACATCTATGGATGCTTGTGTGAGTGTGCGTGCATGCGTGTGTGCATACATGTGTGTTTGTATATGTGTGTATGTCTAAACATTTTTGTATGTGAGTTTATGTGTATGTGCATATGTGTTTGCATATATGCATGTGTAGATGTGTGTGCACATGTGCATATGTTTGTGCATATATGTGTGCATGAATGCATATGTGAATGGATGTATGCATTTGTGTATGTGTGTGTTCAGGCACATAAGTATGTGTGTGCACGTGTGCATATGTATAAGAGCATGTGTGTGCATGTGTGCATATATTGTTGTTTGTGCATGTGTGTACAAGCATCCATTTATGTGTGTGTGTGTGTGTGCATGCTTATGGATGGTGTGTGGGGGAGGCATGTGTCAATCTGTGTGTGGGTGCTTTTGTGCATTTGTGTGTGCATGTGCATCCATGCATACTTGCATGCATGTGTGTGCATGTGTGTGCATGTGTGTGAATTAATCGCATGTGCATGCATGTAAGTGTGCATGTATTGGTATGTGTGTGTTTGTGCAAATTTGTGTGTGTTTGTGTGTATTTTAACAAGTTTGTATGTGTGAATGTTAGTGCATTTGTATGCAATAGTGTGTGTGTGTGCACCTATGTGTGTGGGTGTGTCCATTGCATGCACAAGTGACTATGTGTGTATGTGAGTATGTATAGGTTTGTGCATTCATGAATTTGGGCACACGTGTGCACTTACACATGTGTGCATATGTGTGTGCGTGTGAGTGTAAAAGTGCATGTCTATGTACATGTGTGCCTATGTCATGTGTGCATTCTTTTGCAAGTGTATGTGTGTTTCTATGCTTTTATGAGTGTACATCTATGTATAAATTATTTTATGAGTGTATGTGTTGTGCATGTGCATTTTTGCATGAGTGTATGTACATGTGTGTAAGTGTGTATGTGTGTGTTCATGTGTGTGTGTGTATATGAGTATGTTTTTGCATGTGCATGAGCCATTAAGGGTGCACATGTTTGTGTACTTATGCAACTACATGTGCGTGCTTGTGTGCATGTGTAGGTGTGCTCGTGTGTGCATTTGCATGTGAACATGCATATTTTCTTGTGTGCTAGTATTTTTGTGTGTGCATGCATATGCATATGTGTGTGTGCATGAGTTTTTTTCTTTTTGTGCATTTGTGTGTGTGTTTGTGTTTTTTTCGTTCATGCATGCTTGTGTGTATGTGTGTGTGTGTGTGTGTGAATGTTTGCATGCATATGTGCATCTGTGTGATTGTGTGAGTGTGTGAGTTCATGCATGTTTGTGTGTACAAGTGTGAATCTATGTGTGTGTGTGTGTGTTTGCATTCATACACTCGTGTGTATTTTCATGTGTGCATAAGTCTGCATTTGAGCACATGTATGTATGCATATGTGTGTGCATGCATGCATGTATGCACTTTTGTGTTTGCATGGATTTATATGTTTTTTGTTTGTTCATGCATGCACATTTTTTGTGCTTGTTCTTCTATTTGTGTGTGTTTATGTGTATGTGCATGAAGGGGTGTGTGCACATGTGTATGCATGTGCATACTGGTTCTTATGTATGCATGTATGTGTATTTGTTTTTATACGTGAGTGTGTATGTGTGTGTGTTTAAGTGTGTGCACGCAAGTGTGTGTGTGTGTAGGTGCATACGCATTCATGGTGATTTCTTGTGCATGTTCATGTGCGTGTGTGTGTGTGTGCATGCATGTGTTTGATTATTTGTGTGCAGCTGTGTTTGTTTGTGGCTATAAGCCTATACATATGCATCTATGCATGTGCATATATGTCAATGTGTGTTCTTATACAAGTGCATCTATCTACATGGTTGCATCTGTGTTGGTCTGTTTTTTTATATCTACGTGTAAGAGTGTTTGTGTATGCATGGGTGCATATTTGTGCATGTATGTGTGCATGTGTGCTTTTGCGTGTATGTGTCTATTTTTGTGTGTGCATGTGCATTTTTGTGCATGTGTGTGTGTGTGGATGTTTGTTCATGCATTTGTGCTTGTTTGTGCATTTGCTTTTACATATGTGTGCATGTGTATACATATATGCATGTGTGTTCATGTTTGTGCATGCATGTGTATGTACAAATATATGCATGTGTTTTAATGTTTGGGTTTGTACATGTGTGTATTTGTGTTTTTGTTTGTGTATGTGTGTGTATATATGTGTGTGTGTGTATGTATGTGTGTCTCTATGTGTGCATGAGTGTGTCTGTCTATGTGTGCATGTGCATGTGCTTGTATGTATATGTGTATGAGTGTTTGTGTGTGTGTGTTTGTGGGTGTACTTATGTGTTTGTGTGTTCTTGTGTGTGTGCGTGTGTGTCAATGCATGTGTGTGTACATACATGCATGCATTTGTGCATTTTTGAATTTGCATGTGTGTGTACAAGCTTGTGTGTGTGAGCTTGTGTGCAAATGTGTGTAGATTTATGTGTTTGCATGTATGTTTGTGCATGTGTGGGTGGGCAAGTATGTGTACATGTCATATAGTGCATGTGTGTGGGTGTACGTCTATTTGTATATGTCTACATGTTTGCATTTGTATGTGTGTGTGAACGGTCATGCATGTGTGTGTGTGTGTGCAAATGTCAATGTGTATATGCGTTCATGTGTGTCTACATGTAGTGTGTGAGTACGTGTGTGCGTGCATGCATACAAGGGTGTGTGTGTGCGTGCGTCTATGTCTGTGTGTATTTTAGTGAACATGTGAGTGTGTGCATGTGACCATGCATGCGTGTAAGATTGTGTGTATATGTGTTTGAGTGTGTGCACGTGCGTGTGATGGTGTGTCCATGAGTGTACGTGTGTGTGTGTGTTATGAGTGTTGTGCATGCTTTTGTGTGTGTGTGTGCTTGTGTGTGTTTGCAGGTATGTGTGTGCTTTTGTGTGTGGGGCATATGTGTGCATGTGTATGTACTTGTGCGTGAGTTTGTATGCATACATGTAAGTATGTATGTTTATACATGCACGTGTGTGTGTGTGTTTATGCATCTGTGTGTGGCTTTGCATGTTGTGCATATGCATGCATGCGTGTCTGTGTGCACACATGCATGCATGTATGTCTATGCATACATAGATGCATGTGTGCCTATGTACATTTGTGTGTGTTTTGGTGGTGTGTTGGTGTGTATGTTTTTGTGCATGTATGCAGGTGTACATACTAGCATATACGTGTATGTGTGTGGGTATATTTTTGTGTTCGTGTGTATGGGTTTGTGTATGTTAGTGTATGGCTTTGCATGTTTACGTGCATGCTTATGTGTGCATGCACTCTAATGACTATATTTAGGAGTATATTTTTGTATGTGTTCATGTCTGTGTATGTGTATGTGTGTGTGCGTGCATTTGTATTCTTATGTGTGTGTCTATGTGTGTGTGTGCATGAGTGCAAGTGTTTTTTATATCCATATGTGTGTGAGTTTGTGTGCACATGTTTAAGCATGCATATGTGAATGCTCGTGTGTGTGTGTGTGCATATACACATGTATGTAGGTGTGTGTGCATGTTTGCATGTGTCTATGTGTGCTTGTGCAAATGTGTGAATGCATGTGTGTGTGTGTGTATTTGTGCATGTGTATATGTATGTATGAGCATATATGTGTGTGTTCATGTGTCTTTGTGTGTGTGTACATGCAGGCACGTTTTTATGTGTGTGCATTCATATGCATAATTTTTGTATTTTCATACATAATGGTGTGCGTGTTTGTGTAAGGATGTGAATTTGTGTGTATGTTTGTGCATGTGTCTATTTGTGTGCATGTGCATCTGTGTATGCTGTGTGTACTTATAAGTATATGCTTGTATGCACATTATATATATATATATATGTGTGTGCGTGTGTGTGTGTGTTTGTGTGTGTTTGTGCATCCTTGTGCATGTCACTCTATATGTACGTCTATGTGTGTGTGTGTGGTTGTTCATGAGCAAGTGTGTGCATGTGTTTTTTGGAGCATGTAGATGCATTTGTGTGTGCATTGTGTGGTTGCATGTGCATGCATATCTATGTGTGTGTCTATGCAGGTTGTGCATCTTTGTGAACTTATGTGTGTGCCTGTCACTATGCAGGAGCATATGTGCATGTGCTCGTGTTTTCATTTGTTTGTGCATGTTCATGTGCGTGTCTGTGCTAGGGTGCATATGTGTGAGTATGCATGTTTGTTCACATGTGTATCTGTGTACATGTATATGCATGTGTGTATAAGTGTGCACGTGTGTTCATATGTGTGCGTGTGGTGCTTATGTGTGCTTATTTTCACTGTGTGCAAGCTTGTGTGTGCATCTGTATGTGTGTGGTATGTGCATGTATGTATTTTTTATTTGTGTATTTGTTTGTGTGTGTGTGTGTAAGCATGTTTGTGTTTGTGTGTGTGTGTATCTATATGCATCTGTGCATTGTGTATGTGTGTGTTTTCGCTGTGTCCTTATGTCTACCTGATTTGTCTGTTCGTGTGTGTGAATGATTGTGCTTGCATGTGCTTGCACATATGTGTGTGTGCATTCGTGTGTGAGTTTGCGTTTGTGTGAGTGCATGTGTGTGTAAGTCTGCATGTGTTCATGTGCACACGTGAGTGTGTCTGTTCGTGCATGTGTGTGTGTTTGTTCATGCATGTGTGTGTATGTGGGCATGTGCAAGTGTGTGTTGGTATGTGTTTGCATATGCATTTATATAGGTGTGCATGTATATTCATATGTGCATGTGTGTTCATGTGTTTTATGTGTATGAGTGTGTGTGTGCATTTATCCATATGTGTTTGATTTTCTATGCCTAGGTGTGTGCATGGTTGTGTGTGTGTGTTTGGTGTGTCTATCAATGCTATCATGTGCATCTATTCAAGCATGCATTTGTGTTTATGATGTTTTGTGTGGATGGGTGTGTGTGTGCTTATGCCTATGTGTGAGTATGTCTGTATGTACTTGTGAGTGTTTACATGTGTATGTGTTTCTATCTATGGCTCTTTGTGTGTTTGTGAACAAGCACTCATGTTTGCATGTTTTTGTGTGTTGTGCATGTTTGTGTGTATTATGCATGTGTGTGTGTATGCATACATATGTGCATGCACAAGTGTGTGTATGCATGTGTGTGTACGTGTTCTTCTATGTTTGTGCTTGTGCTTACCTTTGTGTATGTGTGTACATGTGTGTGTATTGCTATGTTTATGTTTGTTTGTGCGTGCATGTGTGTGCAGATGTGTGTGCATGTCTCTCTATTCATGTGATGTGTTCATAAATGTGTATGGATGTGTGTTTGTGCGTGTATGTGTGTATTGTGTGCATGCATGTATGTGTGCGTGTGTTTGATTATGTGCCTAGTGGTGTTTGTGTGGGTGTGTATGTGTGTCATTGTGTGTGTGCACATGCATGTGCATGTACATGTACACACACATACATATGGTTTTGCACGTGCATGCGTGTTTCATGCGTGTGGTTGTTTTGGTGTGTGTTTACGTGAGTGGATGTGTGTGCATGGATGAGTGCATGTGTGCACATATATGTGTGTGTATATGTGATTCTATATGCATGCATGTGTGTGTGTGTGTGTGTGTGTGTTTACAAGTCAGTGTGCTTGTTTATGCATGTGTGTTAGTGTGTGCACATCTCTATGTACCCATATGTGTGTGTGTGTGTTTATGTGTGTATGTGTGTGTATTAGTGCATGTCCATGTGTGTATGCAGGCAAGTGTACATATGTGTGTGTATATGCAAGTTTTTTCTATATGTGAGTATGCATGCACGTGTATTTATGTGTGTGTGTGTGTGCATGTAAGAGTCTGTGCACATGTGAGTATGTGTGTGCATGTATGCATGTATGTATGTGTGCAAATGTGCTTATATACATGTATAGGTGTGTATGTGTATGTGTGCTTGTGTATGCATGTGTGTTTACGTGCTTGTGTTTCTATGTGCATTTGCATATGTGTGTGTGTACATACATATGTGAGAATGTGTGTAGGTATGTGTGTTTATGTGTTTGTGTAGGTGCATGTATGTATTCTTATGTGCGTGCATTTGTGTATGTGTGTGTGAGTTTGTGTGCTTACATAAGCATGTTTGTGAATATTGGTGTGCATGTGCTTATGTGTGCATGTCAGTGTGCGAGTATGTGTGGTTGTATGTGGATGCATGTGTGAGGGTGTATTTGTGCTTTTATGTCTGTACGCATGTACAAGCATGTGCGTGTATGTCTGCGTTTGTGCATGTATGTACATGGGGGTGCATGTGTGTGTGAGCATGTGCATATGTATGTGTGTGCATGTGGGAGTGTGGGTAAGCATGTGTGTGTGTGCATACTTGTGCATGTGTATATGTGTGTGTATGAAGGTGTGCCTATGGTTGTGTGCATGAGTGTGCATGTGCTTATGGGTTTGTGTACATCCATCTGTGTATGTACATGTGTATATGCGTATGTCTATGCATTTATGTATGTGTGTGTGTGTATTTGTGTGTGCATGTGCATGTGCATGCATGTGGATATGCATATGTGTGCATGCATGCACATATGCATGTGTGTGCTTATGCATTTGAGTGTATGTGCATGGGTACATGCATGTGTTTGTTCTTGCATGTACATTTGTGTATGTGTACGTGTGTTTGTGCTTGTGTGATTGCATTTGTGCTTATGCATGCATGGGTGCCAGTGTGTGTGGATGTATGAGCATTACCATGTGTATGTGTGCAAGTGCTTGTGCATTTGTGTATGAGCGTATGTGTCAATATGTGTGTGAGTGTGTGTATGCATTTGTGTATGTACATGTGTGTGTATGTGTGAGCATGTGTGTGCATGTTTACATATATGTGTGAAATCACGTTTGTGTGTTTGCATGTGGGTGTGTGTGCATGCCTACATGCATGTGTGTATTTGTGTGAGTGTCTTTATATTTTCTTGTGTGCATATATGTGAGTGCGTGTGTTGAGCGTGCATATGTGTGCATGCATGCATTGTGCATGCATGCATTGTGCATGTGCATCAATGTGTGTGTTTGTCCATGTGAATGCATTTGTGCATGCAATTATGTGCAAGCATTTGTTTGTGTGTGTGCTTAAGTGTGTGTGTATGTATGCATTTGTATTCTTTTATATATGCACACATGTTAATGTGCATGTAATTGTGGTTTTTTGGCTATGCACATGCCTGTGTGTTTACTTGTGTGAGTATTTGTGCAAATGTGTGTATTTATGTACGTATCTATGTGTGTGTGTGTGCATGCATGTATCTATGTACATGAGTGTGTGTGTGTTGGCATCTATATGGGTGTGGGTACCTATATGTGTAGGTGCATGCATGCCTTTGCATGTGCATTTGTGTTTGTCCATATGTGCACATGTGTGTGGATGGGTGTGTGCAGACGTGTATGTGTTCATGTGTGTGGGTGTGTGCGGTTATGTGCATATGCGTGTGCATGCCTGTAAGGGTGCATGTGTCTATGCACATGCACATTGACCTATGTGTGCGTGGGTTCTTGTCATGTGTATGAATTCATGTGTTTATTTTTGTGTGCATGTATGTGTTTATTTGTGTGTGTGTGTTATGTGTGAGTTTGTGCACATGTGTGTGTGTATGTGAGTCTTTGTGTGAGTGTGCTTGTGTATGCATACATGTGTGTGTGTATGTACGTATGTGCACTTGTGTACTCTTATGTGTATGTCTGTGTGCATATGTATGTGTGTGTTTACGTGTTCATGTATTTATGCTTGTTCAAGCTTGTACACATGTGCACACTTGTTTGTGTGTGTGTTCTTGTGTACATGTGTAAGTGTGTATTAAAATGTGTTATGTGCGTGTATGCATGTTCATGCATATGTGTGTGTATATGAGTGTGTTGGGGATCATGTATTTGTGCTTGTGTGAGTGTGCACACATGCATGTGTGTATATAAGTCTATGTGCATGTTCATGTGTGTGTGTGTGCAAGTGCATGTGTGTGGCTGTGAATATGTGCTTGTGCGCGTGCATGTGTGCATGTGCTTGTGTGCTTGTAAATGTGTGTATGTCCATGTCTATGCATTCATGTGATTATGTGTTTATCTTCACTTATTTGTGTGTATTCCTTTATTTATTCTTGAGTGCATGTGTGCATGCATGCGTGTGTATGTGCATGTGTGTTTGTGTACATATGTGTATGTGTGCATGTGTGCATGTGTGTATACTTATCATTGTGTGTGTATCTATATGTGAGCATATGGTTGTGTCTACATAAAAATGTGTCTATTTTTGTGTGCTCATGTATGCTTGTGTGAGCATTTTGGTATGCATGTTTGGGTGTGTGTGCATTGATGCTCTTTGGTGTGTTTGCATGTTTTTACATGCATGTGTGAGTGTATATGTGTGCATATTGTGAACTTGTTGGTGCATGTATGCATGTCTATACATGTATATGCATGTGTGCATGCATCTGTGTGTGTGTGTGTGTGTGCATGTGTGTGTATGAGTTTACATTTATATTTGTGTGAGTTATTTGCATGTGTATCCATGTCGTTTGACATGTGTGGAGGTATATGTCCATGTACGTGCATATGTGTGTGCATATGTATAAAGGCATTCGTGAATGTACATGTGTGAGTGTGTCGGTGTGTGTGTTTATGTATATGTTTATAAGTGTGTGTATGCATGTGCATGTTTGTGTGTATGTGTATGTTTGTGTGTGCATTTGTACATGTGTGTATGTGTTCGTCTGTATGCATTTGTACAGGTGCACATCATTGTGTACGTGTGTGTGTGTATGTTTATGTAAATGTTTGCATCCTTGTGCATGCATGTGTGTGTATGTGTGTGCCTATATTAGTGCATGTGAATGTGTGTAAGAGCATGTACATATGTGTCTCCATGTGAAGCATTGTTACAAATGCATGTGCACATGTGCATGCATACATATTTGTTGCTATGTGCTTATGTGAGTGTGTATGTGGGCATGTGCATGTGCAGTTACGTATACGTGCATGATTGTGTTTATGTACCTATGGGAGTGTGCATGCATGTGTGTGCATCCGTGTCTATGTGCATGTGTGTTTGTCTGTTTGTGTGTATGTGTGTGCATTTGCATGCTTGCATGTGTGAGTGTGTGTGTTTGTTTGCATATGTGCATGTGCATGAACACACATGTGCATGTGCACAGGTGTGTGCATGATGTGAGTATGTGTTCATTTGTGTAGTTGTGTGCAGGTATTTGTGTTTGTGTGTATGTGTGGGAGCACATGGCACATGTGTGTTTGTGGGTGCATGTGTTGTGTGGTAATGTGAGTGTGGTGCTTGTGTGTGTCTGCTTGTGTGTGTGCATATTTGTGCATGTGTGTTTACACAAGTGTGGTTTTTTGTTTGTGTGCAAGCATGTGTGTGTGTGTGTGTGTGTGCATGTGCATATGTGTGAGTATTTGTTTGAGTACATGTGCGTGCATTCACAAGCATGTGTCATTATGTTGTGCATACATGTCTTAATCAATGTGTGTATGTGTGCTTTGTTTATACATGTATGTGTATGTCCATATCTACATTCATATGTGTTTCTGTGTACTTATGAGTATTGATTATGTATGCTTGCATGTGTGTATGTGTGCATCTATCCACACTAATGTGTGCTTGAGTGTGTACAAGTGTGCATATGCATGTGCATGTGCTTATGTATGTGTGTGTCATTGCATGTTAATGTGTGTGGATGTGCATGTAATGTTCATGTCTCTATATTATTACATGTGAGTGTGTGTGTGCCTGTGCATGCATGTGTGTTTGTTTGTTTCCATGTGTTCATGGAAGTGTGTTCGTTTACATGTGTGTGTGTGCAATTATGTATGCATGCATGTTTGTGTGTCTATGCCTATGGGAGTGTGTGCATGCATGTGTGTGTGTGCATTTGCAAGTTTGCATGCATGTGCTTGTGTGTGTTTGTTTGCATCTATGCATGTTTCTATGTGTGAGTGCTTATGTGTGTGTGTGTGCATATGTGTGCATGTGAGGGTGGTCTTGTGTGAATCTTCTTACAAGCATGGGTGTGTATGTGTGTGAGTATGTTTGTGTGTGAGCAAATGGGTGTCCATGTGCATGCCTACATGTATATGTATATATGTGTGTGCCATCTCAGTATGCATGCATTTGTGTTCTTGTGTGTGTGTTTATGCTTGTATGTGTGTGTACATTTGTGTGCTTGTGATTTGTGAGGGTATGTTCTTTTGTGTGTGTATGTGTGCACGTCTGTGCATGTGTGTCTCTACATGTGTTCATGTAAAGTGTGTATGTATTTACTTAAATATATGCTTATATGTGTGCATGTGTGTCTAGGTGTCTGTGTGTGTCTACAACATATGCATGCATGTGTGTGTCCATGTGCATGCAAGTGTGTTTATTTGTGTTTATGAGGGTGTGTGTGTGTGTCTACATGCATATTTTTGTGTGCTTATGCATGTACACATGTGTCCATGTGAATGTACAAGTGTGTATGTGTGCATGCACATGTGTGAGTGTCTATGTATAGTTGTGCATGTGTGTATGCGAGTGTGTGTGTGTGGGTGTGCATGCATGTGTGTGTGCTTACGTGAGTATGTTTGTGTGTGTGTGCTCATGTCTGTGTGTGCGTGTGTGCATCTGTGTGTGTTTACATTATACATATATTTATGTTATGTGCATGTTTATATGCACATGAATGTTTGCATGTTTATATTGCATGCACGTGTGCATGTGTGCGTGTTTGTGTGTATGTGTGTATGTCTGCATATGCAGGTGCTTGTGTATGTTTAAGTAGATGTGTTTGTTTGAATATGCATGTGAATGCATGTGTTTATGCTTGGGCATTTGTATGTGTGTGCACGCATGTGTGTTTGTGAGAATGAGTGTGCTTGTACATTTATGTGTGTGATTGCATGTCTGTGTGTCAGCATGTGTGTGCTTATGTGTGTACATATGTCTCTGTGTCTGTGCCTACATGCTTGTTTGCTTGTGAGTTTGTTCATGTACGTGTGTGCATGTTTGTGCCTAGATTTAAGCATGTGTGTAGGGGTTCCTTCGTGCATGTGTGTTTGTTTTTGTGGGTGTACATGTCCACGTATGTGCATGCATGCATGTGTGTGTGTGTGTGCATGTATGTGTCTATAGTTGTTGATGTTTATGGGTGCACGTGGGTAAGTGTGTGTGTGTGTGTATGTGCATACATGTTTGTGCTTATGTGAGCATGTTCCTCAATGTATGTGTGTGTTGTGTGTGTTGCATATGTGTGTTCCAGTGTGTGTGTATCTGTGTGTGTTTATGCATCTATTTACATGTGTGTCTATGTGTCTCATTGTGTGCATGCATCTATGTACCTCTATGTGTGTATGTTTGTGTGTTTGTATAAACATGTGCACATGTGTGTGTGTTGGTGTTGTGTGTGTGCATATGTGTCTGTGTGCTTTAATATGTGTGTGTTTGTGTGTGCATGTGCTCGTAGGCATATTGGTGTGTGTGGGTTCATGTGCTTGTGTGTGTGTTCATATCAATATGCCGATGTGCCTACATGTCTACTTGTGTCTATGTGAGTGTGTGTGTGCATTTGGTGTGTGTCTATATGGGCATGTGCACAAGTGTGTGCTAGTGCATATATGTAAAAGAGTATGTGCATGTCTAGAAGAGCATATATTTTTGGGTATTTGTTTAATTGTGCATGTGTTTATGTGTAGATGTGCGTGTGCACATAGGTGTGCATATGTTCATGTTTGCGTGTGTGAGTTTGTGTGCATGTGAGTGCTTGCGTGTATTTATGTGTGTGCTTGTGTGTGTGTGGGTGTGTGCATGTATGTATGTGTTTGCATGCATGCACATGTTTGCATATGTGTGAATGTGTGTGTGTTTATGTGCATGCTTGCATATGTTTTTGTGCATGAGTGCACATGCATGCACACAGATGCGGTTGTGTGCATGTGTCTTTGTTCATGGGCATGTGTGTGCGTGTTTGTGTTCAAGCATGTATGTGGGTTTGTGTGTGTGCTTGTGTACAGATCTATGTGTGTGCGTGCAATTATACATGTGCGTGTATGGGTGTGTGTAAAAATATGTGTTGATTTGTGCTCATGTGTGTGCATGTTTGTTTGCATGTGTCTATTTATGCTTTTATGTGCATGCTTTTGTCTGTGTGTGTGTGTTTGTGGGTGAGTGTGCACATTTTTGTGTGTGTGTGTGTGGGTGCTTTGGCTTGTGTGTTAGTACATGTGAGTGTGATGCAAATAGTGTTTGTGCATGTGTGCATTCATGTGCATGTGTGTGTGTATGTGTGTGTGTGTGTCTACATTGCATGTGTGTGAGCATACGCATATGTTGGTATGGTAATGCCTGTGTGTATGTGTATATGTGGGTGCATATGGGTGTGTTTATGTGTGTGTATTACATAGGTGTACATTGCTTATATGTATATTTTTGTATGTGTTAATGCATGCATGCATCATTGTGCTTGATTTAATGCTCATGCATGTGTGTGTATGTGTGCATTTGGGTGTTCATGCAAGTGTGCTTGCCAATACTTATGATTTTATGTGTTTGTGCATTTGTGTATGAATGTGTGTATAGATATGGCTGAGTGTTTGTGTGTATTTTCCTATTCCTATGCATGCATGTGTATGTGCATCTGTATGCATATGTTTGCATGTGCATGCAGGTGTGTATGTTTGCGTGCCTATGTGCATGTGCATGTGTGTGTGTATGGATATTCGTATGTGAGTGTGTGCATATGCATATCTGTGTGTGTGAGTGCATGTGTGATCTGTGTGCATATGCATACATGTTTATGTGTTAATGCTTATGGGCACCTATGTGTCAATGTGGATGTTTGTGTGTGTATACATGCTTATATGCATTTGTCTGTATGCATGTGTGTATGTGTGTGTGCATGTGTGTATGGGTTAATGTACCTTTGTGTTTGTGGGAGAATGCATGCATATGTGTGTATGTGTTTGCTTGTCTATTTCTGTACCTTTGTGTGGAAGTGTGCATGCATGTGTATGTGTGCATGTACATGTGTGTGTGCGTTTTTTTGTGTACGTGTGCATGTGAATGCGTGGGTGTCAGCATATGTGTATGTGTATGTGTGCACACATGTGTGTGTATGTGTGAATATGTGTATATGTGTGTGCTTGTACATGTGTGCTTGTGTGTGCCTGTGCTTGTGTATCTATGTATGTGGGCATAAGTGTGTATAGGTGTGTGTGCATGTGTTTATACATATATGTGTGTATTTTCATTTTGTGTTTCCGTGTATGTGCATGTGTTTATGTGATTGTGTGTGTGAGTGTGGGGGTTCACACTTTTGTGCATGTGTGTTTGTAAGTGTGCGCATGCATGTTTGTATGTGTGTGCACATGTGTTTGTTCATGCATGTGTGGTTGTGCATGTGTGCATGTGCCTATGTGCTTAAGCATGTGTGTCGATTTGTGTTTATATGTCTGTGTGTGTGTGCATATTTGTTTGCCTATATGTGGTGGGTTGGTGTGTGTGCATGTGTGAGTGCATGTGTAAGTGTGTCTATGAGTTAGTGTGTTTGGGTGCATTTCTATGTGCATGTGCATGTGCATTTGCATGTGCATTTTTTCTTGTGCACATGCCTACGTGCACATGCATGTGTGTGTGCATGCTTATTTGCAAGTGTGTTTGGGTCTGCATATGTGTGTGTGTGTGCATCTGTTTATGTGCACGTGTACGTGTGTGTGAGTGCATACTTGTGTATGAGCATTTTTTGGTGCATGTAAGTATGCATGCTTGTGTGTCTGTATCTGCATACATGTGCCTATCTATGTTTATGTGTGTGCATGTGTGTGCTTATTTGAGCATGCCTTTATGTGTGCATTTGTGTGTGTCCTTATGCATATGGAGATGTGTGCATGTGTAGGTGCTTGTGCATGTATGTGCATGCTTGTTTATGGGCATGCACATGTGTATAATAATGTGTTTGTGTGTACGTGTTTGTTGGTCAACATGCATTTTTGTGTGACTGTGTGGGTTTGTGTGTGTGTGTGCATGTTAGTGTGAATACTTGTGTGCATGTGTATACATGTGTGCAATTGTGCGTACATGTGTGTATATGTGTATTTGTATTCACTTGTATGCATGTGTGTGTGTGTTGTTTTTGCATGCATGTGTATTTGTGTATGTGTCTGTGTGTGTGTGCTTGTGTGTGCATGCATGTGCTTGTGAGTGAATGTGTGTATGTTTATATTGGTGTACATATGTGTGTTCCTCCATGTGTACATGTGTGTTTGTGCTTGTGCATGTACATGAGTATGTGGGTGTGGGCATGCATGTGTATGTATGCACATTTGCTCATGGGACATGCATGTAAGGTTGTGTATGTGCATGTGTGGTTGAGTGTGTGTTCATGTGTATGCATGTGTGTGGGTTGGTGGGTGGGTGGGTGTTGTATGTGTGCATGAGTGTGTTTGTGTTCATGCATATGTGCAAAATGCATGCATATGTGCACATGCTTTTTTATGCATGTGTGTTCAAGTGTTGTATGTCTGCATATGTGTTTGTTCTTATATATATTTATGTGTTTCTTTGTGTGCACATATGACTGGTTTCATGCATGTGTGTGTGTGTGTATGTGTGTATGTGTGTATGTGTGTATGTGTGTATCTATGCATGCATGTGTGTGCTTGTGTTTTTGTGTTGTTCATTTGTGTGTATGCATGTGTGCTTATAAGTGGGTATGGGTGCACATATGTTTGTGTGTGTGTATTTTCCCATGTATGCATGTTTTTTTGTTTGCATATGTGTGTGTGCATGCATGTTCCTATGTGTGTGAGAAAGAGTTGATTTATACCTACATGCATGGGTGTGTATGTATGTGTACAAGTGTTTGTGTAGTTGTGTGCATGTCTACATATATGTGCGTGTGTGTGTTTACATGCATGTGCATTGATGCGTGAGTATGTGTGTATGTGTGTGTATGTGTATACATGTGTGTGTGTGCATGCACATGTAAAGTGAATGTGCTTGTGTGTTTCTATATTTGTGTTAATGATTATGTGGTGTGTGCATGTGTGTGTACATGTGTGTGCTTTTAGTATGTGTGTGTGCATGTGTGTGTGCACATGTGTGTGTGCATGCATCTATATGTGTCTATGCATGCTTATTTGTATGCACAATTGTGTGTGTGCATGCATGCAAGTATGTGCATCTATGCATATGTGTGACTTTGTATGTTCATGCCTTTAAGTGTGTGCACTTGCACATGAGTGTGTGTGTGCATGCATGTATATGTGTTTGTGTGTGAGTGTAAGTGTATGTGTGTGTGTGTGTGTTGGTGTGGGTGTAAGTGTGTGTGTGTGTGTACATCTGTGCACCTAAATTCTTGTGGGTGTAGGTGCATTCATGTTTGCATGTTGTGCATTCTTGCAAGCAAGCATGTGCTAGTGTGTATATGTGTGTGTGTGTATGTGCCTGTTCATATACATTTTTGTGTGTACATATGTGCAAAGTTTTGTCCATATGTGTGTACATGTTTGTATTCTTGTGTGTGTTTGTGTGTGTATGTGCATGCAAGTGGGTGTGTGCATGTTTGTGAGTATGTTATGTGTACATGTTTATGTGTGTTCATGTATGCATATGTGGGTTTGGATGTGCATGCGTGTGCGCATATCCATGTGATTATGTGGATGTTTGTGTGAATGTACATGCATGTGTGTGTGCATTTATGTGTGCATGTGTAGGCATGTCTATGTCTACATGTGTGCGTGTGTGTATGTGCACAAGTGCATGTGTGTGTATGCATTCAAGTTTATGCATCTGGGTTTGTGTGTGTGCGCTTGTGTGTATGTGTTTGTATGAGCGTTTGCATGTGCATGTGGGTCTTTATGTTCATGTGTGTGTGTATGTATTCATTTGTGCATGTGTGAAATATTGTGTTTGTGGGTGTGGCTGCATGTGTGTGTGTGTGCCTTTTTGTTTGTATAGGCTAGTGCATGTATACATGCATTTGTATGCATGTCTATGTAGTTTGGTGCGTTTGTTAAAGTTTGTGTATGTGTGGGAGTGTCTATGCTTGTGCATGTGTTTGTGTGTGTGTGTGTGTGCATATGTTGGTGTGTCTATGCGTGCATGTAGCATGCATTTGTGGTTGTGTGCATGTATCTATGTATATGTGTCTACTGTGTGCACATTTTTGTGTTCATGCGTGTGCAAGGGTGTGTTTTCTTGTGCTATGTGTGCATGTGTTAGCTTGTGCATGAGTGTGGTTATGTGTTTGTGTGTGTGCATATGCATGTGTGTGTGTATGCAATTATGTGTGTTAAACTACATGCATGTGCATGTACGTCTGTGCAGCTATATGTGTATATTTGTGTTGGTGTATGTGCCTCTATACATATATGTGTGTGCATGTGTGTGTGTGTTTGTATGAGTAGATAAATGTGTGTGTGTGGATGTGCATGCATGTGCATGTGTGAGTTTGAAGAAGTTTGTGTGTGCTTCTATGTGTTTTTTTGTGCATAATTGCGTGCATGCATTTGTGCTTGTCTATACATGTGCATGCATGCACATATGTGTGTGTGTGTGTTTGTGTATGTGATTACACATGTATGTGTGTGCAAGGTGTGCTTGTGGGCACGTGTGTGTGTGTGGGTGTGGGTGTGTTCGTGCATATGTGCATGTGCACGTGCATGTGTGTCATTATGCATGTGTGTGTATTGTTTTGTGTTTACATGTGTGTGTGTGTGCAAATGTGTGTACATATGTGCATATGTGTGCACATTTGATTGTATGTGTGCATGTGTATTTGCTAGTGCATGTGCATCCATGTCTGTGCTTGCATGTGTATTCATGTGTAATATTTTATTTATCCTTGAGTATGAGCACATGTGTGTGTGTATGCAAGTGTGTGTGAGTGAGTGTGTGTGCATATGCATTCATGTGTGTAGTTGCATATGTGTGTGTGTGCATGTGCATGTGTTTGTGTATATGTTCATGTTTTTTATATGTGTGTATGGTGCTTGTGTGAATTTATGTATACTATCATGTGTGTGTGTGTTTGCATATGTGTACATTTGTGTGTGTTTGTGCATTTGGGTGTTTTCTTTGTGTGTGTATGTAATTATATGATTGTATGCATGCACATTTATGCATAGGTTTTAGTGTGTGTTCCTATGCATGTGTGTGTATGTATGTGTGTATGCATGTGTATGCATACATATGTTAATGCATGCAAGTATTTATGTGCATGTGTGTGTGTGTCCATGTGTATCTTTGCTTGTGTAAGTGTAGATTTACATGTGTGTGGGTGTGTACATAGGTCAATGTTCATGTGATTATGTGTGTTTGTGTGTGTGTCTATGCATGTGTCTTTGTATTTGTGCATGTGTGTGTGTGTGCATGTTTTTGTATGCATGCGTGCTTTTGTGCGTGCATGTTTATGCAATTGTGCATGTGTGCGAGTATGTGCACTTTTGTGTATTTGTGCTTTTGCATGTGTGCATGTATGTAGTTGCATGTGTATGTGTGCTTATGTGTTTGTGTGTATGGGAGGGCATGTGTATGTATGCACATGTGTGTATGTCTACAAGTTCATAAGAATGTGTGCTGATGTGTGTGCATTTGCTCGTGTATGCATGGGTACATGTGTGTGTGCATGAGTACACATGTGTATGTGAGTAAGTGTTTGTGTGTGTACGTGATTATGCATATTAGCATGTGTGTTTGCATGCATGTATTTTTATGTGCATGTCCATGTGCCTCTATTTGTGTGTATATATGTGCTTGGTCATGTGGTGTGTGCATGCATGCTTACTTGTGTGTACATATGTATGTGTGTATATGTGTATGTGTGTGTGTGTTTGTGCTTGTATCATTGTATTGTGTGTGTGCTTGGACACTTGCATCGATGTGCATGGGCATCAGAGTGGGTGATTATCTATGCATGTTTTTGTGTATGTTTGCATGTGCATGTGTGTGTGTGTGTGCATATGTTTGTGTGAGCTTGCATGTATGTGTATGAGCATGTTTGTGTATGTGTATGCAACTGTGATTGTGTAAGCATGTGTTTCTATGTTTATGTGTGTTTATGCTTGTGCCTATGTGTGTGTGCATGCATGATTATGTTTATGCATGTGTGTGTATTGTGCATGCTTGTCTATACTTGTGTGCATAAGCATACTTACTTATATGTGTGTGTGTGTATGTGCAAATTGGAGCACCACTATGTACATGTGTGTGTGAGTGTGCTTGTGTATACATGTGTTCATGTCTGTGTGTGTGTTCATGTGTCAGTTTAGGTTGGTGTGTGTGTGTGTGTGTGCATATATGTGTGCATGCATGCATGCACATGTGTCCAGGTATGTTGTTGAATGCATATGTGTGTTCATATGTATGTGTGTTTGTGCACGGGAACACATATGTATATATGTGGGTAGATTTGTTTGTATGAACATATGTTTGTTTGTGCATGTGTATGTGTCTTTGTGTGGTGTATGCATATGTGTGTACATATGCAAGTGTGTGTGTGTCTATACATGCACACGTGAGTATGTGTGTCAGCATGCACATGGGTATATCTCTATGTGTGTGTGTGTTTGTGCATGTATGCATATGTGAGTGTCTCTACAAGTCCATATGTGTGTGCATATATATGTGCAAGCATGTGTGTGTTTGTGTGTGTTAGTGAGCATGTGTGAATGTGTTTATGCATTTTTGCATGTGTGGGTGTGTGTTCATATGCACATGTGTGTGCATCAATGTCTACATGTGTGTGTGTGTACATGTGTGCATGTATATATGTGTCTATGCACATGCATCATTACATGTGCATGTCTATGTGTGTACATGTATATATGTGTGCATGTTTATATTGTTGTGTGTGCATATGGTTATGTGTGTGCATGTGTGAGTATGCACATATGTATATCTCTATATGTGTGTGTGTGTTTATGCATGTGTGCAAGTATAAGTGTGTGTTCAAGTGCATGTCTGAGTGTGTACGCATATGTGTATGCAAGCATATGTGTGTGAATGTGTTTGTGTTTGTGTGCTTGTGCATATGTGGTTGTGTGTGTTCTTGCATGCTAATGTGAATGTGCATTCGCTTGTGTTTGTGTGTGTGTGTGTGCACATATGAGAGTGCATGTGCATGATTATATCTATGAGTGCATGTATGTGTGCATGTGCATTTGTGCATGTGCAAGTATGAATGTATGTGTAGGTGTGTGAGTACTTGTGTTTTTGTTGGGTGTGTGTTCATGTTATTGTGTGTATGCATGTGTGAGTGTGAACATACGTGTGTGTGCCTTTGCATGTTCAAGTGTGTGGGTGTGTAGGTATGTATGTGTTTAGGTGCATGGGTATGCTTGTGTGTGTGCATGTGTGTGTAATTTTGTGTGTGGGTATATGTGTGTGCTTGTGTCTATGTGTTGGCACATATGTGCATGTGTGTGGGTGTATATATGCATTATGCACTGGCTATTCGTATTTGCAGATGCACTATGTGCATGTGTATATGTTTTCCTGCTTGCGAGCATGCATGTAGGGGTGCACACACATGTGTCTGTGTGTGTGTTTGTGGGCATGCCTGTGTCTATCTGTGTGTGCATGTACTTGTGAGTGTGAGTGTAATTGTATGTGCATGTGCATTAACAAGAGTGTGTATGTGTGCATAAGCATGCATTTGTGTGTGTGTGTTCATGGGTGCATGCATGTGTGTGTATGTGCTTGCATTTATGAGTGTATGTGTATGAGTGTGTATGTATGGGTTTGTGTGTGCATATACGTGTGCAATTTTGTATGTGTGTGCATGCTTGTGCATGTGTATGTGTGTGTATGTATGTGTATGTATGCGCACATATATGCTTGCATGATTGTGAGTGTGTAGGGGTGTTGGCATGTGTGCATATGTTTGTTTGTGCTTGTTATGCATGTGTGCGTGTTGTTGCATGTGTCTATGTACATATTCCTTTGCTTGTGTGCATGCATATGTGTTTGTACATGTGCATTTGCACAACTATTAGTGCATGATGGATGTGCTTGTGCATGTGCTTCTGTGTTCTTATGTTTGGGTGCTTACATGTGTGCTTGTGTATACATGCTTTTGTGTGTGCAAGTGGATGTGCATGCTTGTTCATGTCATTGCATGCATGCGTGTGTGTTCGCGCATCAATGTGTGTACGTGTGCCTGTGTGTGTTTTTGTGCAAGTTTGTGCTCTTATGTGCATGCCTGTGTGCACATGCATGTGTTCTACATGCATGTGCATGTGTGTGTTAGTGTGTGTGGGTTTGTGTGTGTGGTCGTGCATGTGAAGTGTACGTTTGTCTGAATTTTTGTTTGATGGTGTGTGTGTGTGGGTGTTTGTGCTCTCATGCATGAATATATATGTGTGTGCATATGCACGCATGTACATGTGCATGCATGCATGTCTACACATGTGTGTGTATTTACACATATGTGTGCATGCATGTGTGTATCTATGCATATGTTTATGTGTACAAATTTGTATGTGGTATGTGGTTCTGTGTGTTTGCATGCACTTATGTTCTTGCATATTTATGTGAATGGGCATGTGTATTTGAGTGTGTGCACCTTTGTGCATGTGCTTGCATGTGATTGTGTGTGGATATATTTGTACATGTTTGTGCATGCGTGTATGCGTCTATACGCATGCATGTGTGTTCATGTGTGCAAGTGCATGTGTGCATGTAATGCATTTGTGTGGGCATGTGTTCATGTTTATATGCATGTATTTCTATATTTTTGCACTTGTGTTTGCCTTTTATGTAAGTGCACGTGTGGACATGTGAAACTTTATGTGTACACATTAATGTGAGTGTATGTGTATAAGTGTGTCTATATGCATTCATGTGTGTGGGTGTGTATGCATGTGTGTGTGGGTTAATGTGAGTGTATGCATGCATTTATGATTTGTGTATATGTGTTAGTATGTGCTTGTCTGTGCTTTTGTTTATTCATGTTTAAGCATATGTGGCTTTGTTTGTGAGCATTTTCTTTTGTGTGTGTTTGTGTTCATGTGTGTGCATGTGTGCTAGTGTTCGTGTGTGCGCTTATACATGTAAGTGTGTCTGTGTTTGTGTGCATACATGTGTGAATGCATGTGTATGTGTATGCGTGCATGTGCATGTGCATTTATGTGTGTGTACTTGGGTATACCTTTGCGTGTATGTTCGTGCATGTGTGTGCTCATGGGCATGCATGTGTGCATGCATGTTTCTATATGTGCCTTTGGGCATATGTGCACTGCTATGTGTGTGTATATACATGTGTGTGCATGTGCGTGGATGCATACACATGTGTGTGTGTGAGTGTGAGTGTGTCTATGTGTGCATATGCATGTGCATGTGTGTGGGTATGCATACATGGTTATGTGTGTGTGTGTCCATGTGTTTATGTGCATGTGCTAATATTTGTATGTTTGTAAGCTTGTTTGTGTGTGTTCACTTGGGTGAGTGTGTGTGCATGCCTGTGTTTGTGTATGTTTGTCTATATGCATGGGTGTATATGTGTAGCTATTTGTTTATCAACAAATGCATGTTTCCTTATGTGTATAAAGGAGTTCATGCAAGTCCATGTGAGTGCATGAACATACGCATGCATATATGTGCTCATGTCTATTTATGTTTGGGTGCATGCATGTGTTTATTTGTGTGCATGTGCATATATGTGCGTGGATGCATGAGCGCTTTTATGTGTGTGTTTGTGGGTGTGCATGCATATGTATTTGTGTGTGTTTTTGTACATGTGTGTGGATGTGTATAATTGTGTGTGAATGTGTTTGCATGTATGTTTGTGCATGCATTTATATGCATGCATTTGTGTGTATGTGCATACATGCATGGTTGTGTGCGTGTGCACGTGTGTGTGCATGCATATATGCATGTATTTTTGTGTGCAAGTGTGTGTGCATATGTGTGTGCATGTGTGAGTCTTTTTGTGCATGTTTATTTGCATGTGTGTGCGTGCGTGTGCTTGTGCATGTGTGAGAGGGGGATGTGTATATGTGCATGTCAGCATGTGTGGGTGTGTGTTAGCATTTCTACATGTACAAATGCACATGTGTGTAAGTGTGAATATGTGTGCATCAATGTGGGTTCTACGTTTGTGCACATGTGCATAAATTTGTTTGTGTTCATGTCTATATCTGCATGCACATGTCAGTGCATGTCTACATGCAAGTTCGTGTGTGTCTTGTGTACGTGTGTTTATGTGTTCCTGTGTGTACCCTATTATATGTGTGAGTGTGTGCACATGCATGTGTGTGTGTGCGTGCTTGTGAATATGTATGAGTGTGCATGTGCATATGCATGAGAGTACTTATGTGTGAGTGTGTGTGTGTGTGTGTGTAAATGTGTATGTGTCTCTATGTTTTTATGTGTGTGTGTGTGCATGTTCATATTTTTTATAGCTGATTCTGCATGTTTTTATGAGTAAATGTGCAGAAATGTGCATCTGCATCTATTTTTGTTTGTGAGTATGTGAGTGTATGCATGCATGTGTGCATGTGTTTGTGCGCGTGTATTTGTTTGTGTGTATGTGTGCAGGTATATGATTGTTTGTTTATCTGTATGTTTGTGTATGTGTGCATGTGTGTGTGTGTGCTTACATGCATATGTGTGTAGTTGTGTGCGTATATGTTTATGCTTGTACATGCATGTAAAGGTGTGTTTGTATGTGCATGTTTGTTCGTGTGTGTGTATCGATGCATGTGTTTGTCAGTGTTTGCATATAGGTATGTGGGCAAGTGCATCTATGTGTTTGTGTTTTTGCATGTTAATGCATATATGTGTGTATGTATGTAGCTGTGAACATTTGTGTGTCTGTAGTGCATATAGGAGTGCTTATGATTGTTTTTGTGCATGTGTGCATTTTTGTTGTGTCCTTGTGTGTTTGTGCATGCGTGTGTGTGTGTGTGTGCATGCTTGTGTGTGTGTAGGTGCACACGTGTGCTTTTGTATGTGTGTGTGCATGTGTGCATGTATGTGTATGTATGCTTATGTGTGTGTTGTGCTTGCATTTATGCTTAACTGAATATTTCCATGTTTTTATGTACTCTATGTCTGAGGGCATGTGTGTGTGTATGTTTTTGTGCTTGTGTGCATGTCTGTCTATTTGTGTATGTATGCGTGCATCAGTATGCATGTGTGAGTGTGTATGTGCATGCAAGTGCTCCTATGTGTGAATGTATGCAATGCTTGCATGTGTGTGCATGTGTATACATATGAGTGTGTGTGTGATCATGTCTACATGTCTATACAAGTGCATGTGCATGCATACTTTTTATACATTTGTATGTGTGCGTAATTGTTTGTATTCTGTGCATGTGTGAGTGTGTGAATGTAGGTGGAGGTGTGCATTTCCTAGTGTGCATGTGTATGTGTAGCTATGCAAGTTGGAGTATTTACATATGTGTGTGTGTGCATGTGTGTGTTTATGTGTTTTTTGTGCAAGTGTGTGTGCCTGTGTGTTTGCAAATGTGTGTGTAGGCATATGTGTGTGAGCATGCATGTGTTGGCATGTGTATCTGCACCTAAATGTGTTCATGCATTTGTGTGCTCGTGTGTGTGCGCACATATGTGTGTGCTAGTATACGTGAATTGATATGTGCATGTTTGTGCTTGTGTACATATGCATGTGTGTGCATTCTTGCATATGTGTGTGTGTATGGGAATGTCTACATGTATTTCTATGTGTGTTTGTGGGTGTGTGCACATATATGTATGTGTTTGTGTGCATTTATATGGGAACATGTGTGTGTGCATGTGCATGTGCATGTGTGTGTATGTGTGCATGTGCGTGTGTATATGCATGTGTGTGTATATGTGCATGTGTATGTACAAAGTGTGTGAGCATGAGTGTGTGTGTGTGTGCATGCATGGATGTGTGTGTATATGTGTGTACATATTTGTGTGGATAAGTGTATGTGTACATGTGTGTGTGAGTGTGTATGTGTGTCTAAGCATGTATGCATGTGCTTATGCATGAGTGCATGTGGATGTGTGTACATGTGTGCAAGTGTGTGAGCTCTTGTGTTTGAGTATGTTTTTATGTGTGCCTATTTGTGTTCACAAGCATGTATGTGTGTGCATGTGCATGTGTGTGTGTTCGTATGTGTGCATGTTCCCACATGTGCTTCATTATATGTACATATTTCTAGGTGAGTGTGTCCATGCTCATGTGTGTGTGTGTGCATCATGTGTCAATGCATGTAGATGTGTATATGTGTGCGTGCATGTATGTATGCTTACATCGATGTCTGTGTGCGGGTGTACGTTTATGTGATTTTGTACGTTTTTGCAAGTGTGATCTCGTGTGTGTGTGTGTGGGTGGGTGGGTGTGTGCATGTGTTCATGTCATGTTGTGCAACCATGCATGTATGTGTACATGTTTGTACGTATGTTTGTGTGAGTTCATATGTAGGTGTGTCTGTGTATGTGTATGTGTGTATGTTTGCATGTACATGCCCACATATGTTTGAGCTTATGTGTGTCTGTGTGGGCACGAGCTTGTAAGGGTGTGCTCGTATAGGTGTAGGTATTTCGATGCATGCATGCATGTATGTGTGTGTATGAATGTGCATTGGTATGGGTGTACATGCATGTGTGTCCACCTATATATGTAAGCATTTGTATGCATTTGTACTTGTGTATGTGTGTGCTTTTGCATTTATGGGTGTACATATGGGCTTATGCAAGCACACTCGTATGTGAATGTGTACATGTGTTTGTCATGTGCCCATGTGAGTGCGTGTAAGTGCGTGCGCATGTGTGTGTAAGCCTATGTGTGCATATGTGTGATTGTGTGTGTGTGTGTGTGCTTATGTTTTTATATGTGTGTGCATATGTGCATATGTGTTTATGTTTGTGTAAGTGCATTTGTGTGAACTTATGTTCGTGGTGTGTGTGTGTGTGCACATGCATGCATGTATCTGTGGTTATGTGTATGTAAGTGTCTGTTGATGTGTGCTCACATGTGCTTGTGCATATGTGGGCATTTGTGTGCATGTATGCATGCATTCATATGCATGTGTCTTTGTATGCATGTGTGTATGAACTTGTACATGTGCTTGTGTGTGTGTGTATTTATCTTTATGTGTGTGCATGCTTATGAGCATATGTGCATGTGCATGCATGCTTGCACGTGCATGCATGTGGTCATGTGTGCGTTCACACATGTGTGCCTATGTGTGTGCATATTTGCATGTGCATGAGTATCTGTGTGGCCATTATGAGTGTTGTGCATGCATGTGTGTGCATGTGCATGGGTGTGCATATGTGTGTGTGTACATGTGCAAGCTTGTTTGTGTGTTTGCTTGTGCATATGTGTGGGTGTATGCATGTGTTCCTACATCTATCTATGCATCAATGCATGTGTGTGTGTGTGTATGTTTGTTAGTGTGTGCAGGTATGTGTGTGTACTTGTTCGTGTCTTTGTGTGGGTGCATACATGTTTATTTGTGTATGGGCCTATGAGCATTTGTGCATGTGAATGCATGCTTGTGTGTATATAAGTCTGTGTGCATGTGAATATGATTAAGTGTGCTAGTGTGTCTACGTTTTTATGTGTGTATGTGCATGTATGTGCAAGTGTGTCTGTGTGTGTCTACATGTTTGTGTGTTTGCATATATGTGCTTGTGCATGTGTGTGTAAGTACCTATGTATGTATGTATGTGTTAGTGTATGTGTGTGCATATGCATATGCATGTATGGCTCTATTCATGCATGTGTATGCACTTACATTCTTGCGTGTGTGTGCACCTATGTTCTTATGTGTGTATGTGCATGTGTATGCAGGGGTATGCCTGCACACATGATTGAGTGTGTAATCCTATGTATAGGTGTTTTATGTATGTGTGTTAGTGAGTGCATGCAGGAATGAATGTTCACTTGGGCACATGTGTGTGAATATGAGAAGGTTTATGTGTCAATGTGTATATGTGTTAGTCCATGATTATGCAAGTGTGTGTGTGTGAATGTCTACATATGTGTGTATATGTGTGCATGTATGAGGGTGCATGTGTGTGTGTGTATATTTGTACTAGTTTGCATTTGCATATGTCTATGCATGTGTGTGCATGTCTATGTGCTAGAGCAAGCAAATGCATGCCAATGCATGCATGTGTGCATTTATGTGTGTGTACATATATGTGTCTACATATGTGTGTGTGTGCATATTTGTATGTGTGTTTGTGTCTTTGCATGAGTTTTTGCATGCACATGAATGCATGCAAATGCATGTGTGCATGTGTGCATGTGTGGGTGCATTTATGTGTTGTTTGTACATGTGTGTGTGTGTATGTACATGTGTTTGTGTTTGTGTGCATGTGTGTGTGTGAACTTGAATGCATGTGTGAATATGTGTGAGCATGCATGTGTAAGAACATATGTGCATGCATCTGTAAAAGTGTGTTGGCATATGTGTGCGTGATTGTCTACATGCATGTGTGTGTGTATGTATGCATGTGTGCATATGAGTGTGAGTGTGTGCAAGTGTTTATGTGCGAGAGTTCATGTGTGTGCATGTCTGTGCACATGTGTGTGTGTGTATGTTTGCGCTAGTCTTTGTGTGCATGTGTGTGTGGGAATTTTTTGCATGTATTTGTGCATGTGTGTGTGTGTGTGCACGTGCATGCATGTGTGCATGTTTTTATGTACATGTGTGCTTGTATATGTGTGTATGCATGTGTGAGTGTGTGTTTGTGCATGCATGATGAGTTTGAGTTTGTGTGGGTGTGCATGTGTGTGCCTTTGTGTGTTTATGTGTGTGTGTGAGTGTATGGATCATACATATATATGTGCTTGTGCGTATGTGTGTGAGTGTGTATGCTTGTGTGTGTGTGTGCATATGTCCTTGTGTAGGTGTGTGTGTGTGCATGTGTGTCCATTTTAATGTGTGTATTTTTGTATGTGCATGTATTTGTGTGAATGGGTACATGTTTATGGGTGTGTGTGTGTGTATGTGCTACATACGTGTGCATATATTTATGTGTGTGTGTGTGTGCATATGTACATGTATGCATGTTTGTGTGAGCATGCATGTATGTGTGTCTGCTTTTGTGCACATACATGTATTTGTATGTGTTAGAGCCTGAGTGTGCATGTGTGTGTGTATGTGTATGTATTTGTGTGAATAGATGTGCATGTGTGTGTGAATGTGTGAGTGCCTGTGCATGCATATGTGCGTGCATGTGTGCCCCTATGTTTATTCTTATTTGTGCATGTGCACGTGTGTTCATGTGGGTGTGCTGGTGTAGGTGTGTGTCTTTTTTTGTTTGCCCATGTTTATTTATTTTCTATGTAGAGGATGTTTTTGTGTGTTTGAATGTATGTTAGTGTATATGAGTCAGCATTCCTGTGTTGGTGTGTGTATATGTATGCACATGTGTGTGAGTGTGTGCATATGTGCATGCCTGCATTTATGCATGTGCATATGCATATGTGTGTATATATATGTACACATGTATGTGTGTGTGTGTGTGTGTGCATGTATGTATATGTGTACGTGTGTTTGAGCATGCAAGTGTGTGCATTTTTGTTTGTCAATGTGTGGGTTTGTGTTTGTGTATGTTTTTGTGTGTATGTGTGTTCATGTATGTATATGTGTGTGCATTCGTATGTGTGTGTGTCTAATCTCTTGGTCAGTTTCATATTTGTGATTGAGTGTGAATGAGTTTGTGTGTGTTGTGTGCATGTTCATGTGTTTGTGTGTGTGTGCATGGGTGTGCATATGTGTGTAGACATGTGTGTGTGTAGTGTGTTTTGTTGCTACACATATGTGTGTGTACTTTGTGCTCATTAGTTCTTGCACATGTGCTGGTTGGTGCATAAGTGTGTGCAAATGTGCCTACATTGGTGTATGCATACCTATGTGTGCATGTACATGAACATGTGTGGGTGGGTTGGTATGTATGTTCATGTGCATGCATGTATGTTTGCATGTATATATGTACATGTGTGCACCTATTCGTGCTTGTGTGTAGATCTATGTGGGCATGTGTGTGTGTGTTATGCATGTGTGTGTGTAGGTATGCAAGCATGTGGGTGTGGGCATGTGTGTGTGTTAGTGCGTGCATGTATGTGTGTATATGTCTTTCTGTATGTGCATGCATGTATGTGTGTGTGTGTCCATGTGTGCATTTGAGCCTCTATGTTTGTGTGTGTGTGTACATCCATATTTGTAAATGTGCACATGTGTGTGTGTTTACATGTGCATGTGCATGTGTGTGTGCATGTATTATGTTGTGAATATGCATGTGGGTGTGCATGAATGCGTGTTAATGATGTTGTGTGTGTGAGTGTGTAGGAGTCAATGTGTGTGTGTATGGGCAAGTGTTCTTGTGTATGTTTTTGTACATTTATGTGTATGCATGTTTATGTGTGTGGGTGCATTTTGAGCACATGTGTGCTAGCATTCAAGTGAGTGTGTTCATGCTTGTGTGTGCGTGTGCATGTGTATGTTTGCAGATGTGCAAGTTAGTGTGTGCATGTGGACTTGCATGTGTATGCATGTATGTGCCTGTGTGTATGCAAGTGCTTCTATATGTGTGCATGCATGTGTGTGCATAAGTATGTTATATGTGTGTATGCATTTGTACATGTATGCGTTCATGTGCAATCGTGTGTGTGTGCATATGTGTGTGTGTGTGTATGTGTGTGTACATGTGTGTGTGTGTGTACATGTGTGTGTGTGTATGCATGCTTACACGCTTGTGTATAGCTGTGTGCATGTGTATATGTGTGTTTGTGTGTGTGCTAGTTTTCATGGGTTTGTGTGTGCATGTGTGCATATATGCGAGCATGTATGCATGTGTGTGTTATCATGGATGCATGCTTGTGTGCACTTGTGTGTGGGGGTGTGTGTATGTGTGCATGTGTGTGTGCATGCTTATGTCTATGTTTGTGCATTTGTGCATGTGTTGGAGCATGTGCACACTAGTGCATTCGTGCATGCGAGTTGGCATATATGTGGGCACAAGTGTGAGTGTGTGAGCTTTTATTTTTGTGTGCTGTGTATATGCATGTGTGCAGGTGTGCATATGTCCACCAATGCATGTGTGCACTAATGCATGTGTGTGAGTGTGTGCTCATTCATGTGTGTATGTGTGTTAGTTCTTTTAGTTGTGTCTACATGTGTGTGTGTTTGTGCATGCATGTGTGAGTGTTAGTGTGTGTGTGCAAGTATGTGTATGGGTGCAGTGCATACACATGCATGTGTGTGTGCTTGAGTATGTTGGTCTATATGTAGACATGCATGCATGTCTGTGAGTGCACACATAAGTGTGTGTGTGTGTGTGTATGTTCTTATGTTTATTTGTGTTTTTGTGTGCATGTGTATGCATCCATATGCATGGACAAGCGTGTGTGTGTGTGGATATGTGCATGCACGTTTGCATGTGTATGAGTGTGAGTGTGTCTGTTTGTGCTAGTGTGGGCATGTGTATGCATGCTTGTGTGTAGGTGTGTGCACGTGTGTGTATGTGTGAGTACTCGTGGGTTTGTGTGTGCATATGTGTGTGTGTGCATGTGTGCATATGTGTTAGCATGTATGAATGTGTGTGTGGGTACGTGGGTGTATGCTTGTGTGCACATTGTGTGTGCATGTGTGCACATGTGTGTGCATCTGCATGTCTGTGTTTGTGCATGTGTTCAAGCATGTGCACATTAGTGCATTCTTGTGTGTGTTGGCATATATGTGGGTACAGGTGCGAGTGTGTAAACTTTTACATTCGTGCTCTGTGTATATGCATGGGAGTAGGTGTGCATGTGTGTACCAATGCATGTGTGCACTAATGCATGTGTGTGAGTGTGTGCTCATTCATATGTATATGTGTGTTAGTGCTTATAATTGTGTCTACATGTGTGAGAGTGTGTGTTAGTTCTTGTAATTATACACTAATGCATGTGTGAGTGTGTTTGTGTGTGTGGGTGCATAGGAGGGTGTGTGTACAAGTGTGTGCAAGGGTGCATGCACATGCATGTGTGTCATTACACATTTTACGTGTGTGTGTGTGTGTCTATGTGCATATGTGTGTACATGAGTATGCAAGTCTATGTGTACATGCATGCATGTGTGTGAGTGCACACATGGGTGTGTGTGTGTGTGTGCCTGTGTCTATCTATGTTTTTGTGTGCATGTGTGTGTATGCATGTGAATGGCCAAGTATGTGTGTGTATGCATATGTGCATGTATTTGTAAATGTATGTGTATGAGCATGATTGTTTATGCATTTATGGGGATGTGCAAGCATGCTTGTGTGTTTGTGTGCTTGTCCTTATATGCCTTTATATGCATGTGTCCCTTTTTACATGTAAGTGTCTATATGTGCATGTATACATGTGTGTGTGTGCATGCATGTTTGTGTCTCTATGTGCACGTGTGTATATGTGTTTATGTATGTGTACATATGCATGTATGTGTGTGCATTTTTGCATGCGAGTGTCTTTGTGTTGGTGTGAAAGTTTGTGTGTATGTTCATGTGCATGTGCATGTGTGTATGCATACATGAGTTCCTGTGTCAATGCATAGGTGTTCATGTGTGTGAATGGTTTCTTATATATATGTGTGTATGTGGTTGAATGTGTGTTTGTATGTGTGCATGTGTGGCTGTGTGCTTGTTAGTGTGTGTACGTGCATGTGTGGTTGTGTTTGTGTGAGTATAAATGTGTATAAGTGTGTGTGTGTATATGGGTTTGTGTGCTTGTGTATGTAGGTGTGTGTGTGTGTCTTTACAGGTTTATGTGCATGTGTGTGTATGTGTATGTGCATGTGTTTGTGTGCAAGTGTGTACATGTGAGCATGTATGTGCGTGTGTGTGTGTGTGGTACATGTTTATTTGTGTTCGTGTGTGAGTATGGGTGTGTATGTTTGAGTGAACATGCATGAGTTTGTGCTTGTATATGTGTATCTGCACACATGTGTGTGTATTTGTATGTACATACATCTATGTGTGTATATATATATGTATGCATGCATACATGCATGTTTGTGTGTGTGTATTTGTCTGTGTTTATGCATGTGTGTACATATAAGAGTATGTCTGTGCATGTGTGTATGCTAAAGACTTTGTCTGTACACCAAAATTTATGTTTGTGTTAGTCTACATACATGTGTATGTGTGTGTGTGTACATACATACATGTGATTATGTTCACATGTGTGTGCATAGGTTTTCTTATGTATGTATGTATGTGTGTGTGCGTGCATGTGTATGTGCATGTATGTATGTGTGAGTGTGTGTATGCATGCATGTGTGCATGGGCTTGAGTGTGTGTGCTTGTGTATGGATATGTATGCAAATTTTTGTACATGTGTATGCATGCAAGTATATGCATGTGCATGCATGTGAGCATGTGAGCATATGAGCATATGTGCATGTTAGTATATGTGTGAGCATTTTTGTTTGCATGCGTGTTTGTTTACATGTTTGTTTATGTTTGTGTGTACATATGTGTGTGCATGCATGAGTGTGTGCTTTTATGTTCGTGTGTGTGTGCATTTGCACATGTGTGTGTATGTGTCTATATGCATGCATTTAGGAGAGTGTGTGTGTACTTATGTATGCACGTGTACATGTGTGCATGTGTTCATGCATGCGTACTTATGTCTACATGTGTGTGGGTCAGTTTGTATTTATGTGGGTATTTGTGCATGAAAGTGCATGCTCATGTGCATGTGTTTGTATGCATACACATTTGTGTGTAGGTGAGCTTTCTAGTGCATGCATGTGTTTGTGTGTGTGGGTGTATGTGTGCTTCTATGTATGTATGTGTGTGTGTGTGGATGTTTGCATGTGCATATGTTTCTGTGTGCGTGCACGTACTTGTGCATGTTTGTATGTTTATTTTGTTTGTGCTCATGTACGTGTATATATTTACGTGTGCAAGTGAATGTGTGTGCATGTGTGTTGATGGGTGTGAGCATGTGTGCATGTGCATGTGTGCATATGAGTGTGCATGAGTATGTCCAAGTATGCATACATGTGTGGGTGTGAGTGTGTGTGCATGTGTGTGTGTGCATGTGTGTGCATGTGTGTGTGCGTGTGTGTGAATACGAGCATGCACATGTATGTGTGTGTATATGTGTACACATGAATTTGCATGTGTACATCAATGTGTGCATATATGCATCTCTATGTGTGTGTGGTTGTGTATGCACATGTATGTATGTTTGTGTGTTGGTGCATTTTTGTTTCTTGTGTTTTCCTTTGTGTGCAAGTTTTTGTGCATAAGGTTTATGTGTGCATATGTGTACACATATGTATGTATGTGTACATGTGTGTGTACATACATGTGTCTACATTTGCATGTGTGTGTGGACGTGCATGTATAAGTGTGTGCATATGTTTGTGTGAGTATGTGTTCATTTATGTGTGTGTATGTGCCTGTGCATGTTCATGTGAGTTTGTGGGCATGTGTGCACATGTGTGTGTTCATCCTCACTAGTGTGTTTATGTGTTTATGCATGTGCTTTTATGTGTTCATATGTTTTTTGTGTGCATGTGTGTTTGTGTGTGTCCAAGTATGTGCATAGGTGTCAATGCATGCATGTCCATGTTCATGTGCTTATGCATCTGTGTGTGTGCGTGTGTGTGCGTGTGTGTGCTTACATGCATGTGCGTGTGTACATGTGTGTGTATGTATTTGTCTTTGTGCATCTATAGTACTTGTGTGTGTGCATGTCTATGAGTCAGTTTGTATCAATGTATGTGCATGTGCATTTATGTGCATGTGATCGCACGTGTGCATGTGTGTATATGTGTGTGTATATGCTCTTGTGTTTGTGGGTGTATGCATGTATACATGCATATTTTTTTTGTATTTTTATTTGTGTGCATGTGTACATGTGTTCATTTATGTGAACCTTTTAGCACACTTGTTCACGTGTGTGTACATGTTTGGGTGTGTATGTCTATTTATGCCATGTAAGTGTGTAAGTAGGCATGTGCATGTGTTTGTGGTTAAAAGTGTGTGTGTGTACTAGTGCATATGTGTGTGAGTGTGTGAACATGTGTGTTTGTGCGTGTGTATGTTCGTAAGGGTGTATGCATGTTTGTGATATGTGTGCATGTGTGAGCATGTATACGTGTATCTGTGTGTGTGTGTATGTGCATGCACAAATGCATTTATCTATGTGCATTCATGTGCAAATATGTATGCATGTG
The DNA here is from genome assembly GCA_023846275.1 of Vanilla planifolia. Taxonomy (NCBI): domain Eukaryota; kingdom Viridiplantae; phylum Streptophyta; class Magnoliopsida; order Asparagales; family Orchidaceae; genus Vanilla; species Vanilla planifolia. The sequence continues at coordinate 266,707 of JAIUJO010000359.1, forward strand.
TGTGTACCTGTGTGAGTATGCATGTGTGTGTGTGTGCATGTGTGGGTACATACACGTGTATGCATTTGTGTATATGCCTGTGTTAATCAGTGAGTGCATATGTGCCTGTGTGTATGCATGTATGTGTGTTGTGTGCCTGTGTCTACATGTGTGCATATGTGTGTGTGTACATGTGTAAGGTGGTGTGTGAACACCCATGTGTGTGCATTTATGTGTGTGCAAGTGTGTGAGGATGTGTGTATTCTTGCATGTGCATGTGAATTTGTATAGTCTATTTGTGTTTGTATATGTGTCTGTGGACCTGACCACATGCAAGTGTATGTGTGTGCATGTGTGTGTGTGCATAAGCATAGCTTGTGTGTGTGGGTGTCTATGTGTGTGTATGTTTGCACACATGTGTGTGTGTGTATGTGTTTGCATGAGTTCGCATGTGTGTGTAAGCGCTTAAGTGATTGGCTATGTATACATGTTTCTATGTGCATGCAAATGCATTTATGTGTGTGAATGTGCACGTGTGTGCGTGTGTGGGAGCATGTATGTGTGTGCATTTGTTCATGTCTATGTGTGTGTAAGAGTATGTGTTGTGTGTGTGTGTGTGTGCTTATATGTGTATGCATGTGTGTGTGTTTGTGAATGCATGCAAGTGTGCATGTCTTTATAGTTGCGTGAATGTACTTGTGCATATACATGATTCTTCATGTGTGTGTTTGTGCATGTGTGAGCATATGTATGTGTGTATGTGTGTTGTTGTGCACGTGCATATTGTTGTATTGCTGACCCCTAATCATGGTGTTTTATTTGATGATAACAAACCCTGAATATTTTTAATGAATATATTTAAATGAATTTTTAGATTTTAGGTAGTTGATAATTGTATTCATGGGAGAACTAAAAGAAGAAGACATGCAAATGTTGTCTCATTACGATCATGTTGGTTGGAGTAGCAACCAACCAAGATATGTATTCTGGATTCAAGTTTTAGTATTTCAATTTTACTTTGATTATATTGTTAAGCTTGATTGAAATATTTATTATAAGGCATGTAAATTAAATTCAAATTATCTTAGACCAATATTTAGGTTTCTAATATTTTTTATCCATCCAACTTGATTATCTTCATTATCATTTTATCTTAATAATATTTTTGAAATCCTTAAATAATCTATTGCAAGAAAAATATGTCGATAATATTAATTAATTAGTAGAAAATTTCATAACAAAAAATAACCCGTTTATACAAGCAATTACCCTGTGAACCAACCGAGTCGCTACAGTGAATTGGTGCGATTAATCAATAAATACTTGTGAAAGCAGTTTGACATAATCAATCCCAAAATTTGCATTTTGGATTGACTCATCAATTTTGCCTCTGTAAATCAAACCAAGTATACGTAGTTAGTTGGTCGCTCAAGTGATTAATTTTCGAACCTAACAAGGAGCAGCCAAACCAGTTGTTTGGCTGTGTATAGAAGTTATAGAAATCGTTATAGGTAGAAAAAAGTAGAACAAAAACACAGAGTCAGACTAAAAATGCAAACTTACCTACATGGTTAGCTCCCAAATTATGGGAGTATGTGAACAGTCTGATCATGCTTTTCATAGTCGAACGATCATCGTCGTGTCACATTTTTCAAAAGTGACAATTCTATCAGCCATCCAATCGTGTAATTTTTTCGATCATATGGTCCAAATTTTGTCCCTCAAAAAGTTAAATCGTACTATTAGATCACGATTCAAATCTAATGGCTTAGATCAATTTCATATTTCTAAAGGTTCATATTTGATTGTATCCTTTCGATCACTTAGTTTTCATGATCTAATGGACCCAGAGCATTCTGGTCGAACAGCTCCTACACAATGGTTATTTTATCCATTATTTTGAGCAGTTGGAGATTCTTTTTATTTATTCCAAATTAAAATATTATGAAAGCTACAAAAATTGAAACGACTAAAATGGGTGTTTGGTAAGTACTTTTAGCAGTTACAAATTGCCTATAAATATGAGATTTTTGTACGAAAATAAAGAGGAGAATTTTTTTGTGATCCAATGAAAAGTTTTAAGAAAAAAATATTCAAGTCGATAGCAGCTCGTTCCCATGGTCATTTTTATATGCTATTGCGTTATTCACTCAACAAACTCCTTAAATTCTTTTCTTTCTCAAATCAATTAAATTATTTATTTTATTGATCCTTAATTCAATTAATTAAGATACTTGGGCCTTCTTAATTATTTCATTAAGCATAAGATTTTCATTTTATTGATTTAGATTTTTTGCCAAATGATTATATTCTATTACCATTTTATTTTATTGTAAAACCGTAGTAGCCTATTTTGTTTATTTTTTTTTAAAGTCGTAGTAGTCTGTCTCTTTGTTGTGAGGGTTTATCCCACCTATCTTTCGATAAAAGACTAACATTGTGTTTATGATTTGCCTGATTTTTGCTATGGGTGGACGTAAGCTTATTTTCTAAGTTGAACTATCCAAAAATTGATTGTGTATATTTTTAATTATTGTTGGTTTTTAAATTAAATGACATTTATAAAACATAATATGTTTTAAAATTAATATTAAATTTTTAGAAAATCACTTTTTTATAATTATTAAACCTTATTAAAAATCACTTTAAAAATTTTATTAAAATATTTTGCAATAATTCATGATATAATTCCTAGTAATTTGCTTCTTACTGAATATCACTTCAATTGGTATCAGAGCAAGGCTCTTTTCTTTTGAGAAAAAATTCTCAGGAAAAATCCATTGCTCAAATTGATACCTCAATAGGTTTTGGTGAAGATGCATCATCAATTAGGCCACCAATAGTTTGTTGATATTATTATCTTTATTAGAAAAACTAAGATAAATAGCTAATTAAAATCAATTGATAGAAAAAAAAATATAGGAATTGATGCAAGTTCCTTTTCATTTTTCCTCTAAGCAAAATGCACAAGGTATGTACCTAATGTTTTTTATGAAATGGATAATTATGAAAAATATAAAGTGCAATCAAATGATAGAACCATAAATATTTTACATTGTGTATTGGATGCCACAAAATTTAATAGAATTATGAATTTATAAATGTCTTATAAAATTTGACATAAATTAATGGTAACACATAAAGGAATCTCTTTAATTAAGGAAAATAAAAAAATATGATCATGCACGATTATGAGTTATTTAAGATTCTTACAAACGAATCCATTAAAAGTATGTTTACAAGATTTACTAAAATTACAAATGCATATTTTAGTTTGGAAAAGCCAATGTATATGAATGAACTGGTGAACAAAATTCTTAGAATTTTGCCCAATGAATATGATCCATTGAGCACCACCATCAAGACAACCAAAAATATTTCTACAATGACATTAGATCACTTGATGATGGGTGAGCTTATGACAAATGAGCTAGAAATAGAGAGGAGAAAAGAAGAAGAAGAATTAGTTAAGAAGAACAACACAAAGAAGGAGCAAGTAATAGCATTGAAGATGTAGAAAGATATTTTAGAAGGGACATCAACTAAGATGATGGCATTGCTTTAATTTCAAAAAGATTATCTAAAGTCCTTAATGTGAGAGGAAAGTGTAAAAATTCTAAGAAGAAAAATAAGAATAAAAAGAAAATATTGAAAGTAGCTTGGAGTGATTTAGAAGAAACCAATAGAAATGAAGAGAAGGAAAACAATGATGGACTATTTTATATGATGGCTAGAGAAGAAGAAGAAGAGAGTGCATCCTCAAGTAAAGAAGGGGTAAATTAGTCTAAAGAAAAATTGGCTAAAGAATTACTTTATGTTTGCAAAAAGTTTACAAATCTGAATAAAAAAAATGAGAAATAAAAAGAAGAATGTAGTGAATATTTAAGTCATTATGAACAAATTAGAGAAAAGTCTGACATTTATTTAAAGGAAAAGGAAAAAGACTAATGATTATTTAAAACAAAAGCTGAATGAGAATGCATCATTAGTAAATGAATTTAGTGATTTTAAATCTTTGCACTCAACTTTCTTAATTTAAAATATAAAACAAATTAATGGACATGTTTTCATTACAAATGTTAGAATATCTCATTTGCATAAGCATGTTAATAATTTATATGGTTTTAATAATAAGCTTACATTCCATTATTGTATGTAACCTGGTCATACTTCACATGAATGTAGGATTAAAGCTAATATTAATTTTAAATTTCCGCTTTTGCATCGATAAAAAAAATAATTCCTTACACATTAATGTGTTGAACCCAAAATGGCTTATGTTCTCAATTCTAATAATTAAAATTTACTATTATATATGTAAATTATGATAAATAAATTTTAACTAAAAATTAGTATAAATAGATAAGAAATAAATAAGATTTGAGAAATTAAGTTTAAAAGATTTAAATTATATAAATAAGAAAAAGGCATAATTGAAGAAAATCTTAAAACTTTAAAACTAATTTAGGATCATCTTAAAAAAAATTGTGCAAAATTTTGATTGAGTTTAAAATTGATCTAATAATAATTAATCTTTCATAGAAAATTTTAAATCAATATTAACATAATATGTTTTTGATAGTAGTTATAAACATAATTAATTAAATCAATTTGAAAGGGATTGAATGAGTTGACAGCTAGTTCGTTAGATAAAACTATAATTAAATATTTCTTAAAAAATTATTAAATGATCTATTGGTTGATAATTTAATAAATGTTTAAGGTTATAAACAATTTATAAAACTTAGATTTTGTTCCTTTGATTAATAATAAAAAGGGGGAGAGAATAAAAATTAAAAGAATAAGCATAAATTAAGGGAAAGCATTAATCTAGTAATAGCATACATATAGGAGGAGTTCATACTTAATTATTTTTTATATTTTTTTCATAAATAGTTTATATTTTTATTAATATTATTAGAGGTTTTATTATCATCAAAAGAGAGAAATTTTTGTATTGTTGACCCCTTGTCATGACAATTTATTTGATAATGACAAACCGTAAATATTTTTTATCGATATGTTTAAGTGAATTTTTTAGATTTTAAGTAGTCGATACTCGTATTCGCACATAAAATTATCACCTGAGTGAACCAGTATGGTTCAATCATAAATACTTCTGAATGTGGTTCAATACATAATCAATCCCAAATGTTGCATTTTGGATCGGGTCATCAATCCTACCTCTGCAAATCAAACCAAGTATACGTAGCTACTTGGTTGCTTAGGTGATTAATTCTTGAACCTCATAAGGAGCAAGCCACCTTGTTATTCGATTTCATATAGAAGTATTGAAATACTTATAAGAAGAAAAAATAGAACAAAAGTGAAAAGAGACAAAAGATACAAACCTTATCTACACATTGAACTCCTGAATTGCGAGAGTAATGTGAACAATCCAATCGTACATATCATCATCAAATGATCACTATCGCATCACATTTTTCAAAACTAGCAATTGTATCAGCTATCCAATCACATAATTTCATGATCACACTGTCCCAATTTCATCTGATCAAAAAGTGAAATCCTATCATCAGATCATGATTCAAATCTAATGACCCATATCAAATTCATATTTCTAAAGACAGATTTGATTGCATCAATCTGACCATTCAGTTTTTGTGATCGAATGGCTTTAGAACATTCCAATTGAACAACTATTATGCAACGGCTATTTTAACCATTTTTTAAAGCTATTGGAGATTTTTATTTATTTATTTCCTAATTTAAATATTATGAAAGTAGAAAAAATGGTAACCACTAAAATTGGTGTTTGGTAAGTTCTTTTAGCCATTACTAATAACCTATAAATAAGAGATTTTTGCACTTAAAATAAAGAGGAGAAGTTTTATGTGATCCAAAGAAACGTTTGAGGCAAACATATTCAAGCCATTTGCAACACGTTCCCATCATTGCTTTCATATGTTGCAGTGTCATTGACTCAACAAACTCCTAAAATCATTTTTCTTCTCAAATAATCTAAGTTAATAATTTTCTTGATCTTTAATTAATTTAATTAAAATATCTATGCCTCCTTATTGAATTCATCAAGCATAAGATTTTGGTTGTATTGATTTAGATTTTATGTCTTCGAATGATTTTTTTCTATTGCCATTTCATTTCATTTTAAGGTTGTAGTAGCATGTTTTATTTATTTCATTGTAAGATCATATTAGCCTATCACTTTATTATGAGAGTTTAGCTTACCCATCTTTTGACGAAAGGCTTATATTAGGTTTGTGATTACCTGGTTTTTGTTGGGGGTAAACGTAGGCCTACTTTATAAGCTAAACTACCAAAAAATCGATTGTGTATATTTTTAATTATTGTTGGTTTTCAATTACATAACTTTTATAAAACTTTATATGATTTAAAATAAAATTAAAAATTTGTAGAAAATCACTCTCATATATTCATTAAACCTTATAAAAATCACTTTAAATATTTTAATCTAATATTTTGTAGTAAACGAAAATTTAGTTCCTAGTAATTCACCTCCCTCTTGTTAAACCTCACTTCACATATGTGTACGTGTTTGTGTGTTTCCATGCATATGCAAGTATGTGTGCATGTGTATGTCTATGTATGTACATGTTTCTAGGTTTGCATGTGTGTGCATGTGCATGTGTGTGCTTATGTGTGTGTGCATGTGTGTGTATGACAGGGTGTATGTATGTGTGTGTAAGCATATGTATATATGCACTTAAATATGTGTGTGTGTGTGTGGGAGAGCATGCACATTCATGTTGCATGTTCATGTGTGTGAGTATGTGTGGGTGTTTGTGTTTGTACATGTATGTGGGCATATAAGCACATGTGTGTGCATTCATGTGTGTGCGCTTGTGCCAGTGCATGTGTGTGTGAGTGTTTGCTTGTGTGTGACCTCGTATGAGCATGTGCATGAATTTGTTTATGTCCATGTATATACATGTGTGTATGTTTACACATGCACACGTGCCTATGTGTGTTTATGTGTGTGTGCATATGTGTATGATGTTGGATAGTGTAACATTTGCTCACAAACACACATCGGATCGCATTGCACGAGTTCTACAAATTTGTATGTGTAAAATTTGGTTAAACTATTAAAAAATGCTTAAAATTAGTTTTTTATTTCTATTTTCATCACCTTCCACCATCCATTATCGTCTGTCACCATCACTATCATTGTCAACTATATTCCTTGCCAAATCATGCAGCTGAGTGACCTGATTGACCCAAGAACCTGGCTGATCTGCTCGACCTATGTTGACCTGTTACCTGCAACAACCTACTCAATCTGCTCTGATTAGCGACAACCCATGCCAGCATGGTAGTCCTCATCAACAAGTGTTGTTTTGCCTGACTTGCACCAACCTAAAAATTAGATTGGTAGCTTCACCCACCCAGCTCACTTTACTGTTTTGCCTCTCATCATTTCCTCACTCACCATTACTATAACATAAAATGCACGACCAATTTGGGAACTTCTTAATGTTAATTAATTTTGCAACTTTTTTCATTTTTTTCATTTTTTGTTTTTCAAAAATTATTGATGTACCCTTTAGGTCCTTTAAATAAAGATGTTCACTATTTTAAAAAGAATATACTAAAATGAAAATTTCATTTATTTGTTTGATTTTATCTTTCTAAATAAATAGTGTGTGCCTAACTTTAGTTAGAGAGATACCAACTTTTACTATTGGAGACAAGAATCAAAGGTGAGAGACCTTCCACCAAAAGAGCTGGCAAACAAATCCTTATGATGGACAAAGATTGTAGGTTAGAGAAACATTCCACTAAGAGAGTCAATAACAAAACAAATTCTTCCTTTCACTAACACACATAAGTCTTCACCCACCTTTTTACTCTCTTGATGTAATCACCAAAACACTACTCATCTTAGTTTTACTTTAGATCCTAACCTACTATCTTATTAATCTTTTAAGCCAAGCTTCCTACAAACCTAAAACACTACCTCATTGCCTTTTTTCTATTGTTGGTGCTCAACAAGTGAACACCAACAAAAGTACATGACATCATTGAGAAATTGGTGCATTATTTCAGCATTTTTTATTTTCTATATAGTATATTAAAGCTAAAATTATTCTTTCTTTTATTAAAATACTCTATATAGGGTTTGTCTTAAATTTTAATTTTATATGTGTATAGTTAAATGTGATAAAAACTATTTTACATGACTTTATGATTAATATTTAATGTGTTGCCATCTACCCCACTCAAAAATCAATACAACAATTGTGGATACTAATCTTTGAAGAATTCTAAAATATCACACATGTCACCAAGCCCCAATTAATGTATAGTATCCTTTTATATTCTTTAGCAATTTATTGATCATCTCAAGTGTTGTAGGCTCTAAATTGGACTCTAATGAATGTCTAAATTTTTCTTATATCAATATTGGTATAAAAGAAAAATGTTATTTTTTAATTTGGTGTATATACTAAAGAAGTCTTAGCTAGTTTGGGTAAACTTTATCTTAGGAGATGATATAAAGTAGTGATAATACTTCTCCATCTGTCTTAGAAACAATATAGTTCTACCTAAGGGGTGATTTGTCTTAAGCAGGACTCTAATCACTCATTATTTTCTTGAAAGCACACCTCATCTCAATTTTGGTTGCCAATTGTTTGGTCGCTTTGCTTTCATAATTTTTTTAAATATATTAAAAAAAAGAAATCTTACGTTATTTTCATACCTTAAAAAAAGATGCTCTATATTATTTTCTTTCCTTGATGTTCTCTTGTGTGAAAAACCTTTGTATAACTAAAGGACTAATAAACCTTATTAAATGACAAATCAAAGTTAAAACACAACCCAAAACTAATGACAAAACTTAAACTAAGAACCCATATTAAAAATATCTTAATTAGTAATCCAACTCACGTAAATAGTTGGATAAATCCTCCTAAACCAATAGTGTAAACCAAATCTTAATAGATAAAAGGATAACAGGAGAAGAAGTGTTATGTATAATAATCTAGAAAAAGAAAACTCTAAGAGATGTAGGAACCATAAAAGACATGATGATCCTTCTAGTGAATTTGACTAAGATATCTAATGGAGAAATCATGATCATAGAGAAGAAATGAACCTTATAATGAGTCCGACAAAAATTATGATTTAGATATGTCTACTGAGGAGGAAATACTTAAGAGGCGTCAAGAAAAAGAGCATATCCCTAATATGAAACTTGACACCCCAACTTTTGATGGTAATTATATTCTTGAGATTACATAGATTATTAGATTAATATGGATGATTACTTAAATTGGGACCAAATGAATGAGCAAAGAAAGTTTTAATTTATTAAGACAATGCTCACTGATACTGGTCATAGGTTCTTTCGAAGCTTAGAGTGACAATATGTTAACAATGATAGAGAGGTACCCCCAAACTTGAAGAAACCTTAAGATTAAGTTGTATAATAGGTTTGTTCTAATAACCTTTAATACTAAAATATTAGATAAATGATAAAATTTTTCCTATTGTGATAGATCCATTAAGAAGTACATTAACAAGTTTGAAGGTTATAAATTTTGGTTTGATATAGATGAACCTGAACATGTAGTACTCCCTTATTTTAGGGCAAGTTCAAAGGAATATGTACAAGCTGAGTTTAACCTAAGAAATGCCATTACCTTAGATAAAGCTTATCATATAGCTAAAAATATGGAAAAAGTAGACCATTCTATTTTAAGAGAAATGACTAGCAAATCTCTCCAAAGGCCTACATCACCATTTCTCAACCAACTTATTATAACACATTGTCTACCCCCTCAACCATAGTTTCTAAACCTCTCAAACCTACATTATCATCCATTTCTTCATACCCTTCTTTATGTTAAATCACCAAACTAGAATCACTTATTTTAAGTGCTAAGAAAAGAGACATTTAACTGCTAACTATTTAAAGAGGTCCATCACTATGAGCCTAGATAGAGTTAACAAATAATAGCAAAAGAAAGAAGAAAACATAATGCCTAATAAGGAAGTTAATAAAGAATTAGAATATATTAATAATTTTGTGATGTAAGTGGTTTGGTGCACCCTTATAACCCTACGACCATAAGATGACTAAAAGAGCATCAACTTCTTTAGCATCAACATAAAAACTAAGGAACAACCATATAGGATGACTTAGTAATTGTCTAAGAAGTGAAATTTACTAGTTATTTTTGGAGGACCTTATGACATTTACTAGGGACTAATCTAAAGTTTTCTTCAACCTATCACCCATAAATAGATGGATAAATAGAAGTAATAAATTATAGTCTACACAATCTTCTTCATAACTTCTTAGGAGACCAGACTAAGCTTTGGGATCAACTTCTATGATGAGTCATAATCGTGGTCTAAGACCCTTCATAATTTTTTATGATAATAAGCCAAGGTCTCTCATTGATTTTTTCCCTCATTAATAGATTTTTACACTTCTACCTATATTTTTTTCTTTTATATCTCATAAAATAATATCTAAAAAAATTAATTTAAGTAATAAAAGATATAAAAAACTAATACATTCTCTAAAAATGTTTCAAGAATTTCATGAAGGGGACTAGTATAATTAAATTTAGGTCAAAACAATTTTCTCGTAGAGCTTATAAAAAATTATAAGCACATGAAGCTAGATTTTTTAAGATCATTCAAAAATTTGAAACTAATGTGTATGTATTGGATTTGTTAGAATAGTATGGGATTAATGCAAGCTTTAGCATTAGCTATTTAATCCCATACATGGCATCACATCAAATACCTAGTGAGCTATTTGATCTTGATTCTCTTATATCGAGTGAACCCATTCCTACCACTATGTTATCTTGAGAGTAAGTAAGAATAATATGGAGGGATATTTAGATCATGAGATAAATCTTACCAAAGATTCTAAACTAAGAAAATTTTTAGTTCATTGGAAGGGCATACCTTTGATCGAGTACCCTAGCTTACATATGATGTCCTATGTCATATTGTGCCACATCTGTTAAAATAGTACTGTACCCATCACCTTTATACCACCAAGCCAAACTTTCTTACATTTGAGAAGGTGATGTAAAAGCATCCAATATTAGCTTACAAACATACACCCACAAGCATTACACAATTTCCAAAAGTCTATTGTTGCAAAATTTAACTCAAACACACAAAGAAAAGCATATATACGCATATGCATAAACATATGCAAACACACACACACATACACACACATGTACACATGCAAATGCCTAGCCACACATGAAGACGTGCACACATGCACACATACATGCACCAACACACATATGCAAGCATGCACACACACATAAACATACACAAACACACATGTACAAACACATACACACACATACATACACACCTACATAGGCACATGCACTCTCATAAACAGACACCCCATAATCACATACCCATATGCAAGCATAGTATATACATAAGCATGCAAGTGCCCACACCTATAGACACGTATATTCACATGCATGTACACACATACACACACACACAGGCATACACCCACACACACTTATATGCACACACATGCACATGCACATGAATGAATGCATACAAACACACATGAACACACAACCACACACATATAAGCACACAGACACACTGCACAAATATGCACAAGCACACAAACCCACACCCACATCTTAATAGACACACAACGACACAAACATGCATCCATGCATACATGCACATCCACACACACATACTTACTCACAAACCAAAATACACTCACAGACTTGCATAAGTATAGACATGCACACACGTACATATTCACGCACAAACACATGCATATGCATACAAATTCATATGCATGCTTAAACACTTATAAGCAAACATGCACATGAACATGTAGACATACACACAAGATCATGCATACACATGGATACATAGACACAAACACAATTGCACACACACATATGTGCACATGCAAAAAAGCAAACACACAGCCACACCTACACACACATGCTTGCATGCACGTACATTGCCATACACATGTGCATAAAAACATGGCAATCATATGCACACAAGAACACTTGTACAAACATACAAGCATGTGTACCTTAGCAAACTAGCTCACACAAACAAATGCACACACACACATGCACTCACCAAAATGCTAACACACACTTGCATAAACATGAACATTCACACACACAAAAATCACAGGTAAACACATATGTACACACATATACACATACACCAGCACACACAGGCATATGCACATGTACACACACACTCACACAAGTGCATTCATGCACAAACACACTCACACACATGCATGTTCACACATATATACATGCATAAGCATGCACACTCTCATTCACACAAATATATGCACCCACACTCATAATTATGCACACATGCATACATACATTCATGCACATGCACACTCATAGACAGGCATGTAGAGACATGTGCATGCTCTCACACATGCCAACAAACATCCACATGCACATGCACACAAATGATCAAATGCACACGCATGCACATAAACACACATGTTTGTGCATGCTCTCACACATGCCAACAAACATCCAAATGCACATGCAGACAAATGATCAAATGCACACGCATGCACATACACACATGCATCCACAATGACATGCACACACACATACATATATATATATACAGATACATGCACACACATATACACACATGCATATACACACACGCACAAACATGCATGCAAAGAAGTGCACACATACATAGTTGCTCATAAACACTCACAATTGCATGCACATACACACACAAACATAGATAAACACACACACAACCACAAAAACAAAATAAACATGCTTACACATATACATGTATACACACTAAGACATACACACACATAGACAAGCACACCCACATGCACACATGCCTGCACACACTCACATTCACACATATAGACACATGACAATGCACACACATAAACATACAAACACTTGCAAGCATTGCATATAGGCATGGGTGCACAAACACATACACATGTGCATGCATGCCCACAAACACGTGTGCACAAACACAAAGATGAAAGCAAACACACACACATACATGCATATAAGAACTCACACATACACAGGTGTACACACACATAAAAATGTACACATGCCCAAAGAGACACACATGAACATTTACCCAAAACACACATGCACACATTAGGCATGCACATGCACACATACATGCACACACATGTAATCACATATGCATGTACACGCCTACTCAAAGACAGTTACATGTATGCATATGCACACAAATGTACACAAAAAAATATGCATAAATGCACATGCACCCACATGCACTGACACAAACATGCACATACTTGCATAACTGCACAAATGCACCATCACATACACATGCATGCATAAGCGACATACACACATGCATGAATATAATCGCATGCACACAAACATACATGCATACACACACACACACATAAAAACACATACACAAACACATAAACACATGCATATACACATATATGTATACACATAAACACACACACATGCATAAACATGGGCAAAAGTATGCACACACACACATGCAAACACACATGCATATAGACACACACATACATATGCACATACACACAAAACAATATGCACGCACAGAAGCTCACACACATGCACATGCACACAAATGCACCCACACAAACCCAAACACACACAAAGATGCATGATGATGCACACAAACATACATAGACACGCATAAAGGCACACACATATATATACATACAAACACATGAGTATAAATACACACATAGACATGCATGCACCCACACAAACACACATGCACAAACACATACCTAACCATATGCACCTACATGCATGCACACACACGCATTCACACATGCCTGCATGCACACAAAAACAAGCACTTGCACACACTCTGGCACATACAAGCATACACACATGAGCACAAGAACATATGCACATGCACACACGCACACTCACGTGCATTCAAACTCGCTCACACACACACACATATAAAACATGTGCATGACACACACAAACACAAATACATGCACATGCACACACATACACACACATGTATGCAAACAAACACACATGCATGCATGCACATAAGTGGACACACTAGCTAATAGACACTCACAGACAAGCATGCACACACACACACTCACACTTGCATGCATAAACACACTTACTCACACACAAACTCACAAGAACACACACTTACAGACACATGCAGATGCATACAAACACACACATGCATGCATGGACACATGCACAATCACATATAGCACACACGTAATTAGCACACTAACACACACATTCTTACACACAAATGTGCTCATATGCACACATGCATGCAAACACACTCACACAAACATCCAAACACACCAATATAGATGAACACACACATATAATGCAAACACTCCTATACACACGTATGCACATGTAAACATGCAAACCAATACACATGCACACACACAAATGCATATGCATATAAACGCATACATATACACACATGCATGAATACAACAACACACACACCCACACATAGAGACAAACACATGCAACAACACACAAATAGAGGAATACACATGCACATGCATACACAAATACACACAGACACATGCACACATGAAAACACAAATACACATTTCCAGACACATGTACATACATGCATGTATAACACACAAAAACATGCACACAAATACACTTACAGACATGCACACACACACACACACATGAACACATATGCATAGATGCAAACACATACATGAATGCAAACACACGTACTTATAATTCTACACATAGTAGACACACTCATGCACACGTAGAAGCATACTCACACACACGTAAGCATAAACATGCATCAATGCATGCACACAAGCATGCTCCCATGTACACACGCACATGCATAAGCACCCACACACACAACCATACATCCATGCATAATTACATTCACACACACATGTGCAAAAACATACACACGCACATAGCTATACTCACATGCACACACATCCCTACATAAACACACACACACATCAATGCACAGACACACATAAGCACACACACGTACACAGAATCTCACTTGTATGTAGACACAAACACATGAACACATGCATACATGCACACACACATGCTAATTTAAACATGTGCACACACACAACAAGCATATGTATACACATGTGTGCACACAAACATGCATGCTCTTGCACAAATATCCATGCATACTCACACTCATACACATATATAGACATAGACACATGCACATCTAACATACAAAACACACACACATGCACAGCCACACAAGCACACATACACAAACACACACTTGCATACATTAACACATTAACACATAGACATGCACAAAAACATACACACATGTACACACATATGCACACACACACACAAGTGCACACACTCTCATACATATAGACACACCTATACAAACACATGCATGCATGCTTACACATATGCACTATATGAACACATGAACACACTCACAAAAAAGAACACATGTGTACATATGTATGCACACAGATGCATACATACACACATGCACGTGCACACACACAGGTATACATATGCACACATACACACACACACACACAAATATGTATAGATAAGCACACATCACGTATGCACAAGCACATGCACACACACCCACCCACACAAAAGCACACACATATATGCATGTGCACACAAGGATAGGTGCACACATGAACGTGCCTAGCTATAAGCACACATACATGCATAATGGCTCATTGACATGCACACACATGTACACAACTATACAATGCTCACACACACACAAACACACAACCATGAAAGTGCAGACATAATCACAGATGCATACATGCATGCACACTCATGCAACACACATAGAAACACACACAGACATGCACACATAGAAGCATGCACACACAAGAACACACACAGATATGTGCACATGCATAAATATAAATCCACACAAATAGACACAAGCACGTATTCACATACAAAAATGCATGCCCACTTATACATACATACACACAAAAACACACAAATATACATGCATACATAGACATAGAAACAAGTGCACATATACACACACATGTGTGTGTACACATGCACAAACATAACAAGATGTACACATAAACATATACCATCACACGTGCATGCACACAAAGACACAAATGTTCAAAGATATGCACACACACACACAGACACATGCATGCAAGTGAACATATAAAGGCACACATACATGAACATATGCATGCACATACACAAATACACACACATGCACTCGTAGACATGCACTCTCACACACCTGCACAGACATAGAAGTGCGAACTCACACACCCTTGCACACACACATGAATACACATACATGATGTGTGCTCACACACACACATGTACACATACACTCATGCACACACATTTGCACCTACGCACACATACACACATGAATATAGACACATTCATGCACACACACACACACATTAACACATGTATGCATGCACACACACACAAACACACACAAGCATCCAAACTCGTGCATACACACACATGCATGCACACACAAGCAAATTTGCTCACATGCACAAGCACACACATGACATGCACACACAAATGAATGCACATGTATGTGCATGCACATGCATACACAAACACATGCTCAAGCAGACACATATGCACACTTGCACATGCATGCACACACATATATCTTCAAATACATAGATGCATATGCAAGCACATGTACACAAACACATGAACATGTGTGCACAGACATAAGTGCACACATCCACACAAACATAGAAGCACACCTACATAAATGCCTACACACACATACATTAGCACATTCATGCACACATACACACACATGCACATATGCACATGCACACACACACACACATGCAAGGATGCATAAGACACAAACATGTAAACAAACATGTATGCACAAAAACACAAATGAACACATAAGCTCACTCAGGCACACACACACACTCACTCATGCACAAATACACACACATATACTCATAGGCATGCATACACACCAAAATGCACACCTATAAACATGCTCTCACACATACATGCAAACAATTACATATGCACACATGCACACACACAGACATGCAAATGTTCAAACACAAGCACATATGCACATACATAGATGCAATCACACATGCACACACACCTACACACACTCACATCCAAGCACACACATTAATGCACAAACACAAATAAAACCATATCTACACAATCACAAGCACAAATAAAACCATATATACACAAACACACTTATGCATCCATACATAAATAAATGCCCACACATACACAAATAGTCGCACACATAAACACACATGCACACACGTTCATGCATGCACAAGCACACAGACACACCTACACACATACACACACAACTATTTATGCAACCACATGCACATGCAAACATGAACACACACATGAATATAATTAAATAGACATGCATGGACACAAACACATGCACACACTGCCGCATGACCATGCACACATGTTCATGCATGCACATGCACACAAACATAGACACACCCATGCACATACACACACAAGTATTTATGAAACCACATGCACATGCAAACATGAACACACACACATGAATATAATTGAATAGACATACAAGGACACAAACACATGGACAAGCAAGTGCACATGCCCACACACACACACAAACATGCAAGATCACACATGTATGCTTATTCATGTTCACTGACACACTCACATCCACATGCACACATAGATACATGCATATGAACACATGCACACATTGAGGTATGCACACATATGCACACACATATATGCATAAACACACAAACATGTACGTACACACAAACACACACAATCAGACACATATGCACACGCCTACACACAAACATGCATTCATGCAAACATGTCACTCATGAACACAAATGTAGACACACATCCAAATAGTAGTATGTGTCCATGCACGCATGGAAATTCACATGTAAACACACTCACACATACATGCCTACGAACATGCACATGCACACACTCACACGCATACACAAAGAAACACACATGCATGAACAAATACATGCATCCACATGCATGCACAAATACATGCATACACACACATGCACAGCAACACTCACACTCATACACACATGCAAATGTACATGTTCACAAACATAAACAAACACACAAGTATGCACACACACAATGTACACACATATGCTCACATGTATATGCACACATAGACATACACATGAACAAGCACATACACACACAAGCATAAGCACACACACAATCATACACATGCACATGCACATATGCACATGTATACATCCATGCACACAAAAGGATATACATCCATGCACATGAACACACACACACACACACTCATGCACATATACAAAAGAGAAAACACATGAACACATGTACTTATGCATGCACAAAGACACACATGTATACAAGCTCACACATGCACATACATACATACACATACAGACATATGAACGTAAACACATGCAAAAAAATATGAATACACACACACATGCACACATACACATGAACGCACACACTCAACACATAAGCATGTGCACACACTCGTGCACACACTCATGCACACACATTAGCACATGCACACACATGTGTATATACAAACATACACAAAAACACACACATGCACACTTAAAGATACACATATACACATGCCCCTCTATAGACACCCTTTTGAGCACATGCGTGCACATACACGTGCACACACACATACAGATAAACACACACACATGAACAAGCACACATCCATACACACACACACAAGCACATACACATATGTACACATGCACATGTAGATACACATACACACCTAGGCACACACACCCCCACACTCACACATGCACAAGCATACACATGCATGCACAGGCATGCACACACTAACATACACATGTACACATAAATGCACACACATGTTGACACACAAACATGGGTACAAATGAGTAGAGGCACAGCCGCCCACACACATACAACTAGATATATGAACAAACATGCACCGACAAACACATGAACACACATGCACATGAATATGCATTCACATGAATAAGTGTACACAAGAACACATGCACACACGCACACATGCATGCACACAAACACACATATGCACCCACAAACACACGCACACATGTGCACATGCATGCACATAGACACACATGAACACATGTGCACACACACACACATGCACACTCACACATGCATGTACAACACGCAAGCACATACCTATGCACACACACTAATGCACACAAGCATGCACACAAACTAGGATGGGTAAAGATAAACTTCCTCACACACATAGATGCAAAAGAGAACACACGGGCACACACATGCCCACATGCACAGACACATGCACACACACACACTCAGATACACATGAACATGCACATACACACATGCATACACCCATGTGTAAAGAAATATGCACACATACCCACATAGACACTCACACCCCATGCACACATACACACACATGCATACCAACATGTGCAAACACACATATGTGCATACAAAAATGCACACACACATATGCACGTGCAGCCACACGCACACACTTATGCATGTGTGTGCATGTAGAGATGTGAACACACACACACATGCATTCATGCAGACACACACACACACACAAAAACCCCCCACCCACATGCACCAAAACATACGAAAACACATGAACATGCAAGAACCCTCCCACACACAACCATACAAATATATACGTATGCACACACACACACGCATGCACGTAGGCACCCATGTGCATACCCCAAAAAGCAAACACACACACATAAACACACATGAACACACATACACATGCAGCCAAACACATAGACACACACATGCACACCTATGAACACACATGCATGTATGCAAAAAGATGTGCACATACACACATGAACACTCATACACAAGCACACACACATAAGCACATATACACACACACATGAACACAATCACACACATAGAGATATGCACACACACACATACATACACACATGCAAAGCACAGTTACACACTTGAACAACACATGCAAGTGCACACATATACACACATGCACACATGTACACATGTACACATGCAGATAAGCACACAAACACATGCACACATACATAAACAAATACAAATAAATGATAACATACACACAATCACCCACACATACACACATAAACATGTTCATGCACATGCATGCAAACATGCACACATGCACACACACACACAAATGTATGCACAATAATGCTCACATGCACACACATGCACACACACATAATCACATACACAGGCATATGCACACACATGGTGATACGTGCACATACACAAACACATAGGCACATGCAGACATACTCAGACCAATCCACACATAAACACATGAACAGATGTACAGGCACACACGTACACACACATCAGCTTGGAAACACACACACATATGTGTGTGCATGCATACACATGCTTAGATACACATGCACATTCACACAAACCATACATATACATGCACACATGCTTGTATGTGCACACATACACACACACACACATACACACACATCCACAAACACACACACCCACATGCACACATCACAAATATGTATGTGCACACACACAAATTTACACACACACATGCACACATATGTGTTTGCCTGTTCGCGTAGACATAAACTCAAGTGCACATGTATATGAACACATCAAATGCACAAACACCCACACACATACACATACACATACACATATAGACACACACACACATGTACACCCACATGTGTGCACACATACACACATAAACATAACCACTTACACACATACACACTCATGCACAAACACACAGATGCACAAGTATGGTCAGACTTACACAAACACGCACACATTCATTTTTACACACACACACACATCTACACCCGCATACATGCATGTACACATGCTTTCACTTATGCAAAACATACAAGCACACATAAACAGTGCACACATACTCAAACTCAAAAATACATGCATACACATGCACGTGTGCCAAGATAGGCATGCACATGCATGCACACAAGTGCACACACATGCACTTAAGAACATACATATATATAAGCATGTACACACACATACACATGCACAAGCACATGCACACACACACACATACACATACATGCACAATAATATGTGCTCACACTAACACACACACTCATACAAAATAATGCAAACATGCAAATAATCGAACTCACAGATAAATGCACACACACATAGGCATGCACACAATGACCCACATGCATACAAAATGCACACACATGCTTACACACACAAACACATACATGTACAAAATAAGAGAATGCAGATACAAACACACACTTGCACACATAGATACGTAAACACACACGCACATGCATGTGCACAAACATGCATAATCACACACAAGCACATGCACATAGATACACAAACACACACACAAAGGTATATAGACACATATGTGACAACATGCACACATGCATACACACACATACACTATCATGCACACCCAATCAAACATGTTGACACGTAAACACCCACACATTTCCATACATCCAAACACAGAAATACACTTGTACCCACACACAAGATTCATATGACGATCGTGATCTCGTCTGACTTCACCTAAAGGCTATTTTTATTTTCACCGTTTGACATAATCTGTCTTTGAACTAATGGCCCAGATCTCTCTTGTTTGAATTTATACGATTTAGATCTAATCTCGATTTTATCATTGTTAAATCAAAAATCTAGATCTCATCCAACATGATCTAAAGGCCAAGATCAAATCCTTCTTGATCAGATCATCCATAACTCATCTACTTATTCAACATAACATCTAATAGCCTGTATCACCTATAATCGAATCCAACAGCCTTAATTCTTCTTGCTTAATAGTTAATTATTTAGAAGTTGTGTTAGCCAATTAAAAAATTATTTTAACATGTTTTTTAAGCTATTTAGTTGTAGCTTTTTAAATAGCTTTTTATACTTTCTAATAGCTATAGTCAAATTTTTTTGATAAATACCTAACCATTGTAAATGAAATAACTAATAAATGTGAATCAATCTTTGAGATCTCAACAAAGCTTTGCTCCAAATTCTACTTAGCGTAACTTCTATTGGCAATAACTGCGACTTCTCCTTCTCAAATCACCAAAATTTTCCAGCTAACCCTTGCACGTCTAATCTTTCAAATTCTCATTTCTTTTCTTAAATTTAAGTTCATTGTGTCTTATTCCACTAATCAAAAATTATAAAAATTTGTATAAATTTTGTCAAATGTTTTTTGTTTTGCTGTATTTTCTTTTTCTCTTGGGTTGGGTGGCTCGACATTTGCAAAAGTACGAGTTTGGTTTGATCTAGTAAAAAATCCAGTTGGGGTTGAGCTAGCAAAAGCATGGGTTTTAGTTGAATCTACAAAAGCTAGTAGGTTGAAGGTAAATCTTAAGAGAAAATCTCAAGTTGTAATATTATTTTTGTGGGTTTTTCCCAACTTTGGTTGGGGGTAGGTGTATGTTATGATTTGAATTTAATGACTTAAAAATTATAATATCACATTTTTAATTTTTATCTTTTTTTCTTTATCATTTTAAAATTAATATATACATATAATCATGGCTTTTACAAACATAAAATTATTTTTAAGAAATAAATACGTTAAAAAATAACAAAAATTACTTTTAAGACTAATTCACTTCTCATTTGTGAGATTCACACACTAATTTTCACTTCACACATGCACCCAAACACATAAAAACGAGCATACACATGCACATGAACACACATATAGAAACATGTATAAACATAAACATACACACACAATATATAAACATGCCTAAACAAAAACATACACACACACAGACACACCAACATCCACCAGCACATGCACACATTAGCACATGCACACAAAAATACACTCACAAACACACATACATAGACATGCATGGACACACATTCACACACTTGCACAAACATACACACACATACACACAAACAAATGCACACAAACTAGCCTACACATGCTAATGTGATCTCACATTAACACAAACACATATGCACACACACGTGCACATGCACCTGTGCACACAGCAACACACACATGAATGCACATGCACAAACTTGCACACCCACATGCATGCATACCTGCACATACCAACTCATGCACAAATGCACACATAAAGGAATATATATATGTGCAAACATATACAAAAATATACACGTATACACAGACACTCAAATACCTGGATAGAGACAAACATGCACATACACACATACACACAAGAACACACATGCACACAAGTACATATACACACATACACATGCACATACCCACACACAAAACTCCACATGCACACTCGCACACATAGACACACATGCATACAAATGCACAAAAATGCATACATGCACCTACGTGCACACACACACTCACACACATGCACACACTTAAACACATAAAGCACAGATGCACACATATATGGTAACACACACATGTACACATGCACTCACACAAGCACATAAACACACGCATATGCAAATGGCAAAACACATGCCCATGTGCACAAACACACGTGGAGACATATAGGCATAAATACATGCATCAATAAACACATGCTATACATACACACCAGGACACACCCACATAAAAACACACAAATGCATGCACACACACATATGCCCACACATAAGCACACAGACATGCTCATGCATACTCACACGCATATATAGTAATACTCACACACACACACAAATGCACAAACACAAACACACACACACACATGTGTACACATTCATGTACACATAAGAACACACCATACCTATACACACACACACACACTTGTGTACACTCAGACACAAAAAAAACACACAAAAACACACAAATGCACACATACACAGATGATTAAAACATAGGCACACATGTATATGCCCATATACAGCCATTCATGTACATGCACACACCTTCACACACACACACACACATATACACATTAACACATGTCTGCCTGCATATAAACACATGCACACACACTCACATACACATACAAGCACACATACATGCATATAAGCACACATAATACATGAACAAACACACACACACACACGTGCACTCATATGCACAAACTCATGCACACATACACACATATGTATGCACACAAACATATGTGCAAAGACATGTACATGCATAGACATGCACACACATGCATACGTGTATGCACATGCACATAGGCATGCATATACACTAATGCATGGGCATTAGCATGCACACACATGCACGTACACGTGCAAACACATACATGCACACAAACACACACGTGCACTAACACGGACATACACATACACACACATAGGTGCATACACCC
This sequence comes from Vanilla planifolia, assembly GCA_023846275.1. Taxonomy (NCBI): domain Eukaryota; kingdom Viridiplantae; phylum Streptophyta; class Magnoliopsida; order Asparagales; family Orchidaceae; genus Vanilla; species Vanilla planifolia. Next base: position 291,011 of record JAIUJO010000359.1, read on the forward strand.
ATATATGCACATATGCAAACAAAATCACAAACACACACATACACATGCACTAACAGGCACATGTGCATGCACATATGCACAATCACATATAGTAACATACACACACACATATGCATGCACACACATGCCAACATACACACTAGAGCATGCATTGATGCACACATAGACACGTGCACATACACACACTCATACTTAAGCACATGAACAATCACACACACACATGTGCTTATATGCACAAGCAAAGAAACTCTCACACACACATAGACACATATGCACACACACACATATACACACACACCTTCACACACATGACCATACACACACACTCATGCACATGTATAGACACATGCACATAGACATACACACACATATGCACATGCATCTGTACAACTACATAGCCATAGACATGATCACACACACATACACATGCATACACACAAGCATAAACATACATAAAGACACACATGCACATGAATTGACACACATACACACACATGTACTTATATACACAAACACATATGCACACACACATGTATACGCACTCACAAATAGGTAAATACACATACACATACACACACACATGCACATATGCTTGAATGCACACGCACATGAACAAAGACACATGCTTGTATATGCACAAACAACCAAAGACCCCTCCCCCTCCCCCCACATATGAATACACTTGCATACAACACAAACACCCACAGACACTCATGCATGAACAAATGCACACACAAGCAAACACAAAACACATAAATAAAAGCATGTGCACAGCCACATGCGTGCCCCTCTATGATACACATGCACCAACAAGTACATACATGTATGTACACACACACTCATGTAGATTCATAAGCACACTCACACACACAAGCACTCAGATATGTAAACACATATTAGCACACATACATAAGCATGTGCACAATCATGTGACACATGCACACACACGCACACTGAAGCACACACACACGTATGCACATGCAAAACAAACATACGACACACACATGCATACAAAGGTGCACACATTAACACACCCTCTCACACAAGCACACACACACACACAAACAAAATCTCACACAAAAATATGCATGCATGCATGTAGACAGGCACACACATGCAAATATACTAACATATGCAAACATGTACACACACACATACTAAACATGCAAACACACACACACACATACATGCACACACACACAAACACACATTCCCACAAGCACATCCTCATGCACAAACACACACATACATGAACAAACATGCACATGCATAGGTAAACACATGCAAATACATACACATGCACTCATGCCTATGCAAACACACACATGCACAGGCACACATGCATACACACAAACTAAATGACACATGCAACAACACACAGTGCACATACACACATGTACTACACATATACACACACAAGCAAGCATGCACACACACATGCACATGCATGTAAACACACATGACCACTCACACATGTAATCACACACATGCACACACACACACACATGTATATATGCACACACACACTCACACATGCAAACATGCACGTACACATGAATATACATACACATACATCCACAAGCATGCACACATTCCCACATGCAGATGCACAAATAAACATGCATGCACATACACACATGTACACACACACAAGCACACCAACGCACATAGATGCATGTCTGCATGCACACACACACGTGTACTCACACACACAAGTACACAAGGACATGCACATACACACATTTCTAAGCACATGCACACTCATAGGCACATTGAAAGGTACACACATAAGCATTGACATGTAAAAACAATGATACACACGTGCACACACATACATGCACATACACATACATACACACACATATGAGTGTGCACAATCATAAAAATACAGACACTCACACATATACACATGCACCCACATACACATAGACACACTCATAAACACACAATCGCACAAAAATGTACAAACACACAAACACTCGCACACGCATAAATGCACATTAACATACATAGACGTGTACATACACATACACTTAGTAACATGCACAAATAGAAAGACACATGCATACAAACTAAAAAAACAAACACAGACACATGAATGCACACATGAATGCACACATGCATACATACAAGCACAAGCACACAGACACACACATACACATATACATGCACATATAAACAAGCAATCTCATATGCACGCATGCATGTGCAAACATATACACATAGTCTCCCACATGCATGCACACACACACAAGCGTGTACAAACATGCACATACACAAACATGTATGCCCACACACATGCATGCTTGAGCACTTATGTACACCCATATGTGCACTCTCACATGCATATACTCATAAAGCCAAGCACATAAACACAGACACACATGCAAATACACATGTAAACAGAGTCACACCAACACACACATACAAATGCACTTTTGTAGACATGCATGCACACACACACAAATTAAAAGACACATGCAACATTACACGCATGTGCATATATGCACATGAAATGCACACACACACACACACTACCATGAAAGCACACATACATGACCATACACACACATGCACTCACACACATACACACACATATAGACACATGTGCACATACAAACATATTCATTTATGCATGCATTTGCACAAGGAAACATGCACACACAGACACATACATACAAACACATGTGCACACACATCCACATGCACACACATAAGCTCACCTACACACATACAAGCAAACACACATGCACATACACATGTATACACACACATGTGTACCAATGCACACACACACACATGTCTACCACTGCAATCATCCAAATACACATGCACATCTATACAAATTCCTAAGCACATAAATTTACATGCATGCACTCACATGCACATGTAGAGGTATACACATATGGACACATATATGCATAGATACATGAACATAGACGTACACAAACACACACATGCACGCACACATGCATGCACATGCTCACACACACATGCACACTCATGCACATGTACACACATGTATTCACAAGCACAAGCACACACACAAACACACACATATGCACATGCAGACAGACATGAACCCGCTTACACACACACACACAAACGCATGAACACACACACTCACAAAGGCTTGCACACGTGCACAAACACACTAACATGCACAAATGCACATAGGCACACACACATATACAAATGCATGCACATACATAGTCACATGCACAAACACAAAAAAGCATGCACACATAAATACATACACACAAACATGCATGAATGCATACAAGTATATGCATAAGCACTAGCACACATAGTCTTACACATAAACACATGTATATAAACAAGAACTCTCTCTCACACACACATACACACACACACACACATGCCCACACATAAGCACACACACAAAAACATGCATGAGCACACACACACCCAAACATGGACACACACACACAAACAAACAAATAGTCACACATGCACACACACACACATTCACACACACACATGTATTCACACACAAACACATATCTACATGCTCACATGCACACACCCATACACAAGTACACAAACACACAAACACATGCAAATGCACATGTAAACGCATGCACACTCACATACACTCACACATGTATACACTTGCATAGATATGCATACATACACACACTTGCACATACACACACACACGAACAAGCACACACAAATCAAACACACATATTTATGCAAACACACTCAAATGCACAAAAAGGTGTGCACTTGCACAAACTCTTATGCATACACATGTATGATCTCTAGTTCAAATATCCACATACATGTACACACAGATGCACACACACATGCACACACAAGTGCACATGTACATGCACCCACATACACCATAAATGTTTATGTACACACATGCACATGCACACACAACTGCACTCGCTCATACATAGACACACACACACACACAAGCTTTGGCATGCACACACCTAGACTCACATTGATGCATTCACACAGCCCTACTCACAAACCCATGCATATGCAATTGCACACACACACCTACACCCACATGCATGAACACTCACAGGCATGAACATACCTACACACATATACACGCACAAATACATAACCATACACATGAATGCACACACAGACATACACACAAGCACATACAAACAATCACTTGCACAAACACACACACAAATACACATGCACATGCACATACACACATATGTAAACACATCTACACATGCACATTTAGAGATATGCATGCATACATGCACACACACAAGCACACATGAGCCCACACACATATAGAAACACTTATACATATACCCACATACACCTATACACATGTAGGCACATAGACACACAACCATATGCACACAAATAAATATGCTCATACACATACACCTATAAGCAAACATGCAAACAAACACACACACATAAACTTACATGCTGCATGATGATGCAAGCTCACATGCACACACACTTACACAAGCATAGGCACAATTATAAATGCAATGAACACATTCACACACACACAAGCACACAAACTCACATAAGAAGAAGGCATGGACGCACAAATTCACATCCACTCAAACTTGCACATCTATACATGCATCCACACATACACACATGCATGCCACATACACATGCATGCACAAACACATGAACACACACACCTACCCACACACAAGCACACACACATACACACACATGTACAAACATGCACACATGCCCATGCACATGCACACACATGCATGCACTAGCACACACATATGTGCACAAACATGAACATATACAAATGCACACATATATGCACCCACATTGGCACACACACAAGCACACATGCACATGCACATGGACAAAAATACATACAAACTTGCACAATCACTTATGCACACATGCTCACGCACACAAACACATAGACATGCTCCTACACATCTACACATGTGCCCACTTGCATACACACACACACACAAACACATACATGGATGCATTTACACACTCACACTCACATGAACACACAAAAATGCCCACACTCATATACATATGTGAACACACACACATAGGCATGAACCAAACACAAGCACATGTGCATGCATGCACATGCACACATGTACACACATATGTACATAGGTACATAAAACATGTACACAAACAAATACATAAACATGCACACACATGCAAATGCACACACAAGTAAAGCCACACACATGCACACACACACACACACATTGATAAACACATTCAAATGCATCTAGACACACAGACATACAAACAAGCACAAGCACAACAACACACATAAGCACACTCGCACACATACACACACATGCATAAGCACAAGCACATAGACGCACAAATAGGAGTACATAGACATGAATAAGTGGACACAAACTATCATACACACAAGGACTAATGCACACACACAAAAGCATACTCATGCATGTGCATGCACACTTGCAATCCCACACACACACAAACACTCACACACAATTACATATGCACATGAAAACATGTACAACCCATACAAAGATGCGCACACACACATTCACACATGTTTGCACACATACACTTGCACATGCATGAATGTACACATGCATCACATGTACACATATACATAAGCACACAAACATGCACACACAATCTCACATACATAGATACACACAACCATACATGAATGCATTCACACAAATGCACTCACATATGCACACACACACACATACACAAACACAAATGCATGCGTACATGCATTTGCACAAGCACAAACATTCACACACTCACTCACATAAAACACACCCACACGAACATGCACACATATAAACATGCACACACACACATACATGTACACACCCATGGTCACACACACAAGCACACTCATATGCACACACATACATGTGCACATACACATACACATGAACAAACATGCACACACACTAATACACACATGCACCCTCACATACATGCACTAACACATACAAGCACCAACACTCGCATATAGAAGCACAGGCGTGCACACACATATGCTTACTTGCACACATGCATGCTCACATACACACATGTGCTCATGTGTATGCACAAACAGACAAACACGCTCAAATACACACAAACACACACACATTGAAAAACAGACTTACACGTACACTCAAACGAACATGCACACCCACACACATCATAACATGCATTCACACACACACATGTGCAGACATACACATAACCATAGACACACAAGCATACATGCACACACACATGTACACACTTGCATGCACACACAGCCAATCACACTCATGCTCATGCTCATGCACACTTGCACACATACATGCATGCACATAGAAATACATGCACACACACACACATACACATGCAAACAGCCAGTTGCATATAAGAACACACACATGCATACAAGCACAAGAGCATACACACAGACACACCCAAACACACATAAATACATACACACATGCCCACACATGAACTCACACATGCACAACGGTTGCACACACACACATGTCAATGCACATATGAAGACACTCACATACCCACGCACATGTAGACATGAACGTGCACATATACACACCCACAAACACATGCACAGACACACCCACACAAGTACACACAAGCATGCTCGCACACATATATGCTTGAACAGACATGTCCACACCCACACATGTACACATAAGCATGACCACACAAACACATGCATACACACACACATGTGCATAGGAGAATACAGAAGTATGCACACACAAAAACACACATGTGCATGCACACAAACACATGCACACACATCTGCACATGCACATGGAAACACACACATGCTCGTAAGCACACATGCACCCATGTGCACACATACATATAAATGTTGCACACACACATGCATACCTACAAGCACACACATTCACCCACACACACGCATGCACATGCACGCACAAATACATGCACACACTCACATGCACATACATAGGCACTCACATGCTCTCGACATATATGCCCACATACACACACACACAAAAGAACATAAACACTCACAAACCCACATACATGTGCACACACATATGTATGAATTTACACACATGCGCATGCTTGCACACCTACTCAAACATATATGAACACACATGCATGCACATGCACACATACACACTTGTGTACATGTACAAAAATATGTACACATACACACATACACAAACACAAAGTTGTACACATACACACACATGCACATGGATGTACACATGCATGCACACACACAAATGTACATATGCACATACACTCATACACACAATCTAATGCACACACACACATGTAGGCACACGTATATGCATGCAAATATAGTCACACACACACATGCTTGGACATTCACATGCACATAAGTACATACACAAATACACATAGACATAGACACAAGCACACACATAGGCACACACACAAGCACACAAACATAGGCACACATCCACACACACATGTGTGTATACACATGAACATATACATGAACAAAAACATGCACACATATTACTACTCACACCCCACATGAACACACACAAACATGCACAAACACACATAAATAAGCACATGTACAAAACATGGCCAAACACACACACATGCATGCACTCACAAAAACACAACTACACACACATGCATGCACTCACAAAAACACAACCACACACATATGCACAGACATGAACACATGCACACATGCAAATACACACACATACACACTCACACATGCATGCATGCCAAAGTGCTCACACACTATCACACATGCACAAAAACATATGCACATATCTGCACATATACACACACATAGACACACATAACTATGAATACACACAAAGACACATTTACACATACACATGCATACACATACACACACATGTGCATGCATGTACAAGTGCATACACACACACATACACACATGCACACAAACTTGCACAGTCACACACACACATGCACAAAAAGATACACACACATACACACATGTATGCTAGCACACACACATGCACACATAATGATATATGCTTGCTAGCACACCAACACACACATAGACACACACACACATGCACACATGTGCATGCACACACACAGATGAGCTCACAAAGGCACATATACTTGCAAAAATAAACACAAAGATGCACGCACACACATGCACACAATCTACACAATCATATACATACACACACATGCACCCACACCTACACATGTGTCCATTTGCACACACAAGCACATGCACATATAGACACTCATGCAAACACACATGCACACACACAAACACCCACACAAACCAACACACGCGAATATATACACACATATGTACACACACACACATGTATGTGCATGCACTTGTACACAAACTTATACACACACATGCACACACACATACCCCTAGACGCACACCCATACACATGGAGACATATACCTACATGCACATGTCACATAAACATACACATATGCATCCACACATGCGCATGCATGTAGATACTTAGCTATACATGCACACATATGTTTATGCACAACTAATCTCTCACACACACATATCAAGACACATGGAGAGAAAGACATCCATGTGTAGATATGCACTCATATAAACTTCCACAAGATCACATACATGCATACACACACACACACATAAGCATACACTCATGTGCAAGTGCACAAGCATATGCACATGCATAGAAACCCACACATAAAACCATACACAAATGTACATACAAACATTGGACACAGAAGCATACAGCCCCACACACATGCATACATGCACATACATGCACACACACAACTCACACATGCATATAAGCACACATACACACATGCACACACACACACACACACACACGTATGTACGTAGACATGAGCACCCATGGAAGCACTCTTGCACGCACGTAAGAACACAAACACATCCACACACATGCACTCACAAATACCCAGACGCACAACCACACACACGTGTACACATGTGCACACACATGCACACACACACATGCACAAACCACACACAAGCTAAAACAACACATGGACAAACATGCACACTCACGTACATGCACACATAAATACACTCACACACACACACTTAAAAAACATAAGCACACACATGCACAGGGATATACATGCACTCAAGCACCATGCACATGCAAGCACTCATAGTCCCACAAACTAAAATACATCCACATGCACACTCATGCATTCACAAACACACAAACATATGTACACATGAACATAAACACTTGCTCATACATGCACCTCCATATAGACATCCTCACATGAACACATACAAAATGGATATGCACTAGCACAAATAAGCACATGCAAACACAAAAGCACATACATGAGCACATGCATAAACATGTACATGTAAGTACATAATCACATACACACATACACGTGAGCACCCTTAATGAACACACACATACGCACACACACATACACATGCACTAGCACTCACACACGCACGTACATGCATATCTCCTGACACACACATACACTCATGCATATAGAGACACAGGCATACTCACAGACATGCACACATGTATGCATGTCCATGTAGATATGAACACACACACAAATACATAAACACACCCACAAATGCATGCTTTTGCATAAATAATGATGCACACACATACACACACACATGCTAATATGCACATGCATGTAGACACACATATGCACACACACTTGCTTATAGAAGCACACACATGCACACACAAACTCACATACACATGCACACACATACCCAATTATATTAACATTCATGCACTAACACACACAAACAGGCACTTGCATCCACAAACATACTCGCACACACATGCATATATGCATGCATGTTTGCATAGGTGCCCACATGCACACACTTACACATATACACAGTGCACTCACATGCAAAAGCATGAACAAACCCACACACATGCACATGCATAAACACGCACATACATGCACACTTATGCATGCACATGCACATGCACACACATGCACACCATCACCTTAAAACATGCATACACGTAGACATAGGCACACATAGCATATGCACACATGTGCACACCCCTGTGCTCACACACATATACACAACCTCACAAGCACACACACCCACACACATAGATGGCCATCCATGTAAATATAAAGACACATACATGCATACGAACACCCACACACACATATATGCATGCACACACATGTACATCCATACTTGTACACATGCATATACCATACACACAAAGAAGAACACATGTGCACTCGTAAGCACACACACAAACATATACACACACACAATCACACATGTAAGCACACATGCACACAAATGCACAGACATACATGTGCACACATATGCACAAATGCACATAGAGACACATGCACAAAAAAATAAAGGCACACACACATGCACACAAAGACACAAGCATGTATGAACACACTAATGTACATTTGCACAAATGCACACACATAAACACACTTGTATGCATACATGCACACGTGCATAAAGACATACACGTACTCACTCACACATACAAACATTCATACATGCTTGTATGCACCCACACATAAACATTAATACACACACAAACACATGCAAACACAAAAGCACAAACACACAGATTGGCACACATGCACATGCACACATACATGCATTGACATGCACAAACACAAACAAATATGCACACACACATGCACACATATACATGCACATGTATAGACATACAAGCACATTTGCACACACACACACACATGCACGTACAATAACACATGCGTGTGCACCCGCATATACGTGCACAAGCACACACACACACACATACATAAACAAATGCACACATACATTCACAGTCATATGCACACACACATATACATACACACATGTGCATAAGCACTCGCACACACACACAAATACACATGCATGCATTCATGCACACACACACTAATGCATGCACACACACATATAAACAAACCTACACATACATGCACATGCACACACATATATGCACATACATAACAACTCTTTGACATGCACACACTCATGTAGACATGCACAAAACTGCACACACATGCATGCACACACACAAATACATAGAAACACATGCACACAAGCATATACACATGCATCCACACACCCATGAATGTGATAGACATACACATATGCATGCACACACACATGAAAGTACACTCGCACACAAACATGTACACACACATTTACACATATACATGCATGCACACAAGCACACACAAAGACATACAAATGATCACACTCATGCATAAACAAACATATGCACACTCATGAACAAGTACACACATATGTTTATAGGCACACACATTGACACACATATGCACACATTAAAAAACATGTAGGCATGCACGTCTTTGCACACAAACCTACACACACACCCATGCTTAATAGAAACACATGTACACAAACACACACATATGTGCTTAAATATGTGTATATATGCACACAAACATAAACACACACATGCCACACATACACACATTCACAAACACAAGTGTGCACACAAAAGCACACACACACACATGCATGTGCAAATAGATGCACAATCACATGCATAAACATGCACACACATATACACACACATATTCACACACATGCATCTATGCACACATACACACTTCCACACACACACATAAATAAAGGCACACTTTCACATTGAGCTGCATGCATACACATATGCACAAGAACCTACATAGAAATACTTCAATACACATACGCATACATACAAACACATGCACACACAGATAGATACAAACACACACTCATGCAAATACCCACACACATGCACAAACTACATACACACATACATACACATGAACATGCACATACATTAGCACAAAAACTTGCACATGTGCACACATGGAAACACACACATGTATATGCACGCACAGTGACAAATATACAAGCACACATACACATACAAACAAATATACCCACACAAATGCACTTACAATTACAAACACACACATGCACGCTTGCACACATATACACATACATGTACAAATGCACACAAGCATGCACACACACAAGTACATAGACATAAACACGTACTGACATGCACACAGACATACACACAAATGCATGCACACACACACACATACATGCACATGCATAGATATAGATATGTGTGCACATGTGTGCACCCACACATGCACGCATGTGCACACGTGTGCACCACACATGCATGCATGTGCAGACACATGCACACTAATAAATCCCCCTCCACACACACACAAATGCACACATGCATAGGCATACAAACAAAAAAAATTGGCATATACACATGAATAAACAAACACAACGAGCCCCATAAACGCATGTAGAAAAAAGTCATACATTGACGCACACACACTCACACACAAAACAACAAAAAAATGCACACACATGCAACAACACACACATGTATTCATGCACACACATGCACACATGCATGCATGCAAACACTCACACAACCCACATACATAGGAACAAACATGTACGAACTGATGCATACACATGCATGGTTGCAAACATAGATAAGCATATACACATGTGCATGCAGACATACAAGCAGACACCCACGCACACATAAACACACCCATAAACACACACATAAAAACACACACTTGTGTGCCAAACACAAACACACACACACATAGGCACCCACTTCTATGTGCACACATACACACACATATAAAGAGACGTGCAAATGCACATGGATACATAAACACACACACACACACATAAACACTCACATGCACCCATATGCACACACAAAACCACACACACACAAATGCACATGAACACAAACATGCCCACACACATGCACAAGCACACATGAACATGAATGTGCACACAGAAGCATGCATACATGCAATACACACACAAGCACACTTACACACGCAATCACACAATGCACACATAAGCATCTACACACATAAACAAACAAACATGCATGCACCCACACACATATATGAACACAATCACATGCATGCACACACACATGCATACACCAGCATAAACACATTCACAAACATACTCACACAAATAAAGCACATGCAATCACACATGCACATGGACAAACATAAAGAAACACATGCACACATAAACACATGTAGACCAACACATACTCACATGCACACACATGCACAAACATGAATGCATGAACACACACAAGAAGCACATATTCATAAACACAAACTCACACACAAGAACACAAAATCATAAACTTATACATACACACACACATTGATAGGCATGCATGAACACATGCATACACATGTGTACATTTTCACACATGCATAGATGCATGCACAACTACACACAAACATGTATACGCATGCATGTTCACACACACATGCACAGACACTCATACATGCTTTTAAAAATGAGTGCACCCACACAAATGTAGATGCATACACACATACATGCAAGCATATGCATACACACACATGTAATCACACCCACAAACACACATACACAAAGACACATGCATACATACTAGACACACAAGCATATACCCATGATGCATACATACACACACAAACAAAAACACAAACATGCACACAAATACATCCATGTATCCATGCGCACACACACGTCTACACTCACACACACACACACATGCTTACACACATGTACGACATGCACAAATATATGCACTAGCACACACACACACAAAAACACATTTGCATATATATGGCCACGCATGCACACATAAACACATGCACACACATACACTTCCACATAAGAATGCACACACACATACTCATATGTACATTCATGCACACACACACACTTGCACATGCACACAAATACATGTAAATATGCACACACATGAATACATGCACATACATGCAAACACACTGACATACATACATGCACACACATTCAAATGCATGTACATGCATACACACACGCAAGTACAAAAATATGCACACTCACACACATGCAAACACATATAAGCACATGAACACACACACAAATTCATGTGCACACACTGTACAAAAATACACACAAACACGCACACACATGTGTATACTTACATGCACACAAACATTTACACACACATGAACTTATAGTCACATACATGTACATAGATGTATTCACATACATGCACACACACACATGCACATATCCAAACATGCATACAAATATGTACACACAAATACACATAGAAGTACATACACACATACAAACACATCCACTCATGCACACATTTGAATGCATGAACACACACGTGCATGCATTCTTACAGACATAAACATAACCACACCAGCAAACAAACCACCACACACACATGCAAGCATGCATGCAAACACACAAACCCATATGCAGACACATACACACATATACACAAATACACATGCAAGCACAAAAGCACATGCACATACACAAACACCCTCACACACATCTGCACACACATGTATATGCAGCCACACATACATGCCCAAACATGCACCTATACACAACGGTGCATGCATATACACACAAACGTAAACACATGAACACACAATTTTCACACATGCACACATGCAAATAGACTCTAGCATATAGGCACATAGATGTAAGCAAACATGTAGGCCATGTATACACACAAGCACATGTATATAAACACACACACTCGCACACACACACACATACACACATTGAAATCAATGCATGCGCAGAAGCACTTATGCCTGAAGCTACGCACACACACATAGACAAGCACACAAACACACACACTTGCATGCTCACACACCCAAATAATCCCACAAACAACGCTCTCGTGCACACAAACACACACATATATACACATATGCACATATGCACACAAACATGCACACACATATGCATGCATGCACACAGATAAAAATAAAGCATGCACACACTTGGGCACACACACACACCCATGCATGTAAACACACACACACACCCACACACACTCAAACTCACACATGCAAGCACAAGAATGCACATGCACACACATGAACACACCCATGTACATGCAAATACATGCATAGATATCCACACATAGATACACAAGAAGACTCACATACACACAAACACACACATATAGTTGCATAGCCACACACACACACATGTATGTATATGCACATACATACACACACATGCATGCACTCATGCACACACAAGTCTTAACTCATGCACACACAAGGGTGCACACATATGCACATATACACACACAAACCCTCAAACATTGACATGTGCATGCATATAAATGAATGCACTGCAAACTTGCAAACACACACAAATGGACACACTCACACACACATACCTAAACATACTGATGCACACACAAACATACATACCTGTGCATACACTCACCTATGCACACACATGCTCCCATGTAGAAACACACAACCATGCACACATAGCCACACACAAACACACACACATGCATGCATCTGGACGTGCACACATGCACACACACCTACACTACTGCTCACGAATAGATGTGCATGCATACAGCATCACAAATGCTCAAGCATGCACATAAACATGCACGCATGCATATATCCACACACCACACACATGCACATGCATAATCACACATACACATGCAGTTATGTGCATGCACTCATCCACACACCACACTTGCATGCCCACACATGCACACACATACACATAGGTTCACAGACATGTACACACTTGTATATAGATATGTACATATATGCATATGCACATATACATGCATGCACTTGCATAATTACATGCACACTTATGGACACTAATACACAAACACACATGTGTGCACACACGCATATACTCATATAAGCATGCTCACACGTGCACATAAACCCACACATACACTTGCATAGACACAGACACACATGTACACGTATGCACACAAACACACACATGCACACACAAGCATCCACCTCAACATGTGTACGTGCCTGCATGCGTAGACAAACAAACATGTGCACTTGCACATTCACATGCACATATATAGGTCTCGCATATAGACACATACATAGATGTGTACACACACACTTGCATGCATACAAAGAAACATGCATGCACCCAAACACATACACAAACATGCATGTTATCACACATATGCATGCCCTTACACAAACACGTGTACATACATGTGAACATTCATGCACACGGATGCACACACACACCCAAACAAACACATGCACACATGCATACCTATACACATGAACCCACACACACCCATGCATACACAAACACATGCATACATAGACACACACATGTGCACATAAATGCATATATACAAACACTAACATAGAAACACGTGTAGAAATAGAAACATGCAAAATCACAAAAGCATATGCACACACGCATACCTATGTCCATATATATGCCCATGTTGACACACACATATACACATAGAGACATGCACACATATACACACAATCACAAAAATGCATGCACACACACATGGATCCTCACATGCACATGCTAACACACACAACCTCACATACACACACACACATACACTGGAAGCACACACATGCACACACACATACCCACACACACTCATGCACACACATTCATGCACACACCCACACATGCACACATTCACATAGGCACACACTCATGCTCATGCATGCACACACAAGAAAGAACACACACACACACAACCATAAAAGCTCATAGACACGTGCACACTTGTACACATCCACAAATGCAGACACACACACACATGTACAAATGTACACATGCATGTATAAACCCATGCATACATGTATACTCGCATGAACTTACAAATACACATGCACACACATTCACACATTAATACATGTGGTTGGGCATGCATGTATGTAAGTATGTGTCTTTGCATGGGCATGTGTATGTTTGTATGCATGCATGTGTTTGGGTGGGTGGGTGTGTGCATGTGTGCACACATGTTTGTGTGTGTATCTGTGTGCCTATGTGCATGTGCGAGTGGCTATGTCCGACTGTGATTGTATATGCATGTGTGTGTTCATATGCATGTGTGTGTGCATGTATGCGAGCATGCATTTGTGAGAGTGTTTGTTTGCATGTGTGCTTTTGTGTGTGTGTGTGTTTGTGTGTATATAGGTGTGATTGTCTTTGTATGTGTCTTTGAATTTGCATGCATCCATGCCTGTGCATACATGAATGTGTGTGTGCACATTCTGTGTAGGTGTGTGTGATTGCATGTGTATGCATTCAAGTGTGTCTGCATCTATGGGTGTGTGTCTAGGTGTCTGTGTGTTGGTATACATGTGTGTGTGATGTGTGCACACTTGTGTTCTTGTGGGTGTCTTGGAGCATGTGTGTGTTTATGGTGTGTTGGTGTCCCAACATGTATGTGTGTATAGATGTGCATATGTCTACATGGGTGTGTGTGAGAATGCATATGTGTATACATGTGTTTCTACACAAGTCTGTATGTGTGGGTGAATGTGGGCACATGTGTACGTGTATGCATGAGTGAGAATGTGTGTGTTCATACAAATATTTGTGTTTGAGAAATTATTTATGTGTGTGTATGCACATGCATGTATGCATATGCATGTGTGCATGTGCGTGCATTTGTGTGTGTGCATGTGCATGAGTGTGTGTGTGTGTGTATGTGTGTGTGTGTTTGTGATTTTGTATGTTTTTTTGCATGTATATGTGCGTTCATGCATGTGTTTTCATGTATGTGTGTGCCTTTGTGTGCATGCTTGTATGTGTGTATGTGTGTATGCACGTGTGTGAGCATGTGTGCATTCACATGCATGTGTATATGTGCCTGTATAATGGTGAGTGTCCTAGTGTGCATTCTTATGTTTCTATGTGTGCATGTGTGTTTACATGTGTTTGTGTGTGTGTGAATGTGTATACGTGAGCATGTGTTTGTGCAGGTTTGTAAGTGCTAGCATGTGTGTGTATGTCTTTGTGTGTTTGTATGCATGCTTATGAAGCGGAAAAAGATGTCTTGTGTCTTTGTATGTAAGTTTGCATGTGTTTGTGTGCATGTGTATGTGGGTTTGTGTGTGCATTCATTCATGTGTAAATGTGTGTATATTTGTATGTGTGTATGTATGTATGTGTGTATGCATGTTTATGTGTGTGGTGTGTTTGTGCATCTGTGTATGCACACATTTGTCCATATGTGCATGGCTGTGTGTGCGTGTGTATGTGTGTACACATGTATATGCCTGGACATATGTCTATGTCTATTTGTTCATATGTGTATGTGTGTGTTTGGGTGTGTGCATAGGTATAGTTTGTGTGGGTATGTGTGCATGCATGGGTATGAGCATGGGTGTGTGTATTCGTGTTTGCATTTGTTCATGTGTGTGTTCATGTTTGAGCATGTTATTTTTATGCATGTTTGTGTGTTTGCATACGAGTGTGCATGCTTGTGTGTGAGGGAGTTTGCATGGGATTGCGTACATGTGCATGCATGTGTGTGTGTGCATGTGTGAATGTGACTTTGTATATATGTGTGTGCATGTATATTTGTTTTATATGCATGTGTGTTTGTTTACATGTGTGTGATTGCATGGTGTGTGTGCACATGTGTTTGTGTGCATTTGGGTGCTTATGTATATCTATGTGTGTGTTTATGGATGCATCTTTATGTTTGTGCCTATGTGTGTGTGTTTGTACATGCACATGTGTGTGTATACATGTATATGCATTTGTGCATGATTGTTTAGGTGTTTATCCTTATTTGTGAGTGTCGACGTATGTGTGCATGTGTGTGTGCATGCGTGTGTGCATGTGATTGTTTATATGTGTGTGTTCATGTGCATGATTGAGTGCATGTGTGAGGGCCTATACTAGTGCATCAGTTGTTTATGCATCTGCATAGATTTATGTGTGCATGTGTCTTTTCACGTGCTTATGTGTTGAGGTGTGTGTGTGTGTGTGTGTGCAAGCACATATGTCTATGTCTTCATGCATGTGTGTGTGAATATTTGTGTGTGAGAATGTTTGCATGCATGCATTCTTGTATGAAAGTGTTTGTATATGTGTGTGTGCCTACATGCATGCACATGTGCATGTGTATATATCTATATGTGTGCATGCATGTGTATATGTGATTGTTTAATTATGTGCATGCATATGTGTGCATGTGGCTATGCATGTGTATGCTCTTGTGCATTTGTGCGCCTATGTGTGTGCATATCTGTGTTCTTGCATGCCTATGCATTTATGTGCACGTACATTTGTGCTTAGATGCATTTGCTTATGTAGTTGTTTGTGTGCATGTGCATGTGTGTGTAAGTTGTGTACATGTGCTTGTAAACTAGTGTGCATGTGTGAATGTGTACATGTGTTTGTGCATGCACGTTTGCATCTATGTGTGTGTGTATGTTGGTGTTTTCATGCATTCATGTATGTGCATTTATGTCTATGTGAGTGTGTGTGTGTTTGTGTAGTTTCATGTGCATGGATATTTGTGTTCATGCTTGTACTTGTGCTTAAGTGTGTATTTTTTATGTGTATGTGTGTGTGGGTTTTTATGTGTATGCATGTTTGTGTGTGTATGGGTGTGTGTGTTTTTATGTGTGTTTGTGCATGCATGTATATGCATGTGCATGCTTGTTCTTATGTTTGTGTGTGTACACATGTATGTGTGTGGGCATGTCTGAATGCATGTGTGTGTGTGGTATTTGTATATATGTGCACGTGTATGTGCTAATGTCTGTGTATTTGGGTATGTGTTTGCTTGAATGCTTATGTGCATGCATGTGCATGTGTATGTGTGTATGATTTTGTGTGCATTTATGTATGTGCTTTTATGTGTGTCTATGTTTTGGTATGTGTGCTTGCATGTGTTTGTTTATGTGTGCATATGCTAGCATGTGTGAGTGTATGTTTGTGCATTTGTGTGTGCGTGTGAGCATGCGCATGTATGTGCACACATGTACATTCATGCATGTGCATGTTTATGGGTGTGTTAGTACTTGTGCTTTCTTGTGCATGTGTGTGCATGTATGTGTGTGTATGTGTGCATACATATGTGTAGAGTACATATGTGTACCTGAATGTGTTCGTGAGTGTGTGTTTTTGTGTGCATGCATGCATGAGTTTGTGTGTGCATGCACGTGTGCATGTGCATGTAATTGAGCATGTGTGTCTGTGTGTTCAAGTATATGTTTGCATGCATGTGTATGTGTGCATAGGTGTGCATGTGTGTGCATACTTTTTTTGTGTGGGTATATACCTATAGTTGTGTGTGTTACTCTGTGTATGTGTGTGTGTGCTTGTGTATGCATGTGCTTGTATGAACGTGTCCTTATGTGTGTGTGTGCACGTGCATGCATTCATGTGTATGTTTGCAAGTGTAACCATGTGTGTCATGAACATGTATGCATATCTCTATGTGTGTGCATGTTTGTGTGTGACTATGTATGTGTGCACGTGGGTGCATACGTACATGTGTGCATGCATGAGTGTACTTATCAGTGTGTGATTATGTGTGTCTGTGTATGCCTATGTGTGGCAGCATGTTGACCTGTGTGTGTGTGCATTTGTGTGTCTCTATGTTCGTTCAAGTTTTTATGAGTGCATGTGTAAGTTTTTACAAGTGCATATGCATGCATGTACATGTGTTTGTGTGCATGTGTGTGTGCATCTGTGTGGGTGTGTGCATGTTTGTGTGTACAACCATGTGTGTGTACATCTATGGGTGTGCACGTGTCTACTCATGTATGTATTTGCATGTGAGCATAGGTGTTTGTATGCTTGTGCATTTGTGTTTTTCTACATGCATGTGTGTGTATACATCATGTGTGTATGCATCATTGTGAGCATGTGTTTGTGCATGTGTGTCCATATGCATGTGTGTGCATGTGCATGAATGTGTATGTTTGTCATCATTAGAGTGCACGTGTGTGTATGTGATTGTGTGCATCACTTGGTGCATGTGTCTACTTGTTCATGTGTGGGTTTGTGTTCATCTATATTTGTGTTTGTGTGTGTGTGTACATGTGTGTTAATGTATGTATATCTGCCATGTGCGTGCATGTGTTTGTGTGTATGTTCTTGTGCATGTTTGCACTTGTGTGTATGTATGTGTAGTTATGCATGTGTGCATTCTCTCATATGTGTTTGTGAGTATGTGTTTGTTTGCACCTGTATGTGCATGTGTATGCTTCTTTGTGTATGTGCAAGTGTTTCTCTGCATGCTGTGTGTGTGCTTGTATGTGCATTTGTGTGCCTATATGTTCATGTATGGTTGTGTCCGTCTGGATTTCTGTGTATGTGTGTGTCCTTGTATGTGTGCATCCTTTAGTGTGTGGAGTGTGTGCATGTTTATGTCCATGTGTGTATATATTTGTATGCATGCATGCATGTCTATATATTTTTGTGTTTGTGTAATCATGTGAGTGTCTGTGCATTTGTGCATTTGTGTGTGCACATATGTGGGAACATGTTTATTTGTGGATGTGCTTCTGTGTGTGTGTGTGTGTGTGTCTGTGTGTGCATGTGTTTTTGTGTGCATATGCTTTTGTATACATGTGTTGCGTGTACATGCCTATGTGTGGTTGTGCGAGTGTGTCTGCCTGTGCATGTGCATATACATGTTTGTGGATGCATGTGCATACAAATGTGAGGGCATGTGCGTGCATGTTAGTGTGAGTGCATGTGAGTATGAGTGAATGTGTGTGTGTATGTGCCCATATGCATCGATAAACATGTGCATGTGTGTGTGAGTGTGTGCATTCGTGGTGCATGTGTGTGTGTGCATGTGTGTTTGCATGAGTGTGTGCCTTTAGGCATGTGTACATTTTCTTGTGTGTGTGTGTGTGTCTGTGTGTTTTTGTGCATGTGTGTACACATCTCTATATGTACGTGTGCAAGTGCATGTGCCTCTGTGTGTGCAACATGTGTGTGTATGAGCATGTGTGTGTGCGAGCGTGTGTCTGTGTGTATGTACATGGTCTTGTTCATGCATATTTGGGTGGGTGTTTGTATGCGTGCCTACATACATGTGTGTTTGCATGGATGAGTGTGTGCAAGTGTTAGTATGCCTATGTGCTTATATGCTTTTATGCATGCATATGTTTGTATGTGTGCATGTGCGTATGTGTGTGCATGTGGATGTGTGTATTTATGTGTGCATGTGTGTGTGAGGTTTGTGCGTGTGTTTTCGTGCATAAGTGTGTTTGGTTGTGAGTGCATGTGTTTTTGTTTGTTGGTGCATGCATTTGTGTTTGCATGTGTGCATGTGTATATATGTGTGAATATTTGTATGTATGTGGTTATGTGTTTATACATGCATGTGAGTGTGTGTTCATGGATGCGAGTATTTATGAGTGTGTGTGCATGAGTGTACATGTTTTTGTGCATGTGAACATGTGTTCGTGTGTTTGTGTGCATGCATGTAAGCTTGTTGTGTATGCATGTGTATGCATCACTATGTGTGTGTATGTGTGTTTGCAAGTGTGTTTTTGTGTGTATATGTATCTGGGCATGTGTGCATGCCTATCTAGGAGTATGTATATTTGTTTGTGTGTAAGTGTGTTTGTGTGTTTGTGCTTGTTTGTGTGTGAGTGCATGTGAGTGTGCATGTGTATGTGTCTCTTGATGAATGTCTATATGCATGTTTGTTTCTATGTTAGTGTGCTTGTGTGGGAGTCTATGTGTGATTATGCATCTATGTGTGTGTGTGTGAGTATGTATGCGAATATGTGTACATATGTGTTTGTGCTTACATGGGTGTGTGTTCATAAATGTTTGTGCAAGTGCACATGTGTGCATGTGTGAGGGCATGGACATATGTGTGAGTGAGTGTGTTTTTGTTTATGTATGTGTGTGTGTGTGTATGTATTTGTGCATGTGCTTGTACACGTGTGTGCGTGTAGGTTTGCATGTGTGTGTGTACCTATGCATGTACATGTGTGTACATATGTGTGTTTGTATATGCATGTGTATGTGTGTGAAAATGTTCATCTGTTTATGCATGTGTTTGTGTTTTTTACGTGCATGCTTGTAGGGATGCATGTGTATATGTTTGTATGTGCATGTGTGTGTGCATGTGCATATAGGTTTTCTCATGTATGTGCATGTGTACGTGTTTATGCATGTGTGTGTATGTACATGTTTATGTGGGTGTGTGCATGCATGCTTGCATGAGTTTGTTTTGATGCATGTGTGTGTTTGTGTGTGCCCATGTGCATGTGTGTGCATGTTTGTATTTGCATTCCATGTGTGTGTGTCTAATTATGTGTCTATGCTTTTTTGCATGTATGTATGTAGGAGTCTATTTGAGTGTGTGTTCATGTGCATATGTTTGCATGTGCATATGTTTGTGTGTGTTTGCATGTCCTTATGCCTGTCTATGTGCATGTTTTTGTTTGTGTTTGTGTATATGTGTGTGCATGTGCATGTGTTTGAGTGAATTTCTAGGTGTATGTGTGTGTGTGTGTATTTGTGGGTGTATGTGTATTTCTATGTGTTTATGTGCTTGTGTGTGTTTGTGGGTGCATGCATGTGTGCTTAAATACATGCGTAAATACATGCATGTGTGTTTGTGTGAGGGTGTATGTTTGTATGTGTGCCTGTATGTGTGTGTTTATGCATGTGACCATGTGTTTAAACCCACACCTTGGTCTGTGTGCATGTGTGTGCATTATGTGTAAATCTCTGCATGTGTGTATATTCTTGTATGTCTACATATGGGAATGTGCTATAAGTTCAAATAAGTAGAATCTTTGCATGAATTTGCATGATGTTACTACAACACCCTCTCTTGCCTTTCTTAGCTATTATTCCATATAGTTCTTCTCATATCTTATCTCTCTCCTCTTTTCCTTCTTATCTTCACTAGCTTCTCCATCTCTCTTTTAATCTTCTTTTTATTTTATCTCCTTTCTTTCTATATCCTCTCTCTCTCCATTATCTTCTTTTATCTTTTTCATTATTATTTACTCCAATCTCCCTAACTTTTTTTCTATCTTTCTCTCTTTTTGTTTATCTTTAATATTGTTGGTATCCCATTAAATGTTTGACTTTTATCATTATTTATCTCTTTCACTCTTTCTCCTTTATTATAAAAATCTCTCTCTCCCTCGAACTATTATTTCTATCTCCTCCATGCTACATTATCTTGTTTCTCTCTCCCTTTTTTCCTCTCTTGCTCCTATATCTTTTTAATCATGTGTCTATCTCACTCGTTACCTTTTCTTTCTCATTTCTTTGTTACTTCTCACTCTCCACTAATTTGCTTAATCAAACAATCCCTCCTTCTGATTTATTGACCATATTCTTTCTCTCTTCACCTTTTTTCTCTAGCTTTACCATCTATCTTTTTTCTATCTTTTACTTTATATTTATTCATTCTCTCTTCTTATCACTTTATCTAACTCACTCATGTTTTTTCTCTCTACATCTCGATTAACATATTTCTCTTCCTATCACATTCTTTTATCAATCTTTTTCTCTTTTATTTTTGGCTCTTATTTCTTTCTCTTTTTCTACTTTCTTTCTATGTTCTCTCTTTCTTTTCTCTTTGTCTATCTAGTTTAGTTTGTATGCATATTTTAATCACTTTTTTATCTCTTGTACCTTAAATTTGTGCTTCAATCTATTTGTCTTTATTTACCTATTTTCCTTCTTTTTTAGTTTAATTCCATATTTTTGTTTCTCTTTTTCACTCTCATATTGTTCACATTCTTATCTATTTATTAACTCTACCACTTTGTCTTTTTTTATTCATTTTATTGCTCTACCTCTGTGACACTCATATTATATTTCCAATCTTTTCCTAATCCATCTTTACTTACATTTTATTTCTATTCTCTCTTCATCTCTATATGTCTCTTTATCTTTTATATCTTGAAATCGCTTATTTTCTCCACATCTTTCTCTTTCCAACTCTCCCTTTCTCTTTATATCTTCTAGCTATCTTCTATTCTACCTCTCTTATTCTCTTTCTTTTCTATTTTTTGTTAACTGTTCCTTCTATTTCTCTCATCGTGTCTTGTTTATCTCACATATCTTTAAGTCACAATATTCTTTCTCTTCTCTAATTTTCTCTCCCTTCCACTCTTTCTTCTCCTTTTGTCTCCCTCTCATAATCATCTATCACACTTCTTTTATCAATCTACATCTCCACTTCTTTCTCTCCCTTCGTTCTTCTTTTGTTCTCCCAATCTCTTACACTCTTTATTTCTCTTTATCTTTGTATTTTTTTGTTTTTACTAATTATCTCTTTCACTCTTTATATCTCATTCTATCTTTTTATCAATCTTTTCTCTTTGACTCCTCTCTCTTCTCTATATCAATATAATGTTCTTATTATTTTTTATCTTCTTATTTTTCTAATTTCATCTCTTAAAGTGTTTTTTATCTTCTTCTAATTCTTTCTTTTTTATCTTTTTCCTTCTAATTCTTTCTCAAATTCTTCTTTTTTTCTTCTTTGTGTAGTCCTTACAATTGATCCATATTCAAGGTTTATTACTATTAATCATAATATTATTTAAGAAATAATATTACTTTTTTTAGAATATTCTTTCTTTTGTTGTAGTAATTATTGTTAGTTCATAAGACACACACATGCAGACGCACGAATACACAAGGGCACACATCGCATGCCCTTGCACAAATACATGCACGTACACTCAAACATTCACACACACATCTACACACACAGTCACATCGGCATATGCACACACATGCACACATACAAATATTCACTCACACAAACATACACACATGCATAGATACACACATGACAAACACAACAAGTAGACATTCTCATACAATTATCCTCACACACACACATACACATATGCTAAAAAACATCATACACAAGCACACATGAAGACACAAATGCACACAGATGTACACACAAGTGCATGTGTGTACACGTGCCCAAGCACACATATACACACACACACACACACAAAGGAACTACCACACACACACCAATACACATGAACACACACACATGTTCATGCACCTTCAGACATACCCATTTGAATGCATGTACATGCAAACACATATGCATGCACACACACATGCAAGGATGCACACTTGCACACCAAAACATACCACCCCGCACAAACATGCACACATGCACATAGACAGACACACAAACACGCACACACACTTACACATATACACACATGCACACACACACACACACGCATGCCCATGGTCATGTACACGCACCCACAAACATAAAAAACTATATGCAAGTATACACATGTATCCATAAATAAAAAAAATATACATAGGCACACTCACACACGGGAACACACAAGAACATGCATAAGCACATACAAGTACACACACACATGCACATGCGCACATGTACATAATCACGAGCACACACACAAACACACACCCACACACATAGACACACATGCACACACGGACACACCTGCATTCACAACACACGCATGCATATACATTCATGCTCATATGTAAGCACACATGCCATAATCACGCACACATGTTCACACACATATACACACACAAATACACAAACATGCATGCACATAAACATGCATGTGCAAGCATGAACACATAAACAATACACATGCACACATAAGTCCATACCCAAGCACATAAATACACATGCACATGCACACTCACAAACATGCATATGCACACACGCACATGGACATACACACATAAGTGTAAACCCAACCACACAAATACACATGCACATACACACTCACACGCATCCATATACACACATGCACACAATCATACTCATATGCACAAGCATACAAGCATGCACATACATAGGTACACACACACATGCACACTCACTCACAAGCAAATACCTAGCCACACAAACATGAATGCACGTGCATGTGCACATGCGCATGCGCACTCACAAAGTCACACATGCATAAGCACACCCACACACTCACATGCACATGCACAGGCACAGGCACACACACAAATATAAGCAAACACACATAAGCACACATACATACACATGGACACACATGCATATGCATGCACACACCCACACATAGGCACACATGCACATTCATGCACACACACTTGCACACATACATACACACACATACAAAAAACATACACACATGCATGCATACACACACACATGTAAAAACAAAGATGAGCTCACACACACATACAAATGCACATACACATGTACACACACTATTACACATACATCAACACACACATATGCCTATATTTACACATAATCACACATGCATACTTACACCCACACACATGGCTTATGCACACACCCACCTACACAAACACACAGGCACAGAGACACTCATGCTCGCTCACAAGCATAACATGCAAAGATGCACACACCCACTCACATAGACACAAGAACAAATATTGACACATGTTGAAACACACGTATACATCCACACACATGCCCACACATGTAGGCACGCATACATACATACTCATGCATATATATATATATATATATATATATATTTATGTGTCTGTGTGCATGTAAGCACACACACACACATGCATGCACACCCACACATGCATATAGACATGTGCACATAAACACACACACTCATGCAATTACATGAACATATAAAGACACAAACACTCATATGCTTGCATACACATATGTACACAAATGTTCATATGAAAGCACACACATGCTCATACACATGCACATGCACATGCACACAGACACACAAAGACAAATATACATATACATGCACACACATGCACTCGTATTGGCACATAATCACACAAACAAATACACAAACTCAGACAAACATGCACACACGTATACACCCACACATCATAGTCGTATAAATACACATATGCCTATGCATAGGCATCAACAAGCATCTATGCATAGTTGAACACCAACACACTCACATGCACACACACACACACATACACACGTGTACACATATGATGATACACACATAGATGCACACACATGCACAAACACACATGTACACATACATGCACACATATACACACACAAATGCACACACATTCATATATGTAAGCATCCATGCATAGACACGCACACTAATACAAACACATATGCACATGCATGCACACATATGCACACTCACATGTATAGGAACACACACAAGCTAACAAACATGAACACTTACATACATACACACATGTACACATGCATGCATACATATATCTATACACTTGTACACAAACATGCATACACACACACACCCACCACACTTATAAACATGCACACACGCAACATGACTATGCATAGTCACACATAGATTCCTACGCACAGGCACTCATATGTGCACACAATCAACCACACATGCACACACTAACACATGCACACACATGCATAGATGAATACTCACACACAAGCATACATGCACACACATCCATTCATGCATGCACCCATGCACACACATGCACATGTAGACAAACATCTATGCACGTGCATATGCATGCATGCGTATTCCTGCACCCTCTTATGCATAAGCACACACACATACACATAGGCACATAAACATCCACACACACTTGCACATACACACATAATCATGCACATGCACACACACACATATGTGCATACATGCACACTTACACACACATGCATGCACAGAAGTATGCTCACATGCAAATGCGTACACACACACCCACACAAACACATGCACTAACAAAGACACACCTATGCACACACAAACACATGTACACAACATATATATAGACATATGCATGCACATACACACGTGCATGTGCTTGCACTCATGCAAAACAACATACACACATACAAATGTATCCACACACACATGCAAACACAAAGATGCATGCACATATACACACACACATGCACATAAACATGCACACAAACAGGTATACTCTCAAACACAAGCACACATTCACATGTGGATGTGCACACACACATGTGGATAAATATACTCTTATGCATACTCATGCATGTGCACTCACACATATGCACACCTACAAACACACACACACAAAGGTAGACATATGCACACACACACAGACATAGAATCACATAAAGACTTACACATACATGCACGCACACCAACACATATAAGCATGCACACAAATATGCACATGTACACACACATGACATATAAATTCGTGCATGCAAGCACACATATGTAGATACACAAACACACACACACCCACACATATGTATGCTAACAAAATGCATGAGCATAGGCACCCCACAACCACACATGCACAAATATGTAGATATACATACACACATGCTCACTCACACACACACATGCACATGCACACATGCAAAATACAAATTCACTCACACACACAAATGCACATGCACACAAAGAGATGTACACATATGTAAATGCACAAGCACACACACAAATGCACATACATAGGCACACACACACGTACAAGTGAAAACACTCACACATGCATGACTACACATACACACATACACACAAGTGTGCATGCACACATATATGCACATGTGTGCATGCACACATAAATGCACATGTGTGCATGCACACACATACACACACGTGTGCATGCACACACATGCATAAAAGCATACACACACACATATATGAAAATACACACAGGCATATGGATGCACAAAAACATGCACACACATGTGAAGAAGCACATGTAAAAGCACACACAAATGCTCACTTACATGCACACACAAACACACACCTACACTTATTGTTAGACACATGCATGCACACATGTAAAGACATAGCTTATAAACATACACATGCATGCATGCACATGCACACATACATACATGCATATGCACACATGCCAATAGGAACATATACAGATATGTGTGCATGTACACCCTCACATCCATACACACATGCATGCACATAGATGCACACATGTTCATCAACAAACACCCCTCCACACACACACATACATGCTCAAATACACATGCATGCACACTCCCATATGCATGTAGACACACATCGACATGCACACATAGACACATGCATGTAAACACATGTACTTGTAAAAATACATGTACACTAACACAAACACACGCATATGCACCTGCACACACATCGTTGCACATAGACATAGGAACCCAGATGCACAAGCACACAGACACACACATGTAAAAACATAAGGCAAACACACTTATACATGCATGCATACATATAGGCGCATGCCATACACAAACCCACACACATGAACATGTGCATGCACAATACATACAAGCATGCTTGCATGCACATATGCATGCCTTCACATGCACACACACACATACACATATAAACCAACACACATGCACATACACATGTATGCAAACTAACACACATGCATGCACACACATGTACACACATAAGAACCCACACACACACATGCACATGAACACATGCAAATAAGCATACATCAATGCAATGACATGCATACTCACACACACCCATATACACAAACCCACCTACACACAAATGTATAAACACATGCATACATGCACATCCATAGAAACATGTAAGTACACATACACTTGCATGCACACACACACACATGCACATGTACAAACAAACACGCACACACCTGTACACTCACACAAGTACACTCATGCACACACACACATGGATAGACACATGTGCACTCACACACATGCATACACACATACACACACACCCACACACATGCACACACCCTAATGCTCTGACACACACAAACACACAAACAAATACACATGTGTGCTTGCACTCACACATGCACAAATATGCATATACAAGCATTTAAACATGTACTCAAATGCAAACACATGCATACAGGCACATACACACAACCTCATACACATCGACACATACACACAAACAGACATATGCTTAACTTTACATGCTCACATGCACACACACACAGATGCACGCATGCACATGCATGCACACACACATACTCATACATGTGCTCCTACACACTCACATACATAGGCACACTTACACATGCACATGCATAAACACACACACAAACAGACATGCACATGTACACATGCATACACAAGTTAACACATGCACAAAAAAACATAAACACTCACACACATACATGCTTGCACATGAAAATGTAGACATGAGCATACAAACATGAACCCACTGATGCAAACATATATACACACACATGCACGAATGCACACACACAAACACAAGCACATGAACACACATGCACATATACACTTATGCATATGCACACACACATGCACATTCACACCTACACATAAGCACATGCATGTTCACATGCACGCAAATGTCTGCACAAATAGTTATGCACACACATACATTAACACATATAAGCACACACACATTGACATCAGACACACAAATGCGATCATGCACATACACACAGACACATGCACATGTACATGCACACACACACACATGGACACATGTGCATAACCATGCACAAATGCATAACCACACACACATGCCTGCAAGCATGAAAATACACAAACACACTTGCACACACACACTCACACACCCACACACACATGCACGAAAGCATGCAAATGCACACACAAGTGCACACATGCACACACAATTGCACACATAAGCACACACATGTATACACATGCACATACAAACACATATGCATGCAGACAAATAAGCATACACACATGTCCAAAGGCATAAACACACAAACATACATGTGCACATGCAAAAATACACACACAAACAATTGCACACACACACATGAACACACATGCACACATGCACTCACTCAGGCATAAATGCACATGCGCACACTCATAGTACCAGCATATGCTCAAATGCACAAGCACACACACACATATGCATGAACATGTATAAGCATACACACACACACTTGCATGTGCATGCTCAACAACATGCACACACAAACTCACATGCATAAGAACACACACATAGGACACATAGATGCACAAATGCATACACATATAGACAATCTCACACACACACACCCACATATATGCACACAAACCTACATGAACACACACACACACATGCATATGCTTGTACACATGCACAAACCCTAAGATGCATGCACACGTGCATACACACACACATGCAAATGCATACACTCTCATAGAAATGCACACATACTAAAAGCAAAATGCATACACACACATACACAAACACACACACACTCACATACATATGCACACACCTATAGACAAACACCCACACTCATGCATGTAGACTTGCACACACATGCCCACACACAAGCATGCACATATACACACATACACATACACATGCACATGCACATGCATGCACATATGCATACAACCATGCACACACATGCACACACCCACACAAGAATTGACACAAAAATGCACACATAGACATGCAGGCATACACTTAGATGCCGACACAAACAAACGTAATACACATACATGCACACACAAACACACACATACAGATGCACAAACACACATTCACATACATGATTATAAATTTGCACACACATATGCCCATGCACACAAGAAAAAATATGCACACACACACATATACAAACTCACTTTGACAAAAGTGCACACATGCACGCACGTACACACACACATGCTTGGACTCAAAGACACATGTACACACACACATGCACACATACAAACACACACAGAAGCTTACACACAAACACATGGACATGAACACACAGATGCATACACTCACTCTCACACACATGCACATGCACACACATGCACACACATACACACACTTGCATACATATGCACGTGTACACACACATGCACACACTTGCATATATAGATACACACACAAAAATACACACACCCACACACACTAACACATACACACACATATGCACACACACATGCACACATATGGACACACACATGCACACACACATTCACACATGTGCCTATGTATAGACACACATACATAAGCACACACACACACACACACTTAGTCACATGCATAAAAACATTTGCACACTTACATGCTAAAAGACATGCAAATGCCAATAAGCACACACACACACATACACACACTTGCACATGAACATGCACACATATATAGACATGCATAGACACATGCACAAACACACAGACAAGCATGCGCTAGCACACATACATGCACACACACACACACACTGACATGTACACTTGCACACACAAGCACCCACACATGCAAACGCAAGCATATGCACACACACGCATGTACACATACACATGCATATGCTTACAAACATACACCTAAGTAGGACACTCATGCATGCTCTCACACACGATAGACATAGGTGTGGTTACACACATACACATGAGTAAGCACACACACTCACATGCATACACAGAAGCACAAACGCAAATCCACACACACATGTACTGATACACACAATCTCACACAAATGCAAATATTTGTACAAGCATACACATCCACTCGCACACTCATACACTAACATGCACACACATGTCCCTATGCACATAGACATACACATATGCACAAATGCATACACACACACACATAAATAAACAAATGCTCCCATAAGCATTAATGCACACATAGACACATATTCACATGCTGACACATGCATGCACACTTATGAAAATGAATATATATGCAATACAACATGCTCAAATACTTGCACAAATGCACACAGATACACATATGCACACATGTACACACACACAATCATGCCCATGCACAAAAACACACATGCACATGCACACATAGCCACACAAACACACAATGCACACTCACACACCCACACATACACACATGCACACACACAAACACCCATGTATACATAAACACATGCATACTCACACACATGCACATACAAATGCACAAAAATACATACATGCACACATACCCACACACAAACACATTCAAACATGTATTTACTCAAACACAAACATAGACACACGTAGACCCACAAAGACACAAATCCACATGCCCACACACACAAACATTCACTCATACAGATGCACAAACAAACATACACATACATGCACACTTAAGCCCAAAGATATAAACATACTGACAAATGCACATACACTCACGCACACTCCCATGTGCGTATACACCTACACACATGCACAAACACATACACATGTACACACACACCCATGCACACTCATGCCTATGTACATGCACATATATATGCACACACACAAATATACACACATTCATACACAACACACAAATGTACATGCACACACAAACACGTGCATGCACATAGACACACGTGCATGCACGCACACACACGTGTAGCTAAGCACTCACATGCACAAAAACACTTGCACGTAGACATACACACACAAACACATGTGCACATATACATGTACATGAACACACACACCCGTATATACATAGAAACACACATAAGCACATGTCCAAACACATACACACATAGACACATAAACATGCACACACACACATGCATGCACACGTGCACACACGGATGCATGTACACACACACACACATGTGCCCATCCTTATCTGCATGCATGAATACACACACATAAGCATACACTCACAGAAACACATGCAAACATAATATGTGCACTTGTACACACACACACATACATGCAAGCACACAAACACACACATGCACACACACAACTACACTCACAAACATACATGCACACACACAAAAGCAAACATGCACACATGCATACATGCATGCACACACACACACACATGGACACACAGACACGTGCATCAACAAGCACTTGTTCACACAGAAAAACATACACATGCAAGCATGCAAACACACAAAAACATGCACACACACACACACACACAAGTGCACACACACATGCATGCACACAAGCTTCGCATTGATGCACAAACAAAAATGCAAATGCACATGCACGCACACACTCACATACGCACATGTGCATGTACCTCGTCACACATGCATGCTAATATGCACATGCACGCTCACGCACAAGAGCGTACCTTCACATGCATATGTTCACAAACACAGACACACACGTACACACACTTGTACCCAAGGACACACACACAGGTAGATACTCATGCACAAACTATCAAACACATGCATAAGCACATGTACATACACACTCATATGCACATGCATGCACACCCACACATTCCTAATGCACACACACATACAAATAAGCACAAACATGTAGATATGCATATAGACAAACACATGCATGCATACACTTACTCATGCATGAACACATCCACAAATGCATGTATTCACACACACTAAAAATGCATAAACACACACATGAATGCACAAATACACATACACACATGCATGCACAAACACACTCACATCCACACACTAAGATGCATGCTTACATAGATACAGACACACACAACACATGCACATGTGCTCACACACACACACACATGTGTAGAGACACATACATAGGTGCAGACACATGCACATAGACTCACACACTCACTACACTTCAGCATGTTTGCACACGCACACACAAACATATGCACACACAGATACATGTACATACACACACACATAGACCCACATAACTACACAAGCATGCACACACACACACACACTCACATGCACACAAACTCACACATACACACATGTATAGACACACATATAAATAGATCACATAGACACACACATATAAATAGATCAAATGGACACACACAAGAACAAACACATGGAACACACATCCACATGCAAATGCACACATGCATGCACAAAGATATGCACAAAAACACACAAACACACGTACAAAAGCTCATGTGATTACACTAGCACACATAAACTTGCACAGGTGCAAATAGACACATGAACGCACACACAAAAATGTACGCACAAGAACATATGCAAATGCATACATTCACAAACATGCACACAATATGCATGCCCACACACTTGTGTACACACACACAAACACACATCTATAAGATCACCATACACATACTAACAAACACATGCACATGTACCCTCCCACACACACATGTGGCCATATGCACAAACACATAAACATGTAGTTATGCACACACACATACTAACAAATAAACATTAACACACCCACAAAAACACATACATGCACACCCACACACACAAAGGTATGCTTGTGCATATGCATACACACACATGTACATAAGTATACACAA
Source organism: Vanilla planifolia (assembly GCA_023846275.1). Lineage (NCBI taxonomy): Eukaryota > Viridiplantae > Streptophyta > Magnoliopsida > Asparagales > Orchidaceae > Vanilla > Vanilla planifolia. The sequence goes on from JAIUJO010000359.1 coordinate 326,891, forward strand.
ATGCATACATACACACACATAGACACACTTCTCGCCACACACAAGTGCACATAAACATGCACACAAGCACACACATGTATATGCACACACATGCAAACCCACTAACTTGCGTAAACTCACACACACACACATACACAAGCACGCATAAATGTAAACACATAACGACACACTCATGTACATAATTGCATCCACACAGCAACATATACATGCACACCCACACAAACAATCACACACAAAGGAATACACATGTACACACACATGCACACACACATACACACACACACATATACATACATGCAGTCCCACATACATAAACACATGCAAAGAAAAAGACTTTACCCACACAAACATAGCACAAATAAACATACACACACTTGAGCTCACACACACACTTGCACAAATGTAGACACTCCTATATGCACTGATACACATACATGCCCACATGCATGGCCACACCCTACAAACATATATGCACATGCACACACATACACCCGCACATAGCCACACACAAACACATAGGAAGACATCCACGCATGCAAGCATCCACAAATGTATGCAAGCCATGAACACACACACACATATGCACATATGCATACACACACTCGTACAAACACACAGACACACATGCACATGCACACATACACAAATACTGACACACAACCACACCAATGAACACACACACATACATGCATGCACAAACACACACACACACACTTGTGTGCACATGCCTATGTACATAAACACACACACACACAAAAAGGTGCATAAGTTTATAAAGACACTTGCACAAATTCACATATACACACACTCTACACACACATGCACACATACACACATATAAACCCTCACACATCTACAAACACTCATCCACACGCATACACTTACATGTACACAACAACACAAACACACGCACACACACACACAAATGTGCACACACATGAATCAACACACAGACATAGAGGAACACAAGCACATGTGCTAATACATACATTTATACACCTACACAAGCACACATGCACACACACATGCATACACACATGCATACACACATGCATGTGTACATGCACGCATACACAATGCACATAAATACACATCCATGCACACCTACATGCATGCAAGCATAGCACATACAAATATGCACACAGACACTTGAACACATATGTAAACACACTCACACACACACAAACATAATCACATGCACATACACATATACAAAAATGCATTAGGACATGGACACTTGCACACACTCATTGTCACACACACACTCAACCATATAGTATCATGCACTCTCGCATGCTCAAAACACTCACATGAATGCATGCACATGCATGTGCACCCACGCATACACAGGCACACACACACACAACAACAACACATATGCATACGAGCACACACATGCACACACACACACACACACAAAACACATATCACATATGATAATGGATAGACATGCACAAATGCACATGCATATAAAAACAAACTCACACCAACACACAATTGTATGCACCCACATAAATGCACATCTTGGTACACAAATAAACACATACATGCACACACAAATACATATGTACATGTGCACATATATGCATAAAAACACACAAACATACTCATAGGTGCACACACACATGTATACACACATGTGTGATCACACATATGCAAACACTTGCACACACAAGCATATACCCATACAAACACAACACAAACAAATAAACGTACACACACCTGCATGTGTGCATAGACACTCAAACAAACGAACACCTACACACAAACATATTCATGCACACCTGCATATGAACACACACACATGCATACATGCGTAAGCATTTAAACACACACCCATAACGACACACCCACACACATATGCATGAATGCACATACACATGCAAGCATCTACAAAAAGATATGAGCACACACACACATACATACACAAAAACACACACACATATAAATACACTCACACATGCACATACGCATACACATAGACACCCATACACTTGCTCATAAAAACGTGAACCAACACACATATGTTCCCACATTCATAGACATGTGCCTGCATGTAAACACACACATGCACAAACACACACACACACATAGGAAAGCACCCACACACACACTCATGCAAATGATCACAAAAACATATGTGCATACATAAACACACACACACATGTATGTGTATAGGCCCATGCACATAAACCCAAACATACATATACAGGTTCACATGCATGCACACTCACATACACAAACACATGCATGCAAACTTACGCCCCCTCGCTCACCCCCCATGCACACATGCAAACACACATACACACGAACACAAACCCATATACATGCAAAAATACTCACACACTCTCATACACTTGCACACACATATGCACATACATGTAATAGAACAAACAGACTCACATACACACATGAATACAAAAAAACACACATTGACACACACACAAACACATACGTGTAGACCAACATGCATAAATACAAAAACATAGATAGAGGAACACACATGCACAAGTACTAACACATACACATATACATACACACAACCACACATGCACACACACACACATATACACAAATGCACATTCATACACACACATCTACACACACACAAACAGACACCCATACACACCTACTCACATGCAAGCACAACACACACAATCATTCACATAGAAATGTGCACACACATGCATAAACACTCACAAACACACAAGCATAATCACATACACAAACATATATATCTATATTGACACACACTCATCGACACACACACACATAGTGACATGTACTCATGCATGCACATGTGTGCACACTTAGCCATACACACACATGCACACCCACACCCACACACTCACACACATAATAAACACTCACACAAAAACATGAAAATGGATATACATGCACAAACTCACATGCATATAAAAGCAAATTCACACCCACACACACACTTGCATGCACCCACGTGGACATGCATATAGGCACACAAACAACCACACATACACACACACACATGCACAGAAATACACACACATACTCATAGGCACACACACACACACACTTGTTTGTGCTTACAAACACAAGCACATATGCACCTTTGCTATTATATGCACATGCACACACCAAAACATATGCCAACACATAGGTACACACACATGTCCACACACATGCATGTGCATATACACATATACATGCATACACATATGCATATGCATATACACACACACATATGTGCATGGACACACACACGCACACATGCACATGCACACACATTTGCACACACACCTACACCAACTTGCACCCATACATATGCACACACAACACACACACATAGATAAACCCATGTGCATGCATACATACATACAAACACACACATGCATACAAAGAAGAAAACAAACATACATGAACACCCATACACACGTGCATGCACACCCACCCAAACACACACATGCATGCTTGCACACTTGAATGTCACACACGCACATATGCACCAACATAGTTACACACATATGAACAAACATTCACACAATTACACACACACACACACAAAAAGCACAAATATGCACATGCACAATCATGCTCATAAATGCACACATGTGTACACACACAGACACACACAAAAGCATGCACAAAAGAATGTACATGCACATGCACACATATAAGCACATACAAATGCACACACATGCATGTCTACATGCACACACACACATATATCTATACGCACATGCACACATGCTCACGTACACAAATGTATACACAAGAAGACATCCACAAACACATGCACACACATCCACAAACACATGCACTCACTCACTCACACACACACACACATAGCCACAGACATGCATACCCACATGCTCACACACAAACATACTCACACACAAACATCCTCACACACATACGTAGAAAGATGTATGCAAAAACAAATGTGCCTAATGACAAAAACATATGCACATGCATGCACAGACACATGCACGAATGAACATACCTGCAAAGATAGACACAAATGCAAATGCATATGCACATGCACATGCACACACATGTGCAACAACTCATGAACACATGCATACCCATGCACATATATAGATGCACTCATACATGAACACATATGCACATGCATGTACTCACATGCACACATTTACATAAACACAAACACACACACAAACATACACATGCACTCAAACATACACCTATGTACACATACATAGGCACACAAATGCACAAGCATGCATAAGCACACACTCGCATACACACGTATTAACAAATGCATATGTACATGCAACCCATATGCATACACACAAACACATGCATAAGCATGCACACATGCACATACACACATGCATGCATGCACATACACACACATGCACACACATAAGTACAAACACATACTATACACAGACATACACCCCCCCACACACAAACATGCACTCACTCAAACACACACATATACATAAAGATATACATATGTAAGCATACATAGACACATACGCACATGCACACACACAAACTTGCAAACATATCTATAAATATACACGTGCACACATACACATACACACAGATGAACAAACCCACACACACCCATAGGGCATGCATACCAAAATGTACACACAAATGCCCATGAACATAGGAAAGCATGCACACACACACAGATATAACAAAACATGGGCACAAATGCATGCACACAAGCACACATATATTCATAAACACACACACACACACATGCACATGTGCAAACACACACACACACAAATTAACACATTCATGCATATATACACACACACAAATTCACATGCACACAAATATATGCATGCGCACACACATGCATACATGCTCACAAAAACACAGACTTGTGCACACACAAACATACACACACTCACATGTACACAAAATGTATATACTCATATATATAGACACACATGCATATGCATAAATACATGTACACATGCACAGATATTTGCACACACGTACAATCTCACACACATGTGAATGCACACACACATGTGTGCATGCACTAGGACACATAGGAACACACGCATGAACACAAATGCAAACACACAGATGCACACACTCATGGATGCACACATGAATGCAAACACAAGCGCACACATAGAGAAATAAATGCACACATACACAAACACACAAGCATACACATGCACATGCATACACAACCAAACATGCATACCAAATCATAAACATGTACATTCATGTACACCAACACACCCATGCACCTACACACACACTTGCATACACATGCAAAGACACACATGCATACAAATAAGAATGAAAGCACACACACACACACACACACACTCAAAACACATTTGCATTAATGCATAATACGCATGCACACACACACACATCCCTACATTAGCACATAAACAAAGATGCACATGAACAAGCATACACATGCATACTCAGAGAAACACACACATCTACACACATAAGCACACACACGTAGTCACACACCAACACACACTCACACACAGACACACACACACACACACATAATCCTATGCAAGCACACACACATAAGTGCACACACATATTAATGCACAAGCATGCACATACACACATACACACTCAAATATATGTAGACACATATGCATAAACACAGACACAGAAACACACACATGAGCAAGCACACACACGTGCATACCCACATTGACAATCACACAAACATAAATGTGCACACACACACATAAATGCACTTGCTCACTCTTATTCACATGCACACACATACACACATGCACATTTACTCACACACACAAATACACATGCACACATGAATGCACACACACATGCACATAGACATGCTCACACAAAAACACATGCATTCACACATGCACACACACACACATGAACATATATGCACACTCACATATACATAGACATGAACACGCACCCACACACACTCATGCCCATGCATGCATATAAACACGCATACACACACTCACTCACATACACATGTATCTACTTACATACATGTATGGACACACATGCACAAGCATAGACATGCACAAATGCACACAAACATCACATTCATATGCACACATAGAGACTTAGACATGCACAAACACAAACACACACACACATACACACATGGACATGAGTACACATAGCCATATACATGTACAAATGCACATACATGTATGCATGCACACAAACACACACACACTCATTCACATGCACATGCACACATGCACATACACATATGAAAATGCACTCACACAAACATGCCCACATACATACACTAACAGACAAAGATGGAGAAACATAGATTTGCACACGTACGCACACATATGCACATGTACACACAAGCACATGCATACACATACACATGCACACACATGCATAAAGACTCACACACCCATGCATACACACACATCCATAGGGATAGACACACAAGCATGCATACACACGTGCAACTATGCACACACATGCACATGCACCCACACACGAGTACCAATGCACACTGGAACATACACTGTGCAAGTCATACGATCACATATATACAAATACACATGCATACACACATGTGCATGCACAAACATGTAAACATAACCATGCACTTGAACATACATGTGTACCCATGCATGCACATGTATATGCACACACAAATACATATAGAGGTATTTGAACACATGCTAAGCATAAGCACACATGCACATGCACACACTCACGTAAGCATGTATACAAACATACTCATGCACACAAATGTAATCATACACACATGCACTCATATACATGCACAAACACACGCGCACATACACGCTTGAGTACACCCACATGAGCAAATGTTGCAAACATGTACAAATGTGTAAACACACATATAAATGCATAATCATACATACATGCATAAGCATAAAAACATACACATGAACACACACTAAGATGCATACACACACATGCAAAAAAATGCACTCACAAACACACGCACATATACACATATATACACACACATGGCCATGCATACGCACATACATGTACACAAACTTGCATAGACACCCACACACATGCACCCCCACACACACACATGCACTAATACATGTGCATAAACATATATATTGATTCACACATACAAACATACATACACACATGCCCACTCACACCAACACAAATGTACACACATACACATATGAACACACATTGGCAAGAACACAATCACATGTAGACACTTAAGCATGTACACATGCAAACACACACACACACACTTGCATGCAAATACATACATGCATGTGCACATAGATGCAGACACACATGTACAATCACATGTGTACATGCAAACAAGCACATACGCACACACACACAAATGAACACACACTTACACCAACACACACACATGTGCTCGCTTGCAAAAACACACATGCATGCACACACATGTGCATATGAACACCCACACACAACAACACCGACAAACACACTCATACACACAACCCTACACATGCCCACACATGCACATGCACACACACACACACACACAAACTCTTGCACACACACACACACACATATGCACACATGCACATGTACACAAACACAAATGTATAGGCATGGATGCATAGAATAATACACACATATACACAAATAAGAAAAAATGTATTCACACACAGACACACACAGGAACATAAACACTTACACAAGTACACACATGCAAACATAAACATAAGCACACATGCACACATATGCACGAGCACACGCATGTGTGTGCATGCACAGACACACGCATTTGCATGCATTGTACACATGCACAAACATTTGCAAACACAAATGCACATACAAATGAACACACACTCGTAGCATCCACATGCACACACTTGCATGAACACACGCAAAAACATGCACATACATGCACATTAACAGAAACATGTGCAGACACACTCACATACACACATGTGCAGGTGCAAACACACATGTGCACATGCACATAATGCACATACACAAACACACATGTGCACATGCATACAGACACACATACATGCACACAGACACATATACATGCACACACACACACACACACACGTGTGCATGCACATGCATGCACTTGCTCAAAAACACATGCACAGTTGGACACATACACACCTAATCACTCCCATATGCAAACACGCACACATGCACACACATAGACACACTCAAAAGAACACAAAGTTATCGATGTACACATGCACACACATGCATGCACATACACACACATGTAGGAGAACATACACACAGTCAAACTAGCAAACATACATACAAATGCACATCTACATGCATATGAACATAGGTACATGTTCACATACACACACAAGCATGCATGTACAATAGTACACAAGCACATAAATGCACTTAAACAAACCCACCTACATATAGATGCACTCGCACATGCACACACGCACATGTACACACGCACACACAAGCACACAAGGACATCACACATGCATACATAGACACAAACATGCATGCCTATGTACAGACACATGTGGCATTACACACATTCACACACATGTGCTCAAATGCACATTCACACACATACACACATGTAGTCATGCACATGCACACACACAAATGAATAACTGCAAACACCCACAACAATGAACACACAAACATAGGCATGTACACACACACAAACATACACACTTGCATGTGTGTACACACACACATGCACACACTCACGTATACATGTGCACTCTTACATGCAAAAAAACTTGCAAACACACACACCCCAACATACTCACACACACATGTAGACAAACACATGAATGTAAACCTACAAACACACATGCACAAATGCACATGCACATACACATGTACACACACATGTACACACATGTATATGCACAACAACACACACATGCATGCACACACAAGTACAAACATACACACATAAACAAACACACACACAAAGAGGAACACAAACATGCACCAGCACACACATGTAAACAAAAACACAAGTGCAGAAGCACACATGAAGGCACAGTCGCATGCACAGATGTGCATGCACAAAAATGCATGTGTGTGTGCACACAAACAAACATGCACAACACACACAAACACATACACACTTGCACAAAAAGACAAACACACACACACACACACAGATATATATATATATATATGCATATGCAACACACCCACATATAGCCACACACTAACATAGGCACACATGCACATGAATGCATGCACCCATGCACATACATAGGCACACACACACACACATGCATATACACCTACACTCACACAATTACACACATGCACATACACACACTCACACACAAGCAAACACTTGCACAAACAAACACAAACATGGACCACCATAAACACACACACACACATAAAGCACATGCACACAACATAAATAGATATGCACTGATCACATGCTTACACTTGCATGTACACACACACACACTTGCTCACATAGTTGCACACACACACACACACCAGCACACATGCACAAAAATACACATATGAATGCACAGGTAGACAAATATTGTCCTACAAGCACATTAGCCAATGCACGCATGCAAGTGCAAGAAAATATGCACACACACACATAGATACACACTTGTACACACTCACAAACACAAGCACAACCATACACACATGCATGCAAATAGAAACACATGCACATGCACTCACTCACACATGCATGAACACCCACACAAATATATAAAGACACACACAACACACTCACAGACTTGCACACATCGACATGCATGCACAAAAAGACATATAAACACACACAAATAAACACACACGTGCACACATGGACAAAAACATACACACAGTTATACTAGCACACACATGCATGCTTGCACACTCACACAACATGCACACATGCATAAACCCATACACACATGCATGCACACATAAGAATACTTGCACACACAGGTGCATAACACAAGTACATACATACACACAAGCACACATACACATAAATACACACACATGCACCCACCTACACATATGAAGACACATGCATATATTCACACACACAACATACACACATGTGTGTGCATACACACACACAAGCATGCCCACATGCACACACACACACCCACACATTCAAACACACACTTGCACCAATGCATTCACTTATGCCAACATGTGCAAGCCTAAACTCACACACACATGCATGCATGCAGGCACATACACAAACACCAACCCTAACACCCACACACAGACACATGGTTTTATGCATGCCAACACAAACATAAACCCACACACGCATATGCACACACACTCACATTCACTAGCATGCACACATGACACACACGTGGACACAAATACACATGTACAACCACAATTACACACATGCATATGCAAAGCCACACATATATATGCACACAAATACAGACTTGCATCCCCACCCCATGCACATGCATGTATGCACACAAACACACACACATAAGAACACACATGCATATGTACATTAACACACAAAAGCACATATACAAACACACATAAGCATACACAAAGATCAACATGCACACACATGTAGATGCATACACTCACATAAACACATTCACACCCACACATATGAACACACATATGCATATCACAAACACACTCATAATCACACATGTACACACACACGTATGTAGAATCATGCACAAATACACACATGAATATGCACACCGAAACACACACATGCATGCACACAAATGTTCATGTGGACAAACACACATAAGCACACGTCCACACACCCATGCATAATTGTGCAAGCACACACACATATCGACACGCACATGCTCACACATATACTTATACACACAAACTCACACAAGTACATGCACCCACATGCATACACATTTGCACGTAAACATTTGCACAAACATGCACAAATTCAAAGGACACACACTTGGGCACACACATGCACACAAATGCACACACACTCACATGCATATATAGTCACACACACACACATAATCACACTCATACACATACACATGCACATAAACACGTGCACAAATATGTGAACACAATACAAAAGTACAAGCATACACATATGCTTGCATATGCAGTTGCACACACACATGCACATGCACTTAGCAAACACATTTGCTTGCACTCATACACTCACACATAGGCATATCAACATGTATACATGCACACAAAGATATTATACAGACATAAGTACAAAAACACATGCACCCACTCATGTACAAATGCACATATATGTTTGTACACACACACACATGCTCACACACACACCCACAAACATGCAAACACACGCACATGCATGCACTCACACAAGAACACAGATGCACATGCATGCACACATGCATACAAACACATATGTAAACACACATGCATACTCACCCACACACAATCATGCCCATGCACATAAACACATATATGCACACACATAACCACACATGCACACATACACATATGCCCATACACAAACACATGCACACACACACACATGTATGCACACAAGCATACACACACAGTCACACACAAACATGCACACACAATTACACACACAAACACATATATATGGCATGTAAACACACGCACATAAGTGCACACACAAACACATGCGCACACACATATACGTGGACTTGCATGCACATGTCTATGAATATGCATAGACCCTCACACACATGCACGTACACACACACACACACCATATGCACATGCACCTAGATTGCAAAATGCACATACGTGCACACGATCATACACACACATGTAACATATGTACATACACATTCACGCATGCATGCACACAAGCATACACAAACAGTCAACATGCACACACAATTACACACATAAACACATATATATGGCATGTAGGCACACACCAAAAAAAACACACATAAACATGCTAACACACATGGACACACACAAACATGATCATGCAAGCACATGCATACATATAAACACGTGCAAACACATACAAGGATACATGCACACAAGGACACATGCACGCATATGCACAAACACTCACACACATGACACATGCAAACACATACACACACAAATACATGCATGCAAGCACACGCACATACACACACGTACATAAACACACAAATGAGCACAAAAGATATATGCATACACACACATAAGAATGCACACATTCCCATAGGAACATTCATAGGCAAACTACAACACACATACATACATGCACACACACAAACATACCCACGTACAAACATGCACACATATAGACACACATATGTACAAGCACAAATGCCTTAGAAGTGCATGCACACAGACATAGACATAGTCACACATGCACACCGACACACACACATACACATGCTTAGATGCATAAACATAGGCACACACAAACACAGAGACACATATGCACGTGTAGACATAGGCACACACATGACACGCACATGCACACACACATATGTGCACATAAACTAAAACTTGCACACACATAACACAAACTTGCAAACAAACACATACACACAACACACACACACACACACATGTATTCACTCACATGCACAAACATGTGCATGCACATATGCACACAACTACAAATGTGCACATGCACACATAGACAAACACACACTCACGTGTACACAAACTCACTCATGCACATTCATGCACACAAACACATATAGACACAAGCACATGTGCACACACATACACAAGCACATACACATGCATGCATACAACATGCACACACACATGTGTACACACATTTACAAAAGAGAACACATGCACCCACACACACATTGTGCTCATGTGTAGACACAAATGCACAAGCACACACATGTAGGCACGCGCACCATACATTGACACTCATGTACCTATGCACACATACACACCCACAAATGCACCCCCAGATGTACACTCATATACACACACATATAGGCACACACAGAAGCACGTGCTTGCACATGAACACACATATAAACACACAAACATGTATAGACACATGCACACACATATGCACATGTAGAGAGACACACAGAAACATACACATTCATGTGCATAGGTATATACAGGCATGCACATGTATACACACTCGTACATGCACCAATATACACAAATGCACACACATAAAGGAAAACTTGTGCATATGCACATGCACACACAAGCACATATGCACACAAGCAAACACACATGTGCAAGTGTACACTCATGAAATCCCATGCACAGAAACACACAATCACACACATGCACACATTACACCAAAACATGCACACACATGGGTACATATCACACCTAAACAAGCACACTCATGCACACACATACACAAATACACCCATAGGCACACCCACACATGCTCACATGCACTCCCACATGCACGCAAACATGCACACATGCATACACCCATGCATGCTCATAAGAAAACAAGTGCACACACACAAACACAATCTATGACAAACACATAACCATACACATGCACACACTTGTACACACACACGTGCACACACAAGTTTAAACACTTGTACATTAACACACAAAGTTACACATAAACACATAAAACATAAACACACACACATACACACATGCATATGTAAACACATGTACGCCGGCACACATTGACATGCACCCACATACACTCATATGCATGCACACAGAAGCATACAAGCACACATATGTGCCTGTATGCACACACACTATTGCACACACACACACTTTCATAAATGTACACTCGTGCACTTACAGGCATGCAAATATTCACAAGTACACACAAACATAGTTACCTCAACACACACTCACAGACATTCACATGTACACATATGCATGCATGCAAAAAAAAATTCACACTTGCACATAAATAGACAAACACACACATGCATGCACACATTTACACACACACACACACACATTCGCATGTGCACATAAACATGCTCACAAATGCACACACACATACATACATGGACACATGGACATACACACACATAAATACATGCATACACGCAATTGTAAACATGCACACACATAAATGAACATGAACATGCACACACACCCATACTTATGCACAGATATACAAGCAGACACATGCACAACAAGGCTAACACACACAAACATGAACACACACACATGTGCACATTTACATACATAGAAAACACACACATGTACAGATACGCACATGCATGTGAACACACACACAAACTTACACACCGTATATGCACATGAACACAGGCTCATATGCAACACAAACAAATGCACACACATATATGCCTACACACATGCATAACATGCGCTAATGCATGCTCATATAAATACATATGCATAAGAACACACGGGCACACATGTACACACACATGCATCGACGCACAAATGCACACACACGTACACTCTAGCACATGCACACATGCACACACACACCCATGCACACACACACAAACATGCACATGCATGCATACATACACATGCGCACACACATATGCATAGACATACATACACACAAAAGCTCATAGACATGAACACTCATGTACACACACACACAAAAACAAGCACACACATATGTAGATGCATGAATTGTAGACCCTTAGACACAAACACATGCACAATCATGCACACACATATATACATACATACAAATGCACACACACATGTCTACAAATACTTATACGCACACACACACATGCACACACATGCACACATAACATGCACATACTCACAAACACACATATGTACACATATAGATATGGAAAAGCACACACACATGTACACACTTGCTAAAATACATGCACAAACACATGCACACAGACACACATCCCTGCACCTACACATTCACACACCCCTAATGACATACACACTCACACACACACTATCAAGCCCCCACCTAAACCAATACCATTTGATCGCAAAATTAACATCAGAGTTGCCAGATACAACATCTATGTGAGGACAAGGAACAAACCCAAGGTGGGGACTCGACGGTGAGACAAACACCAACTCCAAAATCCAAAGTATATAAATAAAGACATGTTTCTAAAAGTTAATCACACTAAGCTCTCCCCTTTCTCACACATCTCGTGAAGAGGGCTCTCCTGTAGCAGCATCATTCCTAGTTCTAAGTGTAGTGGTTGCATGACCTGTGATGTAAACACTAATAAAATTTATAGATCTTATTAAATAAATCCACATAGTTAACCCAATGAAAATACATACAATGAATAGTGCATATTTATCATATGCATAAAGCTCAAACCATACCAATGCCATATATAATACCATATGAAAAACCACAAAAGAAAACCTAGAAGAAATGCCAGTTCCTTATAGATATGTTATTATAGGGCCCGATTCCCTTTGACGTGTTATCCTTTGGATCCAATCATCATCATAAATGACCTCCAACTGACTTCCAACCAAACACATAACACTAGGTTGATATCTGATCCAAAGATCGATACCCTACAACACATGCTGAGCCTAGTGTGAATCATCATGGAGTCATAGGACATAATATATAACACTAGGCAGATATTTGATCCAAAGATCGGTACCCTGCAATACATGCTGAGCCTAGTGGTGAGGATAATATTCTTTGGGAATCCCATTTTTATATTTGTCATTTCCAAAACATCAATCTAGTTAATTTTATCATATCAATAGACCTTTTGTTCCTTATTGCTTCATCCCTTTTTATTTTAACATATTCTATCATATTGTTTCTTTCTTTACCATATGTAACAATATTAATGTGTAACATATGCAATAATCAAAATATTGTGACAGTAGAAAAAGCATATAAAAATACATAATAATGTGCTACATCACAAGATTAGGAATTTATCTACCTCGATTTATTGTACCAAATTTTCTTATCCACTTCTAATTGGTTTTCTTGATGTCCTACAAGACCATAGTGCAAACATAATCAAGTTAAAATATGCTTATTAGTCAAAGTTGTTTTTCAAAAAATTGTTCCCAAACAGTTAAAAATTTTTCTTTCTAAAAGCGTTCCCAACAGCGAAAAATCCCAAACAACCAAAAATCTTGCTTTCTAAAAGCTTTCCCAAACAGCTTTCCAAAACGCGTTTTCTAAAATTCCCAAAATTCCTTAATTTAACTGTTGGCTTTCGTCGGCACTAGACTGCCCACACCCGACGCCCAGTTCAAAGCCTGGACCGGTTCTCTTTCTTTCTCTTCCATGCGTCTAACGGAATCGAAATATTTTGCAGATGAAATTCGAGACCTCCTTCGTCTCCTGCCAGCAAAATCTACCACTCTTGGTCTCTACTGCTCACCAAAAAACTTACACAACCCCAACGATAAAGCAAACAAATTCTTACCTTACGGTCTTCGGCGGCCGTCACTGTCGCATGTCGGAACTCACGAAATCTTCGCCGACCGTCACTGTCGCGTGTTGGAACTCACAAAATCTTCGTCGGGCGTCACTGTCACGTGGCAAAACTCAGGAAATCCTCGTCAGCTATTATTGTCGCGTACCGTAACTATGCGAAGCAAGGCAGCAGTTATCAGAAATCTCTCCCTCGCAACTCCGGTAACCTCCTCGCAATCGATATTCGCAGAAGTGCTTTTCAAACGCAACCTGCTTCAGCTTTTATAACTGCGGTCAAAACTGACTTGTGTAAACCGCATTTTGCATAACACCCCTTCCCAATTTTTTATTAGCACATATATTCCCCTCCTGGAGAAATAAACCTGCGCAAAAATTCTTAAAATTGCATAAATATACCCAGTGCAACCAACAAATTTTACAATTACAAATATACCTTCCGCCAAAACGAATTGAACTATGCCGACATTTAAAAAATTACAAATATATCCTCAATATTACAAATCTATCCCAAATCTTTAAAAATACATAATTTATTCCTTAGAACTCCAAAATTTATAAACTAAACACCGTTAGACTCATCTCAAATAGCTCTTTCAACAAAAAATAAAATAAAGAGAAAGTAAGGCTGTTACAATCTTCTCTCCTTTCAAAAATTTTGTCTTGAAATTTAGAACAGCTCTGGATACCGAGTGATCATATCTGCTTCTACTTCCTATGTAGCTTCTCTTTCTGTTTGACTATGCTATAAGACATTAACCATGGGAATATCTTTGTTTCTTAACATTTTCTCTTGTCGATCAAGGATTCTTACTAGTGTTTTTGGATAAGTCAAATCTTTCTGAATTTCGATATTTGGATCCATGTAACTCATCACATGGGAGGGATCTAGAATGTTTCTCCTTAAAACTGAGACATGAAAAACATTATGAACTCCTGCCAATTGAGGAGGTAAAGCTAGTCGATATGCCACTTGTCAAACTCTTTCTAGTATTTAAAAATGACCAATGAATTTAGGTTTTAATTTTCCTGCCCTTCTAAACCTGATGATACCTTTTGTTGGACTTACTTTAATAAATATATGCTCCCCCTCTTAAAAATCTATCATTCGGTATTTGATATCATAGTATTTCTTTTGTCTGTCTTGGGCTGCTTTCATTCTTCCTTGAATAGTTTTGATCTTTTCAATTACCTCTTCCACAAATATAGGACCCATCAAACGTCTTTCCTTCCCTTCATTCTAGCATAAAGGTGATTGACATTTCTATCATAAAAGTGCTTCATATGGAGCCATGCCAATGCCAGACAAATAACTGTTATTGTAAGCAAATTCTAGCAGCAGCAAGTAACTTTCCCAATCTCCTCCAAAATCTAAAATATGAAGTCGTAGCAACTCTTCCAAGGTTTTTATAGTTCTTTTTGATTGACCATCTGTTTGAGGATGGAAGGTTGTACTAAACCTTAAACTTATACCAAAAGCTTGATGTATACTCTTCTAAAAGTGAGAAGTAAATTTAGGATCTCTATCGAATATAATAACTTTTGGTATCCCACACAACTTGACAATTTGCTTTACATATTCTTGAACTAATTTTTTAGTAGAATAAGTCGTCTAAATAACGAGAAAATTAGCAGTTTTTGTCAGCCTATCCATAATTACCCAAATTGCGTCATGACCTGCTGGTGATCTTAGTAATCCAACTGCAATATCTATTGCCACATCCTCCCATTTCCATTCTGTTACTGACAATGACTGTAGTAATCATCTAGGCTTTTGTTGTTCTCCTTTGACTTGCTGATAAATTAAACACCTCTAAACCCAACTAGACACATATTTCTTCAACCCTGCCTACTGGTATTATTATCTTAGCTCTTGATACATTTTATTCTCGCCTAGATGTATGGAATAGTGAGAGTTGTGAGCTTTTTTTAATAATATTTCTTTGAGTCACAGATGTGCTGGTATACATAATCTATCTTGAAATCAGAGTAGACCATCCTGATCAAATTCAAATTCAGATGTTTATCCTTTGTGAACCCTTTGGATTATCTTTTATTGTTTTGGGTCTTTAGCCTGGACTTCTTTAATTGACATCAACAAATTTGTAAGGCCAGATATGTGAGCTAGCAACTTCATATTTCTTCAAATTTTAGCTTCCATTTGCAACTTTTCCATCTCAAAGATCAATTGTTTTTTTGGGGGGGTAGTTAATAAGCTGTTAACATTGGCTTTCCTACTGAGAGCTCATAATCTTTAATAAATTCCAACCATCTTCTTTGCCTAAAATTTAATTCCTTTTGAGTGAAGATATATTTTAAGCTCTGATGATAAGTAAATATCATACATTTAACATCGTATAAGTAATGTCTCCCAATTTTTAGGGAAAAAAGTATAGCTACTAACTCCAAATCATGCACAAGATAATTCTTTTCATGTGTCATAAGCTGTCTAGAAGTATAAGTAATTTCCTTGTGATGTTGCATCAATGCACAGCCTAGCCCATACAACAAGGCATCACTGTATACCTGATAACCTTCTGTGCCTTCTGGCACTGTTAGAATTGGATCTGTAGTTAATGTCTCTTTCAATATTTGAAAGCTATTCTCGCAAGTTACATCCCATTCAAGTTTTTGTTGTCTTCTGTGTTAAATTGTTTAACGGTGTTACAATCTGAGAAAAACCCTTGACGAACTTCCTATAATATCTAGCCAATCCAAAGAAGGTTCTGACCTCAGTCATTATTGTGGGTCTTGGCCAATCGATGATAGCTGAAATCTTTTGTTGATTCACAAAAATCTCTTCTGCACTGACCATATGTCCAAGAAAATGACTTTGGATAACCAAAACTCACATTTCGAGAATTTGGCATATTATTGGTTTTCTCTCAAGTCTGTAATGTTAAATACAAATGTGTACCATGTTCTTCCAAGGATTTGGAATAAATTAGGACATCATCAATAAAAACAATAATAAAGTAGTCCAAATATCTCTTGAACACTTGGTTTATCAAATCCATAAAGGTTGCTGGCGCATTGGTTAGCCTAAAGGGTAGTACTAAGAATTCATAGTGTCCATACCTGGTTCTGAAAGCTGTCTTTGGAACATCTTCCTGCTTGATTTTTAACTGATGATATCCAGATCGCAAATTAATTTTGGAAAATACAACTGCTCCATGCAACTGATCAAATAACTCATCAATTTGAGGCAAAGGATATTTGTTCTTGATAGTGATTTTATTGATTTCTCGATAGTCCACACACATACGAAGACACACACCTTTCTTTTTCACAAATAAGATTGGTGCTCTCCATGGGGACACACTTGGCCTAATAAATTCATTGTCTAATAATTCTTGTACTTGTATTTTGACTTCTTGTAGTTGAACAGTTGCCATACTATAAGGAGATTTCGAAATTGGCTCAGCAACATGAATCAAACGAATTTCAAATTAAATTTCCCTATATGAGATAACCCCAATAATTCTTTCGGGAAGACATCCAAATATTCTTTAACTATCGATACTTTTGAAGGTTGACAAAATTGTCGATCCAAGTCCACAATGGATATCAGATATCCATCACATCCTTCCATCAGTAGCTTCTGGCCTTTGAGCATAGTTATGATAGGAATTTTTCTCCCTTGGCCAAAATAAATTAATTTATCTTCTCCAGGAGATGTCTTTCATTAGTCAGCTTGAAAATTGAAGTTGATATTGAGAACTCCACCACAATTGGGCAGCTTATTTTAGTACCAAAACTACCAAGGCCACCTTTCTATCATATGGGCAAGACATCCCTTCAAAGATAATATTCATTTGCTCTAGCCAGTTTTCAGCAATCATAGGATTCTCTTCCCTACAAAAGGAGGATGCATCCACTGAAATTGGTCAACCACCAAGTCGATAGATGCTTCTCCTCTATGACTACCAATGCTTCCAATTGATCGCAACAAAGAGACTTAAGGTTTGCGCTAATTCCTCTTAGGTATCGCCTTGCTGCTCTCTTTCTTTACCCTTATTTATATTTCCATATTGACATCTTTCCATGGTTTGAAGTATATCATAATCCTACAAAACCACATAGGTTATTTGACAACTAATGTCTAAGCGAGAAGTAACACTAAAGATGTAAATGCATATGCTGTGCTGGTGTCCTCACAACAATTTCCCACCTATTCCTGAACCAAAGCTCTGATACCACCTTGTCTAACCCCCACTTAAACTAGTACCATTAGATAACAAAATTAACATCAGAGTCGCCAGATACAACATCTAAGTGAGGACAAGGAACAAAACCCAAGGTGGGGACCCGACGGTAAGACAAATATCAACTCCAAAATCCAAAGTATATAAATAAAGACATGTTTTTAAACATTAATCACACTAAGCTCTCCCCTTTCTCACACATCTTATGAAAAGGGCTCTCTTATAATAGCATCATTTCTAGTTCTCAGTGTAGTGGTTGCATGACCTGTGATGTAAGCACTAATGAGATTTACAAATCTTAGTAGATAAATCCACAAAGTTAACCAAATGAAAATACATACAATGAATAGTGTAGATGAATCATATGCATAAAGCTCAAACCATACCAATGTCATACATAATACGAGATGAAAAACCACAAAAGAAAACCCAAAAGAAATGCCTGTTCCCTATAGATTTGTTATTATCTGGCACGATTCCCTTTAACGCATTATCCTCTGGATCAAATCATCATCATAAATGACCTCTAGTCGTCATCCAACCAAACACATAACACTAGGTAGATATCTGATTCGAAGATCGATACCCTGCAACACATGCTGAGCCTAGTGCCACCAGGTAGGTATGGTACCATACCCTGCAACAAATGCTAAGCCTGGTGTAAATCATCATGGAGTCATAGTACATAACATATAACACTAGGCAGATATCTGATCCAAAGATCAATACCCTGCAATACATGCTGAGCCTAGTGGTGAGGATAATATTCTCTGGGAATCCCATTTTTATATTTGCCATTTCCAAAACATCAATCCAGTTAATTTTACCATATCAATAGACCTTTTGTTCCTTATTGCTTCATCCCTTTTTATTTTAACATATTCTATCATATTGTTTCTTTCTTTACCATATGTAATAATATTAATGTGTATCATATGCAATAATCAAAATATTGTGACAGTAAGGAAAGCATATAAAAATACATAATGATATCCCACATCACAAGATTAGGAATTTATCTACCTCGATTTATTGTACCAAATTTTCTTGTCCACTTCTAATTGGTTTTCTTGATGTCCTACAAGACCATAGTGCAAACATAATCAAGTTAAAATATGCTTATTAGCCAAAAGTTGCTTTTCTAAAAATTGTTCCCAAATTGTTAAAGATTCTTCTTTCTAAAAGCGTACCCAAACAGCAAAAATCCCAAACAACCAAAAATCCTTCTTTCTGAAAGCTTTCCCAAACAGCTTTCCAAAACGCGTTTTCTAAAATTCCCAAAATTCCTTAATTTAACTGTTGGGTTTCGTCGACGCTGGACTACTGGCGCCCGATGCCCGGTTCAAAGCGTGGACTAGTTCTCTCTCTCTCTCTCCTGTGCGTCCGACATAATTGAAATATTTTGCCGGCAAAATTCGAGACCTCCTGCATCTCCTGCCGACCGAATCTACCCCTCTTGGTCTCCGCCGCTCACTAGAAAACTTACACAACCCCGACGACAAAGCAAACAAATTCTTACCTTACGAAAATCTTCGTCGGTTGTCATTATCACGTGCCGGAACTCACGGAATTTGAGCCAGTAGTCTCTGTCACGTGCCAAAACTCACGAAATCCTCGTCAGCTATTACTTTTGCGTGCCGAAACTGTGCAAAGCAATGTAGTAGCTATCGGAAATCTACCCCTCGCAACTCCGGCAACCTCCCCATAGTCAATATTAGTAGAAGTGCTTTTCAAATGCACCCTGCTTCGGCTTTTATAACAGCGGTCGAACCGACTTGCGTGAACCGCATTTTGCATAACACCCCTTCCCAATTTTTTATTTACACATATATCCTCTACCTGGAGAAATAACCAACGTCAAAATTCCTAAAATTACATAAATATACCCAGCGTAGCCAACAAATTTTACAATTACAAATATACCTTCCACGAAAAAGAATTAAACTATGCCAACATTTACAAAATTACAAATATATCCTTAATATTACAAATCTATCCCAAATCTTTAAAGAATCAAAATTTATTCCTTAAAACTCTAAAAATTACAAACTAAACACCGTTAGACTCGTCTCAAAGAGCTCTTTCAAAAAAAAATAAAATAAACAAAAAATATGGCTGTTACACACACACAAAGTTCTTGCACATGCACACACACAAACACACACATGTGCTTTCACATGCACACAAATACACATGCATGCAGAACCATAAATCTAGATGCATCTACCTGTATGCACAACTCAACCACACATACGCACATACACTCACACCCACACATAAGAAAACATGCACACACACACACATACACATGCAAACACACAATAGCATTAACACATATGCACATGCATCCACACGCACACCCATACATTCACACACATGCATGCACATGTTAGTGTAGCACATACATGTGCACACGTGCATGCACACACATGCACACACCTATAGAAATATGAAAACATTAACATGACCAGACACCTACACACATAACCACAAACATAAGCACACATACACACATGAAAAAGCATTAACATAAATGCACATGCACATTGACACATTCACACACACACACACACACCTACAACCCATACACAAGTTCATATAGTACACACATGTATACTTGTGCACACACACACACATGTATGCACACATGCACACACTCACATGAGCACACACATACACAGACAATAATGTACAAGTGTACACACACACCCACACATTCACATGAATGCATCCACACACACGCATGCACATACACAGGCATGCACAAACACCCATACACACACATGTACACATGCATACACACATAAATGCACACCACCATGTACATGCACATAGACATACACGCACAAACAAAAACATGCAAACACACTCGCACAAGTACACCCATGCACACATATGCACATGCACAAGAAAACACATGTACATGAATTCACATGAACACATACACTTACATGCACCTACATGCATGCACACATAGAAACATCGACACACATGGAAATGTGTACACATGCACACACATAAGCAAGCATGCACAAACACATGCACACAAGCTCACACACATCTGCACAAACAAAGACAAAAACACGTATGCATTCATGCACATACAAACATGTATGTGCTCACACACACTCCTACCCCATACATGCGAAACTACACACACACACATGCACATGCAACATACACACACATGATCACATCGACAAGTGTGTGCACAAACAAACACAATTACACATAACAAAATCACACTTGTACAAACATGCACACGCACATACACATGTACACACACTTATAGGCACACACACATACAAGCATGCATGTATGCACTCACAAATGAATACATGCACATAAGCTTACACCCACACATGAACAAATAGGTACACATGAACACACACAAATGCACAAGCACATGTATATACAAGCACACACATGAATGCATGCAGACACACACAATAGCAAAAACAAGCACACACATAGACATATGCATACACATAGACACATGCACATAGGCACGCATGGTGCACACGTGAATGCTCTAAGATACACACACAAACTTTCACAAACAAACACAAATCAATACACAAGCACACACACATGCACTTACTCACACATGCACAAACTCTCACATATGCACAAAAACACAAACCCAAACCCATTTGCTTACACTCAAATACATGCATGTGTACAGCCATGCAAGCATGTGCACCTATACACAAACACACATGCACATTCACGCACATGCACAATCACATATACATGCACGTAGTCACATATGCACACCTATGCACTCATACACACACACTTAAACATGCATGCACACACACACACAAACACATGCACATCTATGCACCAGCACATACACATGCATGCACCCACACACACACATGAATACACACACATGCACATGAATGGACACACATACAGACATAGAAACACATGCATGCATGCATATATACACATATATACATAGGTATGCATGCAAACACACAAATGAACATAAAATCATGTACAAATGTGTAGACTCACCCCACCACACACAGGTGCAAAGGGATACATGCACAAACATTCACACACATGCACATACACCCATACACATGCATACACATAGATACCCATACACATGCACACACACACACACTCACATAAGAACACACACACACCCATGCAAATGCATACACACACATACAAGCTCACATGCACACACACATATACACACATGTACACCAATACACATACATGCATAAACACATGCTCAAACATGCACACACAACTACATAGTTAAACAAAAATACACACACTCAGGCTCACACATATGCACACACACAAGTTCACACAAATGTCTTCTTCTTCTTCTTCTTCCACTTCTTTTTCTTTGCCTTCTTCTTCTTCATCATGTTCCTCTTCTTCTCCTTATTCTTTTTCTTCTTCTTCTTCTTCTTCTTCTTCTTCTTCTCATTCTTCTTCTTCTTCTTCTTCTTCTTCATTTTCTTCTTCTACTCCTTCTTCCCCTTCTACTTCTTCTTCTCCTCCTCCTCCTAGTAATTCTTCTACTTCTTTTTCTTACTATTCTCTTCTTCTTCTTCCTCCTCTTCTTATTCTTCCTCTTCTTCTTCCACTTCTCCTTCTTTTTCTTCTTCCACTTCTTCTTCTCCTTCTTCTTTAACTTCTTCTCCTTCTTCTTTAACTTCATCTTCTTCATCTTTCTTTTCTTCTTCTTCTTCATCTTCCTTTTCTTCTTCTTCTTCATCTTCCTTTTCTTCTTCTTCTTCTTCTTCTTCTTCTTCCTCTTCTCCTTCTTTTTCTTCCTCTTCATCCTCTTCTTCACCTTCTTCTTTTTCTTTTTCTTCTTCTTCTTCCTTTCCTTATTATTCTTCTTCTTCTACTTCTTTCTTTTCTTTTTCTACTACTACCTCTTCTTGTTCTTCTTCTTCTTCTTCCACTTGTTTTTCTTTGCCTTCTTCTTCTTCAACATCTTCCTCTTCTTCTCCTTCTTCTTTTTCTTCTTCTTCTTCATCATCTTCTTCTTCTCATTCTTCTTCTTCTTCTTCTTCTTCCTTTTCTTCTTCTATTTCTTCTTCCCCTTCTACTTCTTCTTCTCCTCCCCCTCCTCCTAATTCTTCTACATCTTCTTACTATTCTCATCTTCTTCTTCTTCTTACACTTCTTCTTCTTCCTCTCATTCTACTAATTCTTTTACTCTTCTCTTTCTTCTTCTTCTTCTTCTTCTCCATCTCCTTCTTCTTCTTCTTATTCTTTTTGTTCTTCTTCTTCTTTTTCCTTTTCTTCTTCTTTTCCTTCTTCTTCTTCTTCTTCTTCTAATTCTTCTTCTTCTTCTTCTTCCTCTTCTTCTTATTCATCTTGCTAATGTTCTACTTCCTCTTCTTCTTCTTCTTCTTTCTCTTCTTCCTCATCCACCTCTTGCTCTTCTTCTTCCCCTCCTCCTCTTCTTCCTGCTCTTCTTCTTCCTCTTCTTCTTCTGCTTCTTCTTCTTGTTCCTCATCATCTTGTTCGTCTTCTTCCTCTTCTTCCTCTTCTTCCTCATCTTCCTCTTCTTCTTCTTCTTCTTCTACTTCTTCTCCTTCTTCTTTTCTTCTTTCTCCTCTTCTACTTTCTCTTCTTCTTTTACTTCTTCTTCTTCTACTTCTTCTTATTCCTCTTTTTCCACTTCATCCTCTTCTTCCTCTTCCCCTTCTTCTTCTTCTTCTTTTCTTCCTCTTCTCCTTATTTTTGTTACCCTTCTTCCTCTTCTTCTTCCACTAATGTTTCTTCTTCTTCTTCTTCTTCCACTTCCTATTCTTCATCCTTTTTATAATTCCCCTTCTTCTACTTCTTCTTCTTCTTCTTCTACTTCTTTTTGTTCTTCCTGTTCCTCTTCTTCTTCTTCATTTTCTTCTTGTACTTCTTCATTTTCTACTACTTCTTCTTATTCTTCTTTGTCTTGTTCCTCTTCTTCCTCTTTTTTCTTCTTCTTCTTCTTATTCCTGGTCTTTTTCTTCCTCTTGTTCTTCTTCTTCCCCTTCTTCTTCTTCTTCGTCTTCTTGCTCCTCATCTTCTACTTTCTCTTTGTGCACTTCTCCTCATCTTTTTCTTCTCCTTCTTCTTCTTCCTCTTCTTCTTTTCTTCTTCTTCTTCATCCCCTTCCTTTACTTCTTCTTATTTCACCTCCTCCTCTTCTTGTTCTTCTTCTTCTTCTTCTTCCTTTTCTTCCCCTTCTTCTTCTTCTTCTTCTTCGTCATCATCATCATCTTCTTCTTCTTCTTTTACTTCATCTTCTTCTTCTCTTCTTCTTCTTCTTCTTCTTCTTCTTCTTCTTCTTCTTCTTCTTCCTCTTCTTCATCTTCTTTGCCTCGTGTTCCATCTTCTACTTCTGTCACTTCTTTTTCTTCTTTTTCTTCTTATTCTTCTTCTTCTTCTTCTTCTTCTTCTTATTCTCCTTCTTTTTCTACTATTACTAACACTATTTTTTCTTCTTCTTCCTACTCTTCTTCTTCTTCTTCTTCTTCTTCTTCTTCTTCCTCTACCACTTCTTCTTCTTCTTCTTTGTCTTCATCATCTTCTTCTCTTCTTCTTCTTCTTCTTCTTGTTCTTCTTCCTTCTTTTCTTCTTCTTTGTCTTCTTCTTCTTCTTCTTAATCTTCCTATCTTCTACTTCTATTACTTCTTTTTCTTCTTCTTCTTTTTCTCTTTCTTCTTCTTCTACTACTGCTTCTTCTTCTTCTTCTTCTTCTTCTACTACTACTACTGCTTTTTCTACTACTACTACTTTTTCTTCATCTATTTCTTATTCAACTTCTTTCACTTCTTCTACTTCTTCTTCTACTTCAGCTTCCTCATCCTTAATCCTTAATCTATAATCCTTAATCTTTAATCTATTTTTGACAGATTTTGTTTGAGCCTCCATAATGAAGTTTGTTTTGTAGGCTTTAGCCACTTTTGAATCAGAGAATCCATCTTAGTTTTCATATACTTCTTCGAAATCTTCTTCTCCTACTCATCTTCTCCTTCTCCTCCATCTTCTTCTACTTCATCTTCTTCTTCAAATTCTTCTTCTTCTTCTACTCCTTTTTCATCTTCTTCTTCATTTACTTCTTCTTACTCTGCTTCTTCCTCTACGTCATCTTCTTCCTCTTCCTCTTCTTCTTCTTTTCGTCTTCTTGCCCTTGTTCTTCTTCTTCTTCCTCCTCTTATTCCTCTTCTTCTTTTTCTTCTTTTTCTTCTTCTTCTTCTTCTTCTTCTCCTTCTTCTTCGTATTCTTCTTCTTCTTCTTCCACTTCTTGTTTGTCTTATTCTTCTTCTTCCTCCTCTTCTTCTTCCTCTTCTTCTTCTTCTTCCACTTCTTGTTTCACTTCTTTTTCTTCTTCTTCTTCTTCTCCCTAAACTTTTTTTCTTCTTCTTGCCCTTCTTTATCATCTTCCTTTTCTTCACTTCCTCCTCTCTTTCCTTTTCTTCCTCATCTTTTTCTTCTTTTACTTCTTTTTCTTTTTCTTCCTCTTATTCTTTTTCTTCATCATCATCTTCTTCTTCTTTTTATTTTTCTTCCTCTTTTTCTTTTTCTATCTCTTCCTCTTTTTTTTATCTTCTTCTTCTACTTCTTCTTCTTCTTTCCACTTCATGATCATCCTCTCCTTCTTCTTCTCCTTCCTCTTCTTCTTCTCCTTCTTCCTCTTTCTCTTCTTCTTATTCTCTTTCTTGTTCTTCTCCTTCTTTTTCTTTTTCTTCTTCTTCTTCATCATTATCTTCTTCTTCTTCTACTACTACTACTTTTACTTCTCCTTCTTCTTCTTCTTCTTCCTCTACCTCATCCACTTGTTCTTCTTCTCCTCCTGCTCCTCCTCCTTCTATTTCTTCTTCTTCTTCTTCTTTTCTTCTTCGTCGTCTTTTTCTTCTCTTCTTCTTCTTCGTCTTCTTTTTACTCTTCTTCATTTTCCACTTCTTTTTCATCTCTGTCTCCTCTTCTTCTTCTTTTCTTCTTCTCCTCTCCTTCTACATTTCCTTCTTCTTCTTTTTCTTCTTGTTCACCTTCTTCTTCTTCTTCTCCTTTTTCATCTTCTTCATCTTCTTCTTCTGCTTCTTTCTCTTCCTCTTATCTTCTTCTCCTTCTTCTTCTCATCCTCCTTCTTTTTCATATCTTCTTCTTCTTCTTCTTCTACTACTACTACTTCTTCTTCTTCCTTTTTCTTCTTATTCCTCTTCTTCTTCTTCTTCCCCTTCTTCTTCTTGCACTTCTTGTTCCACTTCTTCTTCTTCTTCTTTGTCATCTTCTTCTCCTTCTCCCTATTCTTCTTCTTCTTCTTCTTACACTTCTTCCTTATCTTCTTTTTCTTCTTCTTCCTCTTCTTTTCTTCCACTTCTTCCTTTTCCTCCTCATCTTCTTCTCTTTCTTCTTCTTCTTCTCCTTCCTCTTCTTATTCTTCTTCTTCTTCATCATCTTATTTTCCTCCTTCTTTCTCTTTATCTTTTTCTGTCTCCTCTTCTTTTTTTCATCTTCTTCTTCTTATTTCTTTTTCCTCTTCATCTTCTTCCTCTTCTTCATATTATTTTTCTTCTACTTCTCCTTCTTCTTCCTACTCTTCTTCTTCTTCTTCTTATTCCTCTTCTCTTTCTTGTTCTTATCCTTCTTTTTCATCTTCTTCTTCTTCTTCTTCTTCTTTTTCTTCATCATCATCATCATCTTCTTCTTCTTCATCATCTTCTTCTTATTCTTCTTCTTGTTCTTCCTCTTCGTCTTCTACTTGTTCTTCTTCTTCTTCTTCTCTTCTTCTTCTTCTTCTTCTTCGTCTTCTCTTATTCTTCTTCTTCTTCTTCTTCTTCTGCTTCTCTTCTTCTTCTTCATCATCTTCTTCTTCTTTCTACTCTTCCTCTTCTTCCACTTCTTTTTCTCCTCCTTCTTCTTCAACTTCTTCTCTTCTCTTTCTACTTGTTATTTGTTTTTCTTCTTATTTCTTCTTCTTTTTCTTCTACTTCTTCTCCTTCTCATTCTTCTTCATCTTCTCCTTCTTCTTCATCTTCTTCTTCTTCTTTTGCAATTTCTTCTTCTTCTTCTTATCTTCTTCCTCTTCTCTTCTGGCTTTTCATCTCCTTCTTCTTATTCTTCTTCTTCTTGTACTTCTTCTTCTTCTTCTTCTCGTACTTCTTCTTCCTCTTCTACCTCTTCTTCTTTTAGCTGTTCTTCTTCCTCCTCCTCTGCCTCTTCTTCCTCTTCTTCTTTTATCTCCTTATCTTCTTTCTCTTCTTCTTCCTCTTCTTGCTCTTCTCCCTAATCTTCCTCTTCTTCTTCTTCTTCTTCGTCTTCCTCTTCTTCTTCTTTTTCTTCTTCTTCCTCTTCATGTTCTTTCTTTTCTTCTTGTTCATCATCATCATCTTCTTCTTCTTCTTCTTCTTCTTCTTCCTTTTCTTCTTCTTCTTCTTCATCTTCTTCTTCTTCTTCTTCCTCTTCTTCTTCATCTTCATCATCATCGTAATCATCATCATCATCTTCTTCTTCTTCTTCTTTTTCTTCTTCTTTTTCTTCTTCTTCTTCTTCTTCATCTTCTTCTACTCTTCCTCTTCTTCTTCTTCTTCATCTTCTTCCTCTTCTTCTTCTTCTTCTTCTTCTTCTTCTTCATCATCGTAATCATCATCATCATCATCTTCTTCTTCTTCTTTTTCTTCTTCTTTTTCTTCTTCTTCTTCTTCTTCATCTTCTTCTACTCTTCCTCTTCTTCTTCTTCTTCTTCTTCTTGCTCCTCTTCTGTTTCTTTGTCTTTTCTTTTACTTATTCATGTTCCCCCAATCTTCTTCTTCTTCTACATCTTCTTCTTCTTCTTTTTCTTTTTCTTCTTCTACTTACTCTCCTTCTTGTTGTTCTTCTTCTTATACTTCTTCCTCTTTTACATCTTCTTCTTCTACTACAATTATTACTACAACTTTTCCTCTTCTTCTTCTTCTTCTTCTTCTACCTCTTCTTCTTCTACTTCTAGTTCTTCATCTTCTTCTTTATCATCTTTAATCCTTAATCCCTAATTTCTAATCACTAATCTCTATTGTTTAATCCCTAATCTTTAATCCTTAATCTCTAATCCTTAATTTTTAAGACTTAATCTCTTAATCTATAATTCCTATATTATAATTTTTAATCCCTCATCCTAAATCCATAATCCTTAAACTCTAATGTCATGTCCCAAACTTATAATCCTTAATCCTTAATCCTTAATCCATAATTCTTAATCCCTAATCTT